>NW_017550575.1:491740-506737 GCF_001854935.1 Bemisia tabaci | reverse complement strand
GGGGGGGGGGATAAAGGCGGCCACGGTGATTTACTTCATATGTAATTGAACGACCGGCCCCCAAGCTGGTGAACTTTTTCTTTTGAATGGATCGGACGATGCAGAAACCCAACTTCTGCATTTTCTGAAGTTTACATGTTCTGAATAGTGAAAACTAGTCAGGATGTTGATAGAGAAACGTTTTCCGTTTTGTCTAGACTGTTTTCCTCATCGTCAAGTCGACAACTCATCCAGAGAGCGCGAATGGTTTTCCTAGAAACGACTCGAATTGAATGTTTTCACAACAGTCGAAAAGAACGTATTTTCATCGTGTAAATCCTGCCGTTGCCTCTGTGTTCCTCGAATGGCATTCCAAGTTTCCGGCTGAAAGTATTTGCGCAACTTGTGGAAGAGACCCGAACTATCTCAACAAATCATTCTACTCATCTTTAGCAAAGATTACCGACTACCTCATAATATTTTCAATTGAAAAGATGTGAAAAATAAAGTAGATTACCGCAGTGAAATCTTCGAGCAATGTTCAATTTTCCGAAGTCAGAGAGTCAGAGCCATCAGAGAGTCATTCGAAGTCTAATCGGACTTCATTTTGCAACATTGAACGACTGTTGCTGGCTCATTTTAGAAACAACGAATGTGCCATTAGTTTTCTCATGCAGATAAGTGTTTTTATGTACACATACTATTAGCAAGAATTGGAATACCGAGGAATTGCTATTTTCAGCTCATGCGCAAAAGCCCACGAAGATGGGAAAGAAAAAGTGGGCAGAATAAGAGAAAGGGAACAGAAAGATGGGATGAATAAGATGCTATTTCTGCATAGGAACATTGATAGCACATACGTTGTTTTTGAAATGAGCTTAAAATATAATATCCCTATTTCAAAATGTAGTTCTGCTGATTCTTCATCTTTCTTCTCTCTAAATATGAAAAGGGCCCAATCGATGACCGCTATGGTCAAAATAGAACATCGTTCTCGCGGAATTCTCGTTCATCGTTCGTGTGGGTGAAAACTGGTTGTTTTGACGGCAAGAGCATGCAGCTGGTTCCTCTTCCTGGAGATTTAGTCATTGTCTGGAGAAGATCAATTTGTAAATAAAGCTTCCACTTGCAAGAATCGATCGTCGATGTGGCTAAAATAACTCCAAAGTGCAGATGTTCAATTTGATTTTCGCCGAATGCGTCAGTTTTTCATCGCAGCGCAAAGCCCTCTCTCAGCCTCTCGTGCAGGGTCGCTAAAATTTATAGTGCTATCAGTGTGGTGACGTCACCATGCTTGTGGATTCTCCTTTACATCGAATTGGATCCAAACAAGGGATCTCTTGCGTATGTCAGGAATTTGCGATTTATGTATTAATTCCCAGGTACAATTTTGCGAGAGACACGGTGGTGCCACTGGTTTCCTCTGGAATCAAATCCAAAGCTCAAAAAAAGCTCTCAAAGTTGAGGCCGTAATGGAGGGGCTATCCAACCCTATCCATACCCTGAGAGTCCACCTCTATGTCAAGGCTATCCCTTTATGCGAAGATAGGGATCAAATACATCAGTTGGTTTGCTATTTTGTGGGGAGTTTCCAAAACCGAAAACACGGCAACCCCGCTGATGTATTCGCGCCCTGTCTTTGCATAGAGAGTCTCGATATAGAGGTGGAGTCTCAGGGTAGCGTGAGATATTTCCTCCATTACAGCTTCAACTTTAAGAGCTTTTTTGAGCTTCGGAGTTAATTTCAGAGAAAATCGGCGTCACCATCGTGTTTTTCGAGGAAACGTAGGAATCAGTGCTTGGATCGCAAATTCCTGACACATGCAAAAGCTTCATTAACGATAGCATTACTTTTTTAAACGCTACTAATGGGAACAAATCGATACTCATCGCTTCTCCGTGACGCGGCACTAACAGCGTTCATTGTCTCTGGCGACCGTAGACTTCATTTTGGCTCACTATCCAGCATACAGTGGATCTAATCAGTTAGAGAGGTCGGACATGAAATTTTTGACTAAAACTGCAAATTTTGATGTTTGATTCGTCACTTTTTAAATTTTAAGGGGTGTTTACCAGGGAAAATTTCACAAAAAAACCAATGGAACCACTTTTAGAGCCGCAAAGTTTTGTATAAACGGAGTTATAAGCGTTTAAAATTTCCAAATTTTGTCCGACCTCTTCTAACGCGGCACTAAACAGCGTTCATTGTCTCTGGTGACCGTAGACTTCATTTCGGCTCATCACCCGGCGCACAGTGGATCAAATCAATCAAAAGGGTTGAACATGAAATTTTAAACAAAAATTGCAAATTTTGATGTTTGATTCGTCTCATTTTAAATTTTAAGGGGTGTTTTACGGGGAAAATTTCACAAAAAAACCAATGGAACCACTTCTAGAGCCTCAAAGTTTTGTATAAACGGAGTTATGAGCGTTTAAAATTTCCAAATTTTGTCCGACCTCTCCTACCGACCCGGTCCAGTGTGTGGCACCTCCGAGCCGAACGCGGTTGTTTTTGTCCCGTTCCTTGTTTTCCACGCTTCTTTTTCAACATTTTTTTTCCCGGCTCCACCGCGGACAGCGAAAACGGGGCCAGCGGGCAGGGGAGGGGGCAAAGGGGATGTTCAGCCGAGAGGCCCCGTCGAAGAGGACAGAACAAATGCAAAGGGTTCGAGGTGGGCACGGGCCGGAGTGGTGGGGCGGGGAGGCGGGGGGGGGCTGTAAAAAGAATTTAATGCACAGAGGAAACGGGAGCGCGCCAGAAATGCGGGACCTGGATTCAGAATCTGCACCGTTGCCGAATTCGGGACGTCCTGGGGACTCCCGAGGGAGAGGACATCCGAAAGTTGCGAAATTGTGTACGGCAAAATTTCAGTACGAGCTGGGCTTACTGAAAACGTTTCGCGCCATCAATGTCAGTTCCTGGGTCGTATTTTAAGAGAGAGCTGTTGTTGAAGTATTCCTTGTCATTTTACGGGATTTCTGGACATACTCGAGAAATCTGTCAATCAATGGATATCTCGTCACCTTCCGGCCGAGGTATCACAAACGCCATTCAACGTTTACAAAGAAAATGTTCAACAAAGCTGTCCGAAAATTTCACTGAATTTTCTTTGTGCTGCCGATACAATTCAGTGAAATTTTTAAACAGAATCAACCAGCAACTTCTCTGTAAAAAAAAAAAAAATGGCAGCGGAAATTTTGAAACGCCGCAAGACACATTTGATACTTTGGCCGGAAGGTGACGATCTCCGAATGTTTGGTCATATTTGGTCAAATCTGACCATTAATGTCAATTTACGATCATTTCGGGCATGATGGAAATCTCTGGCAATAAAGTTTAGTCAAATTTGGCCATTTATGTTGATTTATCATGGCCATTCTGGTAACTCAAGGATAATTTCTGTTAATTTACGACACCTCCATTGGTTTGACTTGTTGACGGCCGCAAAAATCACGACGATGGGCACAGTTCTCAAGAACGAACTATGCCTTAAATCATCTGAATGGCAAAATTAACAATTTCGACAGGTGACATCAAAAATCTGGGTTATGATTCAAAATTTTAAAGAAAAACAGCTCATCTAGATTGCCTGCTGATGTCCTCAAACATTCGGCCCGGTGTATCTCTAGAACAAATCGTGAACTGTGAGTAAAGAAGAAGATTTAGGAAGTCAGAGAGCTACTATGGAGCTTAAGTCTTAGAGTTGTAAGGCAGGTCAACATGAATCCGATGTAAATTTTGTGTCTTCCTCTCCTTTTGGAGAGGTAAAAAATGTCGTAAAAGCTTGAGTTCATTTTAAAAAATCCCATCAGCTTTTCAATGAATTCTAATTTGTGTTACTGAAATTTAAGTAAATATCTTTTGGCCGAGTGACCGACTGAAGTTGAATTTCACCGCGCGCTTCTTTAAAATCACGACGGAGACTATTGAGCGCGGCAATGCCGGAGGTGGTGCTGGGAAAATTAATGAAAAACTCGCGATGCAGGCAAAACAGGAAGCTCGGAAGTGGGAAAATTGCGGGGGGGAAAAGACTGTTTTAACGTAGATCCAGCAGGATGCCGGATTTCATCTTTTTCCTATCTATTTGCCACCGTACAGGGCAAAAAGCGATTTTATTCTACAGAAACTCAAAACTGAGTTCCATATATCAGAATATAGAGTAGTGTTCCGGAAACGTGTGTGAACAAACAGCGCCCAAAAATAATATCGAACCGAACCTTAAGTATCAAAGGAGGATAAAAGTGCAATAAATTACATGGTGCTGTCCCTCTCTCAAGATTCGCGGATTTTACAAAATGTACAATTTGCTTCGGGGAAAAATGTCCGATTCTCTGGCGGAATGTAAAATTTTCCTTATTTTAGTCACGAGAAAGAAGAAGATCGACACTTTCGAAAATCGGCGCACGATCCTTGATTTACCACACGTTTGCCGCGATTTGCGACATCTGAAATTCTTTACATTCCTGAACTTCAGACTTTGCCAAAGCGTATGTCATGATCTCGTCACCTTCCAGGCAAAGTATCACAAGCGCCATGCGACGTTTAAAAATTTCCGCCGCCATTTTATTTTTTTACAGAGAAATTGTTCAACGAAGCTGTCCGAAAATTTCACTGAATTTTCTTTGTGCTGCCGATAAAATTTAGTGAAATTTCAAAACAGATTCAACCAACAATTTCTCAGTAAAAAAATAAAATGGCGGCGGAAATTTTTAAACGTCGCATGGCGCTTGTGATACTTTGCCTGGAAGGTGACGAACTGGATTGCATTTTGCATAGGGAAAAAGATAAAAAGTACAAGTTGGAAGAAGAGTAATAGCAAGCAGAGGAATGAGAGGAATAAAAGAAGAAGGCCGATAAGAAGAAAAGAAGTAGGAACAGCCTGCAGAGCCCGCCCACGTAAGAAAATTAATATCATACACGTTGTCTTTATCTAGAACCTAAAATATTAGTTCTTAATCACGAAATGCAGTCCCATCCCATTGTGGCAACCGCGGTAGTGTTATCCCGACAAAGCTGCGAAGCTGGAACGGGGCGAAATTGCAGGGCGCCTCTCGCGGGGGCGGGGGGGGGCGGCAGAGTGGGGAACCCTAAATGAAAAACTTCAGTCGAAAACTTTTTTGAATTGCCGTGATTCCAGGCCGGGAGCCGGGACCCGGCCTAAATTCTTCGTTTCCAAGCCACTTTTAATAACACTCCTATCGGCTCCCCAAACTCGGGCCGTGTCCCCGGTTTAACCCGCCAACGCGACCGGGAAACTTCCCGAAATAATTGAGTCCCTCTCCCGATCCTACAAAAGTCGGGAAACACTTATCTCATTTTCAACAATGCATGCGCTCGTCTGCCCTCTGCCGTGCCAAGGAAAAGCTCCGTTTGAACTTTCCAGTGTTGCCGAATTTCATACAGCGCAACATCTATTCTCAGGGTGTCTACAAGTCCGAAATACCCGGAAAGTCCGGAAAGAGTACTAATTTTTTAAGGACGGTCCGGAAGTACTGAGAAAGTGCGGAAATTTCGCAAAAACTCAATCTATGACGTGATCCACTGCTGTCATAAATACCATGTTATGCACTACCGCGGTGGATGACGTCAAAAATCCGACTTTTGATTGGGCGATATCTCGGTTAATATACAGTGTAGAAAGTTGGTGTTTGGACAAATCTTCTTATATTTAGCTTATCTACAAGAATCAAGCATAAAACACGATTTTGTGACCAGCAAAACTGACCCATTATGGTGCATAAGTTTACTTATCTCTTGTAAAGGTCATATTCAGGAAGCCAAGATTACCTTATAATATCATAATTAAACTGCGCTTTACCTTTGATCATTCAATTTTCAACCCCTCGATTTTCATCTACCTATTGGATTAAATGAAGAGCTTTTCTTTAGATCTGAGGTCGCAGACCTGCTTCAGACCTTTAGGCAATGACCCCTTGCCCTTGTATTGAGCCCAAAGTTCAAACCGGAGGCGGTATATTTTTCGTCGTAAAATTATGCACTTGGTCACTTACCAAGTTAAGATTGCTACTTCCTACTCTTTTTCACTTGCAACGTTTTTTGCGCATTTCCTGCATCTCATTTCAGATCCTTTTCAAAAAGTCTGTCCGCTTAGTTTTAGGCAATTTCAATACCTTAGCCGACAAATCTAAATCGAGGTTGTGGTATTTCTCGTCGTAACATTATGCAGTTGGTCGCTTACCAAGTTAGAATCATTAGTTATCCTCCCTTCGATTTTTTTCGTTGGAATCGTGCTGGAAAGAACTTAGTACAGGTGGATCAAATAAAAAAGGACTATGTTCATTGGAAGTGCGTGCTGTATATTCCCGTTTGATTCATATTCATTTGTACATAGTCCGTTTTAGCACAATTTTTTCAGCCCGTCCTCTTCGTCCTACGCGCTTGCTGGATCTCATTGGGTATTCCGCAAAGATCTCGCGTCGTCTGGTTCGGCGGAAGTAGAGTCATCGCGAACATGGATCGATTCTTTTGCTGAATTAATTAGGACGGCAGACGCAGAAAGGGCAGATGCGACGGCGCACAGTGGACCGAGTCAATCAGAATGATATTTTTAATGAAAACTGCAAATTTTCATGTTTCATTCGTCATATTTTCAATTTTAAGGGGAGTTTCGGAAAGAAAATTTCACGGGGAAATCAAAAGAACCAATTTTAAAACCCCGAAGTTTTGTTTTAACGGAGTTAAAAGCGTTAAAAGTTTCCAAATTTTGTCCGACTCCTCCAATTGACTCGTTCCATTGTGCGGCGATCAGTAAATCACCTGTTTCAACAGTCTCTCTCGTGACGCACCAATCAACGGATGATGCTGTCGGTTCCATCGCTTGGAGCCTTGCCATCTCTGTCTTGCTCTTCTTCAAATCTTTTAAGTTGGCAACACGTTTTTTTTTTAGTTCTAAATCGGCGAAAGAACCGTGAAAGAATTCGCTTATCTAATTGATGACTTTAACCGAATGGACCTAACTGGATCAGACATTGTCTAATTTCCTTAGTGAAAAGAAATGAGGTTTGAGGCACAGTCATGCGAGTATGATAATCACTAATTAACTCTATGGTAGTAAATACCGTAAATCTGATCATATTCGCCAAAAATATGGTAAATACTATCAGATTTCTAGTCATCTTTACCGCTTAGTATCACTGCATCAAAAATCAAGTACATTTATGATAGAATTGACCAGAATTCTGGTAAAATTTTCCAGGGGGAAGGGGGGTTGGTGGGCCTCCCCCAAAATATATTTCAAATTTTGAAGCACGTAATATGCAATTTAAGTCAATTTCGTCATGAATAATTACCTAATTTAAGCATCTCTCTTTTTTCCTCCCTTCCTTCCTTTTCTTCTTACTTCTTTTTTCACACCACTCCCCCCACATTTTGATCCGCCTATGCAATATTTTAAAAACTACGGTTTTAGCGGGCGAAATGTGGCAACTTGGAACCAATATTGAGCCCTACTTTGATGAGAACCGACGCTGGTGAGAAACAAGGCCCGATCAAACATTTTTTCCGCCGGATAATTTCATCGTTAAACCCCGATGTGGAGCAGGGACCGGCATGAAAGCCGGATAATATTTCATCGGCGCCCCCGACGCCCGACGCATTGCCGTGTTTTCCGGGGAGACCGGGACACCGCCGCCGCAAAATATTTTATCGGAAAAAACTGCAAACGGTTCATTAAAGTGGTCAACGACTGAGTTCGAGTCTCTGTTGATTTATCGCCCGCCCAACGGATGACTTTTACGATTTTCGCCGTCGCCCGAGTCGTCATACTTTTTGCTGCTCATCACGCTCGAGTTTGCGACTGCAAGGCGGACGCTGCAATTCACGACCCCTCTTTTCACCCTTCTTTTTAATTTTTATGCGTTGTCAAGTTTAGGATCGCATTCGTAGTTATTTCTATAGCTACTCCTGCTGTCCCTTCTAGACTTGCGTTGAGCCGGCGCAGAGGTACAACTATTCATACTTGATAGATGTCCGTGTTGCGTACGGGAAATTGAAGGCGCGATGGCGCGATACGTAAACTTGCAATACTCTACTCTCTATTGCCAGTGAGGTGTCGCTCCGATTCGGGAGAAAAGTTTAACAAGGAGGCCCACTAACAAATCTTCTATATTCGGTTGAGTTGCTCGTGTATCCCTTCGAGCACCACTACAAATGGACCGCGTTAAACAGAAAAGAACCAAGCCCTATCAGCTATTGCCAACTTTATTTTAATTTTTTACATGAAAACGGTTGTGCGGATTTTCGTGCCAATTTCAGTGAATTTTCTCCGTAGTACGAAGAAAATTCCTTAACAATTTCAAAGGAATCCGCACAAACGTTCTCTTGTAAAAACTAAATTGCTTAGTTAAAGTTGAAAATAGCTGATGTGGCTCGGTTCCTTTCTGTTAAACTAGGTCCAATTCTTCCCCTCATTGAGTGTCTCTCATGCTATTCCGTTCGCCTTCAATAGCCGTAACGGCAATATGAGTGGCTTTTCGAGCACGAATAGTTGCGCGCAGTAGCTTTGCCACTCCTGCACAGTTCCGACAAGGAACGCACGTTAATTCTTCCTATTAAGTGTCTCTTTTTCCATCGAGATCGCCTTCAATTATCGTGATGGCAATTTGAGCGGCTTTCGAGCACGAATAGTTGCGCTCAGTAGTTTTGCCGCTGTTGCACACCCGGCAAGGATCGCAACAAATATCATCTCCTTTTCACTCTCATTTGACCTATGTGTTACACGGTAATCCCCAATTTTTGTTTATTACTATGGCAGTTCATTTTTGTTTTTGATATTTACGAAGATATACAAACGTTTTATGACTGTGCTTTTCTTAGTACATCAATTTGTGTAACACGTGATAAATGTGTTGGCTGCATTTTGAACCTTTTGCTCCCTTGTATCAAGGGCCAAAATTAGAGTTTTTGAGTCAATTTTGCAACCCTTGAATGAAGTTAAGTTCCTTCGACCGGGAGACGACACATTGGGGTCTTTCTTAGCTGCAAGTTGATAAATTGTCGTTCGAAATAATCTAGGAATATTTTTTAATTTTTCAGAGAAATTCTTAAAGAAAATTAGGGAGTCAGCATCCTAAAACCTTTAGACTCCCTGATTCCGTATACACAAAATCTACGACGTGACATTTCTCACATCGTGTCGTATCGTATCACAATTTGCATTAGACACCCACTATCTATTACTTTAAAATACAATAATTATTCTTATGACGATTGATTTGTTTTTATCGAATGCCTGCACCCTTATCTCTGTTCCTCAGCTGAGGCATATCCGTTTATGTTCGTATCTGAAGTCTTCATAAGAACCAGTTTCTCACATTTTCCAAGAGTTCTGACGTCCTCATCCTCATCACTGTGCCCCAGTTCTAAACTTAGGCTTACAGTTTCCTTTAAAGATGTTGATCAGAATATCTTTTATTAATCAAGGTCAAACGTATCCGAGAATGTATTGGATCAATTCTAGGTCAATTATAAATAATTTTGATGAACAAATTCTCTATAATACTACATAGTATATTGAACTTTAGTATTATTATCAAAAATTATCCATTAGAAATGATCACATTGCAGTGATAAATACATTAAAATACGACGGTCCTCTCTGCTTTTGCAGTAATTTCTGAAAGTAGCCTCGATTTTAGAGACCCTGCACTGCTATCTTTCCCATTGGACAAAAGTTACTTTCGGAAGCAAACGCTCAGATTCACCTAACGTTGACTGATAATCAAAGATTTGAGCAAACGGTTTAACACTCTTAAGGCAAATTTTCGCGAGTGGATTTGATTGAAGTTTTTAACGTGCTGCTAACCTCTGTTACTACAAAACGAAATTCCATCCGGGCGAGGCGCGACGGTGCGCTTACAAAATTTAGTTTTCATGCTGGCAGCATCGACGACCACATACAAAATTCTCGACGATTTCTCGTGAGGTGGGTGGAAAAGTGGATGGATACAAAAATTGGTCATAATTCATCAAGCGACTGAGATTAGTTCTTAGTTAAGCAGAGCGTTCTTCTCTATTGGTTTGCATCCCTGCCAATCTGATTGAAAAACTCAACCAAATCCACTCACCAAAATTCGCCTGAAACCTAGTTTTCCGAAATTCACCCAGTGAAGCGTTAACCCCGGGGCATTTTTATTTGAAAGTCTCAAATACGCCTCTGGTAGATTTCTCAGAATAACCCATTGCTTTAATCGATTTGATCAAGAATTTTTTCGATCAACCAAGTCCTCTTGGTAGATTTGGCAGGAAAAAAAGCCACTCGAAGTAACCCGAACACGAAAATTCTGAACTGGGGCACTGAACTACCTACGTACTAGGGCTCCACGAAAAACTGAGTCGCGCTCTTTTGTCAAGAGATGTATGGAACGGGCTCCCAGGAGGGAAAATGCATCAGAAGAAATGCATCAGATTCTTTGAATGGGGATCGAATCAAAGTTCCGGGAAAATTTCCCGTTGCATTTTTTCCAGGTTAATCCGGACTTAAAGAGTTCGGAATAAGGACTCTTCAGTCGGAGACAAAATATATGGGCGGCCCACGCTATTTATGCAAGCAAAGCAAGCAGTGAGGCTCAAGTTATTCGTCAGATTATTTAGATTCAACATTAGTGAATAGAAAGCAACATTTATTTTCGCATCATTATGACTGGCAAATGATGCGCTCGCTGGTGGTCGATGCAGTCTTCATCTATCTCTGATCTTAGATGTATAGCACGCTTTTCCAGCATCAGCGCCGGGTGTTTGGTTTTTCCAATTCGTATTTTTTATGTCTCGTCAATTTAAATTTAACTTCAAGATACGCAAACAGAGGACTGTATGAAGCTGAAATCTCAGTCGATTCAACCTCTCAGAGTATCCTGAGGCAAATACGCCTTCACTTGAGCAGTGTAGGCCAATAACTCACACCAGCGTCAAAATAGTTGTATTTCAATAAGTGTATTCTATGCCCAGAAATTTCCTCATTTCCCCCTAATTCATATATCAGAAAAAAGTATTGCGAGCCAAGTTCATTGAGCACTATCAGATAGAGCAATACAATTGTGGGTGCAAATTCTTTATTAATTCTATCGTCATTTGATCGTAAAGCACAAGTCCGAATCCAACACTGAAAAAAAAACTCCGGCTGTGGAAGCCGTACTTACGGGCTATGTAGACATACCGTCTGCGTCTCGAAAGTTCCGGGTGTAGCATCCGGAGAAATTTAAGCTACGGCTCCAGCATCCAGAACTTTCGGACTCTGAGCCCGGAACGGACGGTTTGTCCATATAGCCCATAACTTTTTTTTCAGTGAATCGGAAACGATTATTATTGAGTGTTGATGAATGATGCCTCCATTTATCCCTATCCAAACAATGCTATGAATCGATCAAGGTGATTTTTTGATGCTTTTCTTATCTAAGCGCCAGCTAAGTACATCACTGACGTGATTTTACGTGCTCTGGCGGTTGGCGCCAGGAGTGCGGCGACGTCAGATGCGTATGACGCGAGCACGTCATTCGCACGACCATCCGTCTTTTCGCGGCCTCAGTTTTCGGAGAAAACGCTATCACTCGGTTCTCAAAGTTTGCGTGCCAAATCTCATCGCTAGACTCAATAACTTCGTTTTTAATAGCTTAGTTGACAAATATCGGGCGCCTCCAATGACCCAATGCCAGGCCTAATATTTTTCGACTGCTCGCGGAATTTCAGCTCAGATAACTGCCCGGCGTCAACTTTCAGCCGACGTGGACAACCGGTTCTTCAATGATCCCTGGAAAATTTTGTCATTGGGTTTAAGTTAAACAGCAAAGAACGGATATGTGAAACCATCGAAATTTCGTCATGCTTACTCAGAATAATAAAACGCGTTGACATGGGAAATGGGTTTTTTTTTCGAAAAGGGAAAATGTGCAAAAATTATTTGTTTCCGTCAATCTATGCTCCATCGCCACCTAGGTTGGTGACTCAATACGTGCCAGGGAGCGCTATAAACTGCATTTTCAGATGCTGTACTTTTATCGAGATGCATTATTGAAATGATACGGTGCCAAATCGCTCTATATTTAAAAGAGGGTTTTCAAAACTATTGCCTAATAGGGTACTTCAGAAAAAAATTGTCGGCCAGCGCACCCTTCCCCCCCCCTCCGTTTTTTTATACAAATTGTGATTTTTAGTATTTAAATTTCGGACATTTCAACATACTTTTTGTGTTTAAAATATCGGGTCCCAATAGAAAATCTTGAAGACTGAATACCAAAGTAGAGCTGTGCAAAATTTGGGCATGATCGGAGTATTTTTAAGGGATGGGCATCCCCCTTACTCGCGCAATTCCTAGCACGTGAACCAAAATCCGAGACCGAAAATTTTTTCTGAATCATCTTAATGCCCGGATTGTTTCCTTAAATTGAGAAATTTTTCCGTAAAAGGGCGTATGAGACTTCCAATACTGCTAAGGCTGAGCAAGGTAGTTCTCTTGTAAGTAATTTATCCGACAGTTCTGCTATGAATTTTTCCTTGAATCTACTCCGAGTTTTCCTTACTATTTTAAGGAAATAAGTTGACTGTGAATGAATTTCACCTGCCGCAAACGCTATAAAAAATTGCACAACCTTAGCAGCATTGCACGCCTCATACGCATAAAAATGCCTCAACTGTTTCAATAATTGTTCAATTATTTCTGAAAATGCGTTCATGAAAGTTCAAAATGGAACAACTCGAAAACATTTTTTTCCGTGTTGTCAGGGTGACCACCGGACCTAGGGCGGCAAAATTTCATGAAAAGTAAAATCTTGAAATTTCACGTGAAATATGAAATTTCTGAAAGATATTGAAAAATACTGTTTCACGGAAAAAAAAAATTGCTGCTTCAACAATTCAATTGCTAAAAACAGTGAGCGCAATGTTTCTACGCAGTTTTTACAACAAAATAATGCTATTTTAACCATCCCCGTGGTTTAATTAGTTTACAATGTGTTTAAATTAGTTTACAATGTGGTTTAAGTAGCATTTTTTTGTTGTAAAATCTGCGTAGAAACATTGCACTCACTGTTCTTAGCAATTGAATTGTTGAATCAGCATTTTTTTTTTCCGTGTTCCTCTTCATCTCTCGCAAAATGTAAAAATTGTGACTTTCTTCTATTTTGTGTGTTTGAGTGCAGGTTGCCTACTCTAGCCCCTGAAAAATATGAGCTATTTCACAGCCTCGTGAAATTCGTGAAATATTTCTTGGATATTTCCAATCTTTCATTTCTTTTGTACATTTCATGTTATCCTGGGTGGATACCTCGCGATCCTTGCAACGGTGGTGGGCGAAAGGACGCGACGGACGGTGGCTCGCGCGAGCGCGAGCGCCCGCCAGAGTTGAACGACCGTCCTCTACGCCTCGGCCGCGGCGCGCGTAGGGCACGCGCCACGCACCGCGCGCGCCGCCCGCCGCCCGGACAAGCTCATTGCCAAAAACCCTGACTCCTCAAGCCACGCTTCCATATGCAGCGCGCGACGTGATCTCAACCGCGCCAGGGCCGGGGCTAGAGATGCTTTCATGAAGCTCTATACAATGTTTCAGGAGACATTTTTCATAACTTCTTGAATGAACGCAGCTCGTAGAGTACACAGAGTCGTAATGTAAATGGGAGAGCTGGCGCCATGTTCTGATTGATGAGTTCCGAGACCGGTGTTCGCCGAGTTTCGGTCACTTTTTCGATACATTTTCAATTCAAAATGTCGATGGAGAATACGTAGTAGTTTTATAGAACTACGACGACAAAAAATTTGAAAGATGCTTGAAAGAGTCATTAAATAAAAGTACGTTGCAGAGTTTTAAAACGTAAAGATATTGATTTCTCAAAGACAAGCCTACAGGCATTACATAAAGTGGACAAAATAGGAGAAAAAAGGTAGAAATGGTTAATAAAAAAAATTGAGAAAATAGGTATTGCTTCCCGCCACGAGAAATGACGCCGATTCCCATGGAGCAGTGCGGGCCTTTACCAATGGATCCATTGGTAACATACCCGCTGCAAAACGGCCGGAAAAGAGCGTACACCACTAACGTGGTGAACGCTCAAAATGTCAGAAGAACGACGTAATGTGGCAAGCAAAGAAACGAAAGGATTAAAAAGAGCATTAACGATACAAGAGACGAAACTTTCAAAACAAAATTGATAATTCCCCGAAGTGAATCGGTTTAATGCGTCTCGTAGGCGGTTTTATTATGAACATAAGTCACTGCTGACGAAAAGGAACTAAACACTCCTCGTGCTGAGAAAAAATATCGTTTCTACTCGGAATTTCTCCATCGAGTTCGGTGGTTTCTCCCCATCTGGGAATAAATACGGAAGCTCTTCTGCCGTGCCGAAGAAAAACGCCTTATGACCCGCGGACGCTGTCAAATGTATTCCATTGGAATACGAATTTTTCAGGAAATTTGTCTGTTTTGTCCCTCGAATTTTTCAGGGAATTTTACTCTCGATTGAATCTATTGTTCCTAAAAAATTTAAAGGAAAGTATGCGTTAGTTCCCTCGGACATTCATATGTTATCCGATGAAATTCGACAATATTTGAGTGATGTTACGGCGTTCGTGCTTAGCGCGGCAGTCTGGCTGTCTATACTGCCGTGCTAAGGAAAAACACCGCATGAACATTCGAGAGTTGCCAAATTTCCTTCGATAAAATGTTTATTTTTGAGAAAAGTTATGGATGTTTTTCCTTGAAAATTTCAGGAACTTTAGGTGAAATTGCAAACGAAATTATCTGAAAAATTAGAGGGAAACTATTCATAATTTTATCAGGAAATTTGCGTTTTATCAACGGAAATTTAGCAACGCCTGAAGGTTCATACGGCGTTTTTCTTCAGCGCGGCAGTCTAATCCGAGCCCGCTTTGAGCTTAATTTCCTGAATCTCCTCGTTTACGGCCTCATTAGGCGCGGAACGTGTTAATCGTTCGGAAATCGTTCGAAACCGGAGCGATAACGGCGTGGTGCGGCCGGGATGAGAGGAGCTTTCGGCGGGGGATTAGGGGGG
>NW_017550575.1:415706-491730 GCF_001854935.1 Bemisia tabaci | reverse complement strand
GGGGGGGGGAGGGGGTTCTGAGATCAGGATCGGTGAGGCGATTAGACTTGTAGAAAAGCGCGGAGCTAACCATAAAAATTAAACAAGGGGCTGGAGGGATGCGCGGGGGAGCACCAGATGAGCTACAACTGTTTCCGATCCCGAATGAGTTAGCAGCATCCAAGTTCCGGAGCAGGATTGTTTCTTGTCAAATTTTATAAGAGTCTTGACTCTGGATCCCAGAGACTTTTTTTCAGTATTCATACCAATAGGATTACTTCATATTCCCTTTGTATTCATCGTCTACTGCCTTGTCTATTAATTTCAATAATCAACCCAGAGAAATCTGGATGAATTTTCGGCAAAGTTCAATGAAAATGAGATCTCCTAGCCACATTGCCACAACACTGGAATCAATTGAAAGAGAAGTGGAAAAGCGAATGAATGTCAGCTCAAGGGGAGGACGGAACTCCAAGGCAATCACATCTTTACGCACCGACGTGCGAAAATGAATGAGATCCCATAAGTAGGTTAATTCGGGTTCAAATCGTCAAAAGTTCTCTCCTCTTTTTTCAACGGCTCCGTAAGAGGGAAACACTCGAAAGTAAATTAGTCTTAAGTAGAGCCGATTTTTCTCCGTCTTTCCCTCTTCTGTGGTGAGCTGTTGCCAGCTTGTGCTGAACGGCGTTTTCTCTCCGTCTGGAAAAGGGGAAAATGGGTTATCTCACCCTTAAACAAGGCCATGCTGTCCTTTTCATTTTTCTTCCCGGGGTGTTAGCCCCTTTCAGGGGTAATCTGCACCATTTTTTAGAATGAGAGAAGACTGAGTCAGGTGGTTTTTAAGGCCAGCCTTCCTTGTCACCAACTCCGAATACTGTCGTATGCAAAATTGTTTCGTCCCTTCGTTGTCGTTTTTCCGCGACGGGAGCGTCGAGAATTTTCTCGCGACACTTTTCAGGATCTCCGTTCAAATTCTGTACTGGTGAAAAATCACATGTTTCATGACTATTTCGGTCATCCGAAAACTTCCGAAACTGAGCGTGCGTCACTGCAAAAAACAAAGCGCCTTCATTTAAGCCTGTATGCAATATGAACATCACCCAAGCACGAATATTTGCATCCAGGCTTTATGATCAACCTTCAGCTCTGCATTTTGCTTTTCAGCCAAAAATCATTGGCCATAGTTACGATAGTCATCTCGTCGTATTTCGATAGTTAAACCACATCCTTTCAAAACATGTGGTCTGGCTTGTCAACTCGTCGAACTCTATAGTCAACATTCAGACAAATCGCCACTCAAGTACCTAACAACAAACTACCCCATTCCTAGCCTTTATACGACTAAAAACTGCAATTATTCCTCTAAACATATGACCTTTTTTGGAGCGCGTATTTCGGTTTGCGGCGTTGCAGATTTCCTGTCATAATTGAACCGATTATTTACCAAATCACGCAAGCGCCAAAATTGCGAATGCGAGAAAAACAAAATGAAAAACCGTTTTATTTGCTTTGTTGACAATCTTCGAACTTTAAAAACGCGTATGTTCTTCTGAAGGTTTTTTTGAAATCAGATATGCTTGATATTATGCCAGAGAAAACAAAGAAAAAACAACCCTTCTACCACACGGAGGAAAAAACTCCGTGCGTGGGACCCGAAGTTTAGGTCATATGGATCTCTGAAGTTTTCGGATTGAGCATCTGAACACTTTAGGTCCAGCTGCTGAAGTTTGGATCACACATCTGAAACTTCAGTTCTTACATCTGAAGTACTTCGGTTTTCACATCCGAAAAACTTCGGTTCTTATATCCGAAAAACTTCGGTTCTCACATCTGAAGTACTTCAGGATGTAAGAACTGAAGTTTCAGATGTGTGATCCGAACCTCGACAGCTATACACCTAAAGTGTTCAGATGCTCAATCCGAAAATTTCAGAGATTCATAGGACCTACACTTCGGGTCCCACGCACGAGGTTTTTTTTTCTCCGTGCACCAAAATAGACGTTGGCGCTTACGTGATTTGGAAAATAATCGGTTCAATTTTTCTTTCAAGTGGAAGAATACTCAACGCCATGTCTCGAAGATATCCCGGATTTTTCTTATTTTCGTGAAGGATGTTTTGTGAAGTTTTCAAGAAGTAATGTTGGTTTTTTAACCTAAATAATTAAAGTTGGAGCGGTGATTTTGGAACGTCACACAGGAGGTACGCGTTTTTAGATTGCCACCGTGGACATGCGTCTGAAGGGACGGGGCCGAGTGTTGCCGAATCGGAAGTATCGCGACGGAGAGAGAGATAATCCCCGAAGGGATGCGGCGATCGGCGGATGAGCCAAGAAAGAGAAGAACACATCGTCCAGGGATGAGCCCGAGAGAGAGGGGCCGGGGGATGAAAGTGAGAGAGGTACGTTTAAGCGTATCATAACGAGGGGCGGTCGATATTCGTCCGAGGGCCGGCGGAGGGGGCGCCGGCGGGGGAGGGGGTGAACCGTGAGGCAGGAGCTTGCCAAACTTGAGTGGGTCACTGCATCCGTCGCCATTCAAGCGAATAGTCACATCCACGTGATTTCGCCGCTCGCTCCACTTTGCGCGCCGCCAAGTGGTTCGCGTCAATGGGGAAGTTGGACAATATTTGGAAACTTCAAAAGCTCAAAACTTCATTCATACAGAACTTTGAGGTTTTAAAGCTGGCTCCATCGGTTTCCTCGTGAAATTTCCTACCAAGTGCAATTCTTAAAATTTAAAATGTAACGAATTAAACATCGAAATTTGCAATTTTAGTTAAAAATTTCATGTCCGACTTCTCTTATTGACTCGATCCACTGTGCGCCGCTAAGTGGTTCGCGAAGCGCCAATCGGGGACCCAACTCAAATAAGGGTGGTTTCAAGATGGAGGTCCTTCGATTCTCTTCGTAGGGAGATCGAGGACAAGTCGTCACTTCCCGGCCGAAGTATCACGAGCGCCATGCGACGTTTAAGAATGTCCGCCGCCATTTTACACTGAAAAAAAATCTAGGTGTATTTACTAAGTAAAGGGTAAAATTACCAAGAATTCAGGGTTCTATTTGATTCCAGTTTTTTCTTGGTAAAATTACCATTTATGGTATTGGTAATTTTACCGAGAAATCTCTGTTAAATGATTGAACTTTATCGGTAATCTTACTGGACAGTGGTAAAAACGCCAATATTTTTTATCGACTGTGGTAGAATTACCGAGATAAAATGGCAAAGTTATCGGGAATTAATTACCAATAAAAGTGGTATTCTTACCTGAAAAAAACAGTAAAAATACCGGTTTTTAGGTAAGATTACCTGTCTTTGTTGGTAAAATTACCAATAATTAGTAAAAAAAAGTGAGATGGTAAAGGTACCAACGGACCTTGGTAAAAACGCCGAGAATTTATTTTCAGTGTATTTTTTCACAGAGAAGTTGTTCCACGAAGCTGTCCGAAACTTCCACCGTACATTCATTGTGCTGCCGATGAAATTCAGTGAAATCTTCAAACAGATTTAACCAACGATTTCTTCGTAAAAAAATAAAATGGCGGCGGAAATTTTGAAATGTCGCGTGGCGCTTGTGCCACTTCGGCCGGTAGGTGACGAGGTCGGCTCATGGATGTCACGAACGGGGAAAAAGATCGCACAGTTTGAACGTTCTTTGTAATGTTTGATCAACGCGTTCCCGAATTGTTTTCCTCCGTCCCCTCTAGGCGGACGTAGGCGGTTCCAGACACTTCGAACGGGGAGCGGAGGTTGAAACGGGGGGCTTGGGGCTATCCTCTTCAGAAAATTTTCAAAATTTCAAAGCATCCACAGTGCATTTTGAGTCAATTTCATCATAAACAAGTACCTCATGTGGATTGCATTTTGCAGGAAGGAATCAAGAGCATTCCAATGTCGCTAAGATCGTGCAACTGGTTTTAAATTTCAAGTATAAACTGATCTGTATAAGTTTAATTTTTTGCGCGATTTCCAGGGCCGGATTAAGGGGGTGGCCACTTGGGCCGCGGTCCTTGGCGGCAAAATTAGGGGGCGGCAAATTTTGCAATTTTTTTAAATGCAGGTACAAAAAAATCGGATTCAGAAAAAAATTACGAACAAGAAAAGGTGACAAAATCTCTCATTTCCTGAGAGTTCATCAATTTCTAATTTTGTCGTATTTCGGTGATACAAAAGACTGCGCACCTTTAATTAGTTGAGTTAAGAGAGAAACCAAACACGTAATTTGGCCTCGAGCAGCGCGGCGCAAAGAGAAATGATGACGAGGACTTGAGATGAAAAGGAAAAGCCCTCGACGCGGCGGTCGGCATGTAACACATATTAGCGCCTGCGAGACTGCGTGAATACTTCACGCATTGCGTCAAACACAGTACGGGCAACAGCGGTCGGCGCGGCGTGAAACGTACAGTGCCTACAAGACTACATGAATACTTCACGCATTGCGCCAAATACAGTGTGGTCAGCGCGGCACGGCGGCGGAAGTTAAAATTATTAAACCACATTTATGTTTGTTCTTTCTCAATTTTTTAGTTCATTTCTTACGAATGAAAGGCCTTGTCCCCACAGAGATAGGTTTACGGAACTGATTTTTCGCGCGAAGTTCCGTGAACTTTTGCTAGTAGTGTTGACAGGGCGTACGCAAAGAATGTGCCCAACACGAGTGAACGCGTCTTATGCACCCTTTTCCCTCCGGCACGTTCACTTGGTGGTTTTTATTGATGTTTCAAAATGAAAAAGAAGAGGGCGGCAAAATACAGGCGGCCCATGGGCGGTAAGTAGGTAAATCCGGCCATGGCGATTTCAGTTCTTTTTTTGCAAAGAATGTAAGTTGCACTATCCTAGCAACATAGGAATGCTCTTGATTCCTTTTTGCAAACTGTAATCCATATCAGCTGCCTCCCTTCTCCTTTTCTCCGTTCCTTTCCTCCATTCTTTCTTCCTCTTTTCCTCCTCCTTTTTTCGGCCGAACGGGAGGGGGGGGGGGGCTGTACGAACCCTGACGCACTCCTGATTTTCTGTTCCACTGAAGTTCATAATGTTCGCAGTCGGTGAAACTGTGATATTTTTCCCTGTTTGTAACGCTGTGGAACTGAACTTCAATATCGTTGACTGAACTTTTTTTTCCCCGGTGTGAGCCTGATGTAGTGCTGTCCTGCCGTACTAAAAAAAGAAAAAAAAAAGAAAAAAAAGAAAAAAAAAAGTATACGCCTTTAGACGTTGCCAAATTCCCATCGATTAAATACGAAATTTTAAGGAATCTTTGTGGAAATTTTTCTCTCAACTCATCATATACTCTCATTCGCAATTCAATCTACAGTATGTGAAAATTTCAAAGAAAAACATTCATAACTTGTCCTCGAATGAAAATGTTTCTAAGGGGGAGCTTTTGCAACATACGGATGTTCATACGGCGTTTTCCTTAGAACGATAGTGTAGAAATAGTCTACCGTGCTGAAGAAGAACGCCGTATGAACATTCGAGAGTTGCCAAATTTCTCTGGATAAAACGTGGCTTTTTGAAGAAACTTATGCATATTTTTCCTTGAAATTTTCAGATATTTTTTAGTGCATTCCGAACAAAATCATCTGAATTTTTGAATTTTATACCCCCATTTATTTACGTGAATTCGGTTTTAATGGAGGGAAACATGGCAACGTCTGAAAGCTCTTACGGCGTTCTTCCTCAGCACGCACTGAGAAAAAACTATGGCTTATAAACCTATTAGAGGTAAATATGGAACACCACTAATAGTAGTACCTCTACATATAATAATAGCACATATACCTTAGTTATGGTTCACAGACCGAGAATCATTAGTTTATTTACGACTATTATAGGTGTTCCATATTTACCACTAATAGGTTTATAAACTATAGCTTTTTCTCAGTGCGGCAACTGTATCTTCGGTGCCTCCTCTCGGATTCGACAATCTCAAGAAGACGAAGGTTTTAGTATGATTGAAGCAGTTACTTTTCCTGCTTTTCCAGGTCGGGTCGAGTGTGTTTGCTCTGAACAATCCTGGGACGGTCGCCGAGGAAGAGGTGGTGTGGCTGCTCGGGGGGGNGGGGGGGTGGGAGGGGGGTCGGATGCGGTGTGCAATGTGCGAGCGGTGCAGGTTGCAATTGGTGCATTGCTGCAGCTCAGCGACGATGTTGCCCTATGTTACCGTTCGCCCGAAATGGGATACCCGAATGTCAAGGAGTGCTTACACCCTACAGGATAGGACAGGGAGGAGGGATAAATAACGGCTGAAACCGGAAATGTTGCAATTTTTCAAGTTTGGGATTCGGTAAAATGCCCCAACTCCATGGAACACCCCTAAAACATGTAAGGACGAAAAACGGCTGAAACTGGAAATTTGGAACGGAATGAAATCCAATCTAGTTCAACCGTACATTTTAGGAAAAAACAATCCTATCTTCCCTGAGAAGAACGAAGTATATTTTATCAGAAAAAGATTAGCAACCTCTGAGTGACCGCACTTAAATCGATCCATCCGTCTTTTAAACCTCAGGAAAAGGATCGATTAGCAGGGTATACATTACGTCAGGGTTCTGTCGACACAAAATTAAATGAATTGTCTTAGAATACTACTCTGTACGACAACGTTTGCTGTGAAAAACTTCAACACCGACTTTCCGCTTAGAGTAATAGAAATCTATCTCATGAGAGACAGCGGATATTAAAGTCTCTTTAGCCGTGGGTAGACAAGAATCCAGGGATTTCTATTCTGCCCCGATCTTTCGGCCGCTGAAGCATCGCACCGGGAAAACGGGGAAATCTATGCTGGCAGCGCGGCAACCAGTTTTCATTATCTGCGCATACGGCACACTCGATGCACTTTGCTTAGTGCTCTGTTTATGGCACCCCCACCCCCGCCCTCGCAAAGACCTATTGTTTACATATAAGTCCCTCGAACTTCCCTAAGTCTTTGCGCGAATGTTTATATCTCCCGAGGCTCAGTGTCAATTGGACGTATTTCTGCCGAACGGAACTATGTGCATCATGACGTGAGCCCTGTTATGCATTTATTCTTATGGGTCTCAGGGCTCATGTCTAAATGCACATAGTTCCGTTTGACAGAAATACGTCCAATTGTGTCACAATTCCCGTCATTTTAATGAAGCTTTCTAAGCTATCGCGCGGCACGCCAGGATGTTGCCAGGTCTCAGCTAAAAACGGAAAAAACATTTTGATCTGCGGGAAAGGAGCAAAGTCGTCGGAATCTGAGCTGATTTGGAGCGTGTTAAGCAAGCAGGAACCAAGCCACATCAGTTTTGCCAAATTTCATTGGGCAATTTGATTTATAAAATCGCCCAATGAAAACGGTTTTTCGGATTTTCGTGCAAATTTCAGTGAATTCTCGTCATAGCACGAAGCAAATCTCTTGAAAAGTTCAAAGGAATCCGCAGCAACTTTCCTTTGTAAAAAAGTAAATTACCGAGTTTTTGGCACTAGCTAATGTGGCTTGGATCATTTCTGCTGAATGCCGTCTATTTATGAATGAATCGCATTTGAATCAGTGAGTTCGAAAACACACCAACTCGGAATTTTCGATTAACACTTTTTTACGGTTTAGTAGCACTTATGGATAGAAGCATCTGCACGCAAAAGGAAATTTCGAAATTGCAATCGGAAGTGCTCGGAAACAGCGACGGGAAAAGGGAAAAATCGAAGTATTTCATTACAAATACCAATTTTTGGCCATTTCAAGGGAAACGGGTGACCATACGATCTTGCGGTTTTCTTTTTTCGGTTCAGTGTACCTTGTACCAACAAGTTATATAAATGTTCAAGCGTTATTCAGGTCGAAAAATATAAATTTTTCAGGGCAGACTATGAAAAATCAGTATCTGAAAGTCGGTGAGAACGAGAACACACCAAGTCGGAAATTGTTAAACGCTTAAATATTCTCTCTCATCAAACATGGTGTATCGATTTCAACTTGGTGCTTTACAAAGTCTCTAAGTACTTGTCCTTTGGCACCAAAAAGGTTTTTCTTAAACTAATTTCTTCGCCTGCTGCGCAGTTTTAGGTGTTTCCTGAACTTTTTTTTTCCCCGAGTTGGTGTGTTTTCGAACTCACTGATTCATTTATGCATTGAGGAACTCCTTTATCTGGCTGATTCACAAACACACCCGTTTGGGGTTCGGGGTAATTTTTGAGGGCTATATACTGTCTCAAAATGTTGGTACATGCTAAATTTTGAGTTTTTGTGCATGAAAAACAAGGAGATGAGGGTTGTCGATTGAAATGAGCATTTCCAATTAAGTGTGGTAGTGCCCCGATAAATTGGATTACTTACCCACATGTTCCGATACTAATACCCCAAATTTGAGTTGCGTTACTACCATTATTAGTTGGAAATGCCCGTATCATCCAACGAATTGGGGTAACACCACAATTTTAGGAGTTAACTTTGAACGAAGTATGGTTTATTCGCCGGTGAATGACGAAACATTCATAGTCTTCAAAAAGACGCTCAATTCACGAAATATATATTAAAGAAAGGAAGTATAATAGATGAAATGAAGCCAAAGCTCGACTCGAATGAAGTGATCAATTTGACAACGCGCAAAGGTTGGTCGAAAGTTTGGTGCATCTATTCATGGCAAAGCCAGAGACATGCTGCTCCGGAGGGAATTTTTCAATATGTAGCTTCAGACCCCCCCCCCTCCACAGTCACAAGCCCCGGCCATGGCTTTAAAGGAAGCAGTATATTCCGGACCCTTGCACTACCCTCGACGGTAGATGTAAAATCATTAGTCGCCAGCTCTGTAAATTTTACAATAATCAAAATGAAGTTAAGCTCTACGCCCCGTTAGAGTTGCCACAGTCAGAAAGTATCGGGAAATGTTAGAAAATTTTAAAAAGTCAGTGAAAACCTGGAAACGTCAGGGAAAATGAAGAAAATGTAGGAAAAATTGTTAGGTCATCTTTATTTGCCCTTTAGAATAGGTTTAACGTTTTGAACAACAAATTTTGCCTGAAATTCATTTCTAATTACTTCTTTTTAACCATATGGCATTTCTTCAACTGTTAGGGAATTTCGCCAAAATGTATCAGAAAAATGACAGGGAATTTAATTTACTATCCAGTGGAAATGCCACCGTGGCAACCTCGTCCAGTGATCCAATTTTTGGCCTTTTTTTCATCAATGTAAGACTGAGGTTAATGTGCCTCTTCAGCGATTTTTCTCGTTTTTTCGTTGCTAGAATGCTCTCAAGTTGACATTGGATGAAAGTAGCAACAGCGAGGATGCTAGCGGGGGCGGAAACCTTGAAAGTGGTTTAAACCTATCTGGCTTCCTGTCGGTGATGAAGACAATTCGGATGTACACAATCAAATCAAAATCCTCATCAAACAGGGCAGGTTGGTCTCCATGCTTGCGCTTTTCAATATCGACGGATTACCGCATGGAGCCGAGGAGAATTCGTGATCGTCCAAACTTGAGGAAAAAGTGAGTCGAGCAACATACGAGAGACCTTATAAAGTTAGTCGATCGTTAGTTTATAACAACCACCCGTTTTAACCAATATGATCGCTTCGTTTTTTCCTTGTCTCCTTTTTCTATAGCTTTTTGTCTATCACTTTCAATTATCAGCTTGCAGAATGGGAGTGAAGCGCTAGCTTCGGGCTGGTTATTTACAGTGGTAGACAAAGCGATAGATAAAGAAGAAATAGGGAATACGGGGCGATCCTATTGGTTGAATGGGTGGTTCTTAGAGGCCAAGGGGGAAAATGATGGACTAACTGGATGGCATTTAGCAAAAAAGAACCAGCGCAATTACAGTGTTGTTAAAATGTTGCTTCTTCATAATTATCTAAAAAATCTCCCAAAATAGCAAATAGTTTTTGCATACCACCAAGAAAATCTTAATTTTAAAGGGAGATAATCGTGTAAATTTTAAAACTGTACGGATCCGTATATTCAGTATTTTTAAAAGAAAAAAATAATTTGCTTGATTTTGAAAACACTGTGATCACGCTGGTTTCGTTTTGCTAAATGCGATCCAACTATTGGGTATCCGGTCTGTTGCCGTGAGTTGGATTGAATTTTGCAAAAAGGAACCAAGAGCAATCCTTTTTCGCTAAGATTGTGCAACTTTTTTTTACCTTGCCGATATAAACTGAACATCTAAACATGTTTTATCTTTAATCCCAATAAACTATGAATTCAAGACGAAAATTACCCTCACGAATTTAATGTTTTACATGATTTCAGACATGTCTTGCATAGAAGGTAAGTTGCACAATCCTAGCAACGTTGCAATGCTCCTGGTTCCTTTTCGCAAAATGCAATCCAGTTAGTCTATCACCCTCCTCCTTTGTCCATTTCAACCAGCTACTTCCAGCAATAGGATCGCCCCATTTACGCCTACTACTTTGTCTATAAATTTCACTAATCATCCCGCTGCGGGCCGATTATTGAAATTGATAGACAAAGCTATAGACAAAGAAGACACAGGGGGTATAAAGCAATGCTATTGGTTGAAATGGGTGGTTCTCATAGACCAAGGGGGAAAATGATAGACTAACTGTCGGGTCTCTCGTGGGTTGCCGTTAGTTAGTCTATTACCTACCTCCTTTGTCCGTTGCAACCGCCTGCCTCTACCAAAAGGATCCCTCCAAATCCTTTTTGTCTTCTTTGTCTATTGCTTTGTCTATAAATTTCACTAATCATCCCGCTGCGGGCCGATTATTGAAATTGATAGACAAAGCTATAGACAAAGAAGACATAGGGGGTATAAAGCAATGCTATTGGTTGAAATGGGTGGTTCTCATAGACCAAGGGGGAAAATGATAGACTAACTCTCGGGTCTCTCGTGGGTTGCCGTTAGTTAGTCTATTACCTACCTCCTTTGTCCATTGCAACCGCCTGCCTCTACCAAAAGGATCCCTCCAAATCCTTTTTGTCTTCTTTGTCTATTGCTTTGTCTATCAATTTCAATAATCAGCCCGCTGGGAAGAAATAAGCTCTCGAAGATGAGAAGGAAATGCATCGTCCGCTATTCTCCTCACGGATCGCTCGGGTCGCTCTCAGCTTTCGAAGTTAATGTCGCGGCGTGAATTGCGATATATCGATTGTTATGCCATTTAAACCCATGGAAAAGGATCGATTAACAGGGTGTCCGCAGCGAACACCTTAATAATCGATTCTTTACCATAGGTTTAAATGGCATAACAATCGATATATCGCAATTCACGCCACGCCACTGATGTGTGAACACTTGAACTCTTTCCCTCCGAGCGTCGTCTCCTACATCACTCGGCTCTTTGTTTTAATTAGAGTTTCTGTATTTATCTCATAGTCTAAGTGTTAAAAGGCTTAAAAGGATGCTTTGAGTTTGTGGAAAAAGTTTGACATCATGTCTACACTGAAATAAAAGGTTTGACCACAATAACCGAAAGTATAGTGTCCTACATCGGCCGCACTGTTCGGTTTACGTAACAGTACATTTGTTTCTAGGATCCGTATATCCTAAGATTCGTCCGTTAAGCAAGTGAACTTTCTAAGCAAAGCAAATCAAACCGAGCCTCGTTTATGTTTAGCACTCTGTTTATATTTTTCACTGTCAGTAGGATTTTACTAATGCATTGTTTTTTTCTTTCTATTTGTTCCAGGTGAGTCACAACGTCCGTAGTAGAGCCTACCTCTTTTTCCTCACGATTGGTCGTGGTATGAAATTTCATTTAAATAATTTCTTGAGGAAACTTTCAGTTTGACGCTCCTTTTTCCCCGAACCGTCAAATCAGAGAAAATGGTTGAAAATGTCGATAGACTCCGCCCGCATATGGTAAATTTAAAAAAAGCGTCTTACAAACTACGCAGATTGCGCGCTCAGGAGTGGATTGCAGACTTTTTTGACGTGTCCAACGTCGTTTTGATGCAAATTTCACTGAAAAGTGTATATTTCTATGTATTTGGCTGTATCTCTTGCGTGCAACAGGCCCATTCTCTACTTTTTTTAAGGTGTTAATCCACTAGAAACTTGGCGCTTACACTGAAAAAAAAAGTTTGGTAAATCCGAACTAGTTAGGATCATATGGAACCACGATTTTGTTCGCGGTACACACGACCGAATTATTCGGTCTGCTCAGCGGAACTGTTGGGTCCACTTAACCGAACTGTAAGAATTTATCATGGTTCGGTCGCACAAACTGAACAATTCGGTTGAACAGACTGAATAATTCGGTTGTGCGTACCGAACAAAACCTGGTTCCATATGATCCCAACTAGTTCGGATTTACCGAACTTTTTTTTTCAGTGTAGACTGATCTTTCAAATATCCTCCGATAATCCTTAAGACTGCGCTGCCACAGACCACGATCCCGTGACGTTCGGAGGTCAACTCTGGTCAACACTACTTTCCACCCAGTGATGATTGATGAACAGCGTGTTCGGGGGAAAAAATCGGATGAAATTCGCCCAATGATGACTGTTGAATGTCGAGGTGAGATCTTCGCCATGCAAGTCTTTTATCATTGCTTCACTAATCGCTCAACTCTTTGGTCATCACTCATCAATAGGCGAATCTGAACGTTGACAGTTGACTTCCGAAAGGACCCTTTTACACCCTAGGAAGATAGGAGCGCGGGGTCCCTGAAATGGACGTATTTCTATCAAATGGAAATATGTGCATTAAGACATGAGCCCTGAGACCCATTAGAAGACATGCATAACTAAGCTCACGTCATTGTGCACATAGTTCCGTTTGGCAGAAACACGTCCAAATATATTGTCTGTGGTTGTACTGGTGGCTGGTGAGAGCCGTGAAGATGAGCAATGCCGGTGCATTTAAAGTTAAATCCGTGCTGAGTCGGATCGAATCGAAACGGGACGGGACACACGGACTGGACGCGCGATGGACGGAGTTGACGAACTTTGGCCGCCCGTTTCGCGTCCGCGTCGGCGGGAGCAAGACGACCCATAAAAGGAGCCCAATTATACCGTTGTATCGTAAAATTTATGTGTCGTTAAAATACGCGAATCTGGACCATCCCCTCCCCACCTGCCCCGGGCTCTAACCCCACTTTCGGCCCTTCTCCGTTGCCAAACTGGAGTCCGCATGGAATCAACTGGACCGAGTCTATTAGAAAGCAGGGTGTCTACAAGCCTGGAATTTCCGGAAACCCTGTCACTGTTAGGCCTGACACCTGAACATGTAGCCTTGATGCAGGCCTCGCGTTGCGCCTTCAATTTTTTGTTTATGCAACTCCGTTCATCGCAGAACACGAATAGTTGTATCCAGGCGCAGAGGCTACTCTCCTCGAGGAGGATACAATGAAACCTCCTTTCACATGCAGTAAGTACATCATTAAGGATCCTACGGTAAAATTCAACCGTTCTGGAGATATTATTTTGTCCTGTAACGTAGTTTCTCGACGACAATTTTTTTTTTTTTAAATTGAAGCTACGTAAAGTCAGTTTTATTGAGTTAAAGCAAAGTTATTGCTATCGTTAACGGTATAGTTTTTTTTTTTTTTAAATTTAAACTTAACGATAAAGAAACAACGTTTCTTTAACTAAAAAAATGACTTTCGGATAAATCCGCACGGATTTAACTAACTAAAAAAAAAATTGTCACCAAGAAACGACGCTTTAAGTCAAAATTGTATCTCGCACTGGAAAAAAAAAACACATTGAATCTAGAGTCCAGACTCTTCAAAACGTTGACAAGAAAAAATACTCGTGATTCAATCAGATTTAAGCTTAAATCAAGAACCAAGCCTCTTAATTTGAGCGGATTTCCTCTTGATTTAAGCTTAAATATGCTTGAATTAAGAGTCCATTTTCTTGTCAATATTTTCAAGAATCTGGACTCTAGATCCAATGTGTTTCTTTTTTTTTCCAGTGCGAGAAAAAATTTGTTCGGTGAACCCTGAAGTGGCCACGAAATTGGATGACAAATGGGGTGGAAACTGTATCCGCGTGCGACACAAACGTCAAAAATGAGAGGAAAAGTCGAGGTTTGTGACAAGCACACAGTATGTCCAACATAGGAAGCGTGAAACTTTTCCGCTCGGAGGTGGCGAGTGTCTGTAACTGCCTATTCACTATTCACGGAGGTGAAGACTCACAGAGTGCCTTGGCACTCATGAGGACGCGACACAAAAAACGAAAAGCGGAAAGTTGGAGTAAACCGAAAGTTGAACATTTAGCACGTGGAACGAGAACTTCCCGGCTTTTCGAGTTAACACTGGCCGGACGTGTGGGTGTGAGAGGACGCCAAGGAGTGTCCATCACGGAGTAAACTTTTTCGTCGTCATGTAATGCATCCTTTGAATTGAGCCATTTTAGCCGAGCGGCGTCCTTTGCGATGAATCTATCGATCTGTCATATAAACTCATGAAAAATGTTCGAATAAAATCGATTAGCAATGATCGATTCTTTGTCGTAGCGTCAAATGGGAAAATATCGAAGGCTAATGATTCACGTTTCACTACTGAGCTCCTCATCATCCCTCGTGGGAAAAAGTACGCCGGTTGGAGTAGATTGGCCCGTTGTAAACTTGAAGGGAAAAGGAAACAAGATTTCAGGGGCTTGCAGGACAAGTCGCGTTTAAGTGCAGTTTTTGCTACTTCGAGAAATCCCTGATGAAAGTTTCGAAATTACACGTTACAGTGACTAAATTACTAATTTAGCAATCATGACGGAAAGAAAGTTCAAACTGGCTTTTTGATGCTTAAAAATTGGAATTTGGTAGCGAATTTCTTACGGAACTTTAGGCGGGGGGGGGGGGGNGGGGGGGGGGAGGGTTGTCGAAAATCTGCAAATGCGGCGTGTAATTAATGAATTGCCCCTAATTATAAACAACTTACTCGACGAGAAAATACGCCAAAATAGGAGATCATCCTGTAGAATACTATCAATGTCAACGAGGCAAGGGCTTGTAGAGTCAAGTTTGGCCATGCAAAGTGTAATGTTGACGTATAAAACTTTATTTAACGAAATAAATCAAACTGTTGTGAAATTTGCAAACTGTCGGGAAAAACTAAGAATATGTCACACTTTTTTGGTGTGAAATATTGATTGCTACTCGGTAAGTGGCCTTTAACGGAAGTCAAATAGAAACAGATAGACGGAGAATGGTGAAAAAACTGACCACATCTTGTTTTTTTTCTCTAAATTTGAGTCACTCTGCAGAATGTAATTTTAATTCAAGCTGTTAAATTGCTCGAGCAGGCAACGGGTCGTTATTTTGCCTCACTTCCGCCCTCTGCAGTCATAAATTAATTTGACGATGCGGGAGGATGTTACAGATTTGGAACCACCCGTGTCGTTTGACCAACTCTAATTTATTTCCGAAATGGCCGAAGTCCACAGAAGCGCGTCTTTGCAGCAGCTTTCATTTTCCAATAAAATGTAGGAGCTCCAGCTCAGAAGTTACCCGAATAATTTGGTTTCTTTTTCTCCTGTGGTGTCAGTAATCGACCCTTAAAAAGAGATAAACCACCAGGCGGAGGAAGAATTTGAGTAAACAACAGTATTTATTTTTCTGTCCACATCTCACGAATCAACATGTTCAACATGTCCATCATTCAACATGTTTTAAGAATCCCAGTTGATGGGTTTGGAGGACAAAGTGCGTGAGTGCAGTTTTTGCTATCTCGAGAAATGCGTGTTTGAAGTTTCGAAAGTACATGGATTCTCATGGCGGAAAGAAAGTTCGAATTACTTTTTGATGTTTATAAAATGTAATGTGGGAGTGAATTTTTCGCAAAATATGCATTAAGACTATAAATTCTTAAAATCATTAATGTCTCAATTTTTTTACTACCACTACTTACACTCATGCGCCTTGTCCTGCAAGCCCCTCACTTCATCTTGGAAATGACAAATTTTTGTTCATAGTTTACATTAATTTAAGTAAACTCGGACTCCCCGCTTGCACGGAAACTAACTTTAACGCAAGCAAATCGATCATTGCTATGTAAGTTATTTTGTCGATTTATTAGTCGATTAAATTTTTGAAATCTCTTGAGCTGTCTGTTGCGACGGACAGTTTACCAAATTTGTGTAAGCCGAGGAATGAAAAATTATTTCAAGGGATTTGTTTTGACCGGAAACTAAAAAAAGGATAAAAATTCAGGGAAAGTAAGAAATGTTGTTCAAGAAAAAGTCGATGGAAAAGCACAAACGGTTTAAATCCTAAGACGTTAAACTTTTTGGTGGAGAGTGTCGAAATTTTGGAGCCAATCAAAAAGGAGCTGAGAGAGGGACATCTCAACATTCAACGGGCCACTGGTGATCGACGAATAACGCAATATTGATAAGTTTGCACTTATGATTTGTTATGGTTCATTTTTCTTTATTCATTCAACCGAGGCCCTCATTTTTTTGTTTATCAACTGTCAAACGTTCATCAAAGATTTTGAGTTTTCAGAATTTCGATTGATTCTTAGAAATTAGCCCCATAACAAACGAGATTATATGTTACGCTTTTTATCTGATTGAAGTGAGGTTGGTTGGTTGTTTAAAACACTGGCGTTATCGGTCTTTACCGAAGATCATAGACGAAGATCTAATTGAAGATGCAGCCTTCTGTAGCCTCAATGAGCCGTCTCATGTCTCAGTTTTATCTTTAAAAATCAGTCAAGGTGACACGTTCATGAAGCGAGGAGCAATCTTTGGGGGGGGGGCACTTCCCCCGCCCCCAAATTTCTACGTTCTTTGGAGGGGATGATATGCAATGGTGGAATAAAATTGTGCTCTAAGGGTCATTTTCAAAATGCAGAAAAGCTCCACCTTCATGGCTGAAGGAAAATTCCCCAGGCCCCTTTCTCATTTTTCAAAATTTAGCCTTCCTTTCCAAGTTTCAGCCCACACACCGCCACTACCTTTACACTATTATATACCTCCCTAAAGCAGTCAACTCGATCCGTCGGCCAAATGAAAATTTAGTAGTAGAACAGAGACTGTCCGCACAGTTTTCGAAAATTGAAAATTAAGAATGCCTTCTGTTCACTATCTGAAGGAAGAACAACACAAAGTAAACATCATATGAACGCATTTGTGCAAAAATAAAGTCTAGCTAGGTAAGAAATCCATGGTAGATAGACATCTTATACACATATCGCACATTCAAATCATACTGGAGGAATACAATAGAAATCCACAAGTGGACACATAGACATAGTTATTTGTATCTTTGAATTAAAAAAAAAAAAAAAAAAAAAAAAAAAAAAAAAAAAAAAAAAAAACAAACTTGATCAAAATGCAACGCGCAATCATTTAATAAGACCGTAAGTTGTAGTCCCTTTTCCGAAAAAGCACGGTCCTCTTGTCAAAGAAGAAATAACACATTTTTGGTAAAGGAAAATAAAGGACAAACCTTTTAAATTGTTGTGTCAATGACTGGTAACTAATGGTGCACTAATTAATTGCATTAATTAATTTTTTACTAAGTGCAATTATTTCACGTACAAAACCTCATGCATTTATTCGCAAAGAGAAAAATAAATTCTTCAAATTAACCGGATTTACAGCATTTATTGAATGAGGTGACACAATTTAAAAAATTAATCGATGAAATTTTAACCACTTGACAGAATTTACATCACTTCGCCGGTGTTAAGTACGCGTAGAAACATAATAATTTTTTGGGGGTGTTTCTATCAGACGCACAAAATAAAAAGAGCAAGGAAGATCAGGTTAGTAAGAAGGGAAAGCTGGCGAAATATATTCAGCACTGCCAACTTAAGAAAAATATCAAATGCACTTAAAATGAGTGTATAAAAAATTGAGCTCCATCTGGAAAAAACACGCGTATATTGCTCGTAGCAGCAGGGCTAGGGGCCACCTCTTTCGCCGGCGCGGTTCGAAAGACTGAATGAGAATGACTGAACGGACGCAGGCCGTGCATCCCGGCTAGGCGTACGTAAAAATTGGCACCATCAAAGCTCCTCACAGTGAGACTACGCGCAAATTTTTCCGGATCATTTCAACGCACTTTTCGCCAACACACTTCGGAACTGCTAATCCGAGAGCCAGGCGATATCTTGTGTCAAACTTGTGACACAAGTTTTGACCACTGAAATCGATAGCCTTACATGCACTGACTGAGGAGCCATTTATAATCGATTTTTTGAAAAATCGATTTAATTGGATCGATTTTTCGAGCCGAAAGCGAATTATTCAAAAAAAAAAAAAAATCGAAATTTCATGCGTTAATGTGTCACATAAGGCTTATAGGTTCTGTGAAACCCGAGTTTTATTTCAAGTTCAGTTTTAGTAGTGGTTTTGTTTTTGGCGCCGAACTTGAATTTTTAAGTGTTTTAAAATCGATTTTGCTCGATCAGATGATTTTTCCCCATCAGATTTTAAAATCAAACCTATTTTTTACCGAAAATCAAATCGATCTCCAGAAATCGATTTTTTCGAAAAAATCGCCATCCCTAGGGTCTTTTCAATGTATCGTCTCCGTTGATAGCTCGATAGTCCCGTTTCGGTCCTGAGCCCCTCTTCAGCCAAAGACATCGAATTCAGCTCGGTGCTGAAATTTTTCCGAAACCGATTGACTGTTATCCGACCGGCTCTCTAGCGCACCCTGGACCGAATCAATCGAAAATATCGGACAACATGCGGAAACGTAAAAAGCTTGTAACTCCGTTTTTACCAAAATTGAGTTTTAAAAGTGGTTCCGCCGTTTTTCTCGCGTAATCTTCACAGAGCACCCCTTACACCTTAAAATGTGACTGAATATACATCAAAATTTTCAGTTTTTAGCCTGAAATATCATGTCCGACCTCTTTCATCGACTCGATCCACCGTGCGGCGCGACTAGTAAACAGACCAGCGTGGTGGAGCAGTGGAGGCAGTGGTGTTTATTTTGGTCCGACTGTAAGAAGCATACTCCTTGTGAGAAGCTAGGCTGGTTAGGATGGACTAGGAGGATGGAGCGAGTACGTGCCGTGCATGTGTCTCGTCTCGTGCTCCTGTACCCCCCCCCCCCCCCCCCCCCCCNCGTGGGCCCCCTGCCCCCTTGCCCCCTTGCCCCCTTGCCCGCCAGCGTCTCCGCTAAGATTGACCGTGACAATGAACTCACCAATCGACCGCGTCAATCCATTTTCCCGATCTTACTCTAATATCGACGGTGAAACTACCAAACCACGTATCTCGTTTGCGGTGTTTAAAAATGTACGCTCACATTTTATTTTTCTGAAGTAGACCAAATCAATATCATTCCTTGAAATTTTCACGAAATTTTCTCCGCACAAAGAGGAAAAATCACAGAAATTTTCAAGACTGGATGTTAAGTAGTTTTCCATTTAAAAAAATAAAGTATGACAGGAAGTCTCCGACGTCGCAAACCGAGATACGTGGTTTGGTAGTTTCACCGTCGATATGCTCCTGTCCTGAAGCCGACTTCACACGCTGAAAATGGAGTCCTGAAAATGGGTCATCGATGTCGCTGATGAATGTGGCCCTCGAACAGTGTTCGAAACTCACAGGCGCCAACGCGTCAAATGCGCCTAAAAAATCGGCCATGGCACCTAAAAAATGAAGGCTCTGCACCAACGTGGCCCCTACACATCTGGATTTTCACAGGAAGTCACACGAAGGAAGAAATCAAAGTCTATTTGAATTGAAAAAAACTCAGAATTGTCAGCACTACAAGTGAAAGCTTTTTTCATTCCTCACGATTTCATTCTTAGTGCTTTGGTCTCCCCCAAGTTACAGCTACTTACTAGTTATCTGTTACAACAACATCTTGCGTCTAAATTTTCACTAAATGCGCCGTAATGTATAGGCAAAAAGCCAATTTGGCCCCGAAAAAATCTTCAATGGCGCCTAAAAATCGAGCTTGATGCGCCACATGGCTCCTAAAACTCGAAGGTCAGTTTCGAATCCTGTTCCCGATCTTACTCTAATATGCTCCCGTCCTGAAGCCGACTCCACACGCTGAAAATGGTTCATCGATGTCGCTGATGAATGTGGACCCTCGAAACCCATTTTCAGATATTTTTCACTTTATGGAAACAAATATTGCGAATGGAGAATTTGCAAGGGTCTGAAATTTGATGAATGTCGTGTTAAAGTAGAATCTACCGAGTGAACTGAACACGAAGATACCCTTGATTCATAAATTGAGCAATTAGGATAGGAGATTTGACAAAATAACCGATTCTGCTAAAATACATGTGTTTGAATGGGTAATGCCGCCAGATGACGCCGCACAAGGCGGCAAATTTTCTCACTTTTATATCAATTTTTCTCCAATTTCTCGTGTCAGAAAAAAATTTATGAAAAATACTGCGAACTTAGCTCATTAGGCTTTTTCAGATGAAGCAGTAACATTTTTGTGTGCTGCTTCAAACTCGGAAAATGAGGCTAAGGGAAAACGCAGTATGAAACGTCGAGAATCGCTAAATTTCCTCCAGTACAGTGTTTATTTTTGAGGTAAGTTCGGAATAATTTCTCTTGTAATTTACAGATGAGTTGGATGCCTGTGAATAAAATCCTCTGAATAGTCGGAGGAAAAATTTTCACAGATTTTCCTGAAAATTTTTATTTTCTTGAAGGAAATCAGGCAATGTCTGAAGGTTCATACGACGTTCTTCCTTAGCACGGCAGTAAAGTAACCGAGTCTGAGGGATCCATCACAATTGCAATCCTTTTCCCGCGCTGACCTGTATTCCTCTCGTAGATGGGAAAAGAGAGAGAAAAACTAATTCCTCCACGCTGCTTTGGCAGTGAAAGAAATCCTTCTTTTCCTTCCGACGGTCCAAGGAAACTTTCCTCCCATTCTGAAGGAGGAAACCGCAAAATGTGGGTCTCGGAGCTATTGGAAGCAAATTCGAATGCCAAGCGAACTGAAAACGAATAGATGTTTTCGGTTCATTTCCGACGATGGGATGACAGTTTATGCGCGACTCTTCACTTTCAGCCATCACGGTAGAGCAGGGGGAGGAGGGGTGCGGGCTCGTCTAGCGAGCTTTTTAGTGTAAAGGCAATGCGTCACCAACCGGCACAGATTCGATATTCCATTGGTCTATAATTTATGCCTCATGGACGGATATAATTACTTATCCATCTAAAAATTGAAAAATCTCGTGTGGAAGCCTTCTTTTTGTTATGTTTTATTTTCATCCTTACAGCGGGTAAATATAGGCAACCAATGGAAATTACGCGATTTTATCCTTAGATCGCCTAAATATAGGCAACCAAGGGAAATTAGGCGTTTTTAACTTGGATCGCCGATATATATGCAACCAAGGTTAATTAGGCGATTTTATCTTCAGATCGCCTAAATATGACCATCGTTCCCCGATTGGAAGTTTTCTCCTTCAGTGTATTTTTATTATTTGGATCGTGTTTAACAAACAATAAACAGCGCGATTATAGTTTTTTCAAGACCGTGCATCTTCTTCTTTTCTTTTAAAAATACTCAATATGTGTACGGTATTAAAATTGACCCACTTATTCTCCTTTAAAATTACAATTTTTAGGAGAAAAGCAAAAACTATTTGCTATTCTGGGAAAGTTTTCGGATAATTTTAAAGAAGCGACATTTTTACAACACTGTTATGGCGTTGGTTCCTTTTTGGTAAATGCGATGTTGGTGACAACATCTTAATACAACTATTCGTACTCTATGGATGTGCGTATTGCATGCACAAAACTTGAAGGCGTTCAAGGTTTTTTCGCACAAGCGACAATGTTGATAACTGCTTTTTAATACAACTACTCGTACTCTATGGATGTGCGTGTTGCATACAAAAAACTTGAAGGCGCTTTGGGCTTCTATGTGCTGACCACGCCACGGTATCAAGCGCGCTCCCATGAAAACCAGCGTGGTGTTTCTGCTTTAGGAAACAAAAAAACCCACCCGGCCCAGTCACAGTGACAACTGATTAAGTAATGAGGAAAGTGAAGGAGAAAGAAATTCGATAAAATTAAATTCACCTAAAAATGAAGTTAAACCGGCTGCTGGAAAAAAGTTTACTCCCATAACTAGCTTTGGCTTGGAGAGAAGGAGATAAATCAGAATTGAAGGCAAAACTTCAGTGCTGATTTAAGTACTGGTGAAAAAGATCAGTTTTCCTCATAGTCCAATGCATGTACGCAAGAATTTTGGATAATTTAAATAGAAAATAATTTCCATAAGCATTCCTTATTGTTGGAGCGAATATTTTTTCAGTATATTTAGGCAACAAAAAAGGAGAAGACGAAGAAAAATAAGAAGAAAAATATAGTATAATAAGAGTATGTCACTGTTATTGTTTGGATCTAATTAGATTTAATGGAGAATCCCTATTATTTGTAGCGTCTGAAGTAATTCAACTTCTCAATAAGCGCATAGCAACATAGAGGAGCTGAACCTGCACTTGCACTGCATGACGCGTGCAGTGACGTGAATCCTGGATCGTCTGCTACTTATTTCGTCATTAGGAGTCTTCTGTCGCTTCGTGTTTCCTTTCAGGAAACCCATAATTCAACAACCATCTTTAGGGCGCAATAACTCAACCCCATTCAATTTTCCCTGCGCTTCATAGCCCGCCTGATTTTCTGGTTAAGAGCGGAGAACATCTCACACTGAAAAAAAAATCTCGGTGTATTTACCAAGAAAAGGGTAAAATTACCAAGAATTCAGGGTTCTATTTGATCCCAGTTTTTTCTTGGTAAAATTACCATTTATGGAATTGGTAATTTTATCGAGAAATCTCGGTAAAATTATTGAACTTTCTCGATAATTTTACTGGACCTTGGTAAAAACTCCAATATTGTTTATCGACTGAGGTAGAATTATCGTGATAAAATGGCAAAGTTACCGGGAATTGATCTTCAATAATAGTGGTATTCTTACCTGGAAAAACAGTAAAAATACCGGTTTTTAAGGTAAGCTTACCAGTCTGTGTTGGTAAAATTATCGATAATTGGTAAAAAAGTGAGATTGTAAAGGTACCAACGGACCTTGGTAAAAACGCCGAGAATTTCTTTTCAGTGCAGAACGTCGAACATCGCCAAAATAGACCGATGACGCTGGTGCTAATCGTCCGTGAGAAAATTGAAATTAAAATTCATTTCCGTCCGTCCAGCGGTCGTTTAAAATTTCAGCCAAGTTGAAAGACACACCTCCATATTTGCGTAACACCTCCGCTCAAAGTAAACACTCGTCTCCCCGGTAGCGGACTTCGTGTTTGCAGTAAAAATTTGAAACTGTATTTCGGTTGATTAGAGCGCCTGCCAAAAGTGCAGTATTATTCTGCCGTTCTAAGGAAGAACGCCGTATGAACCTGCAGGCGTTGCCAAATTTCTTCCGATAAAACGCAAATTTCCTGGTGAACTTATGAAGATTTTTCTCCCAATTTTTCAGATAATTTTGTTTGCAATTTCATCTAAAGTTGCTGAAAATTTCAAAGAAAAATATTCATAACTTTCCTCAAAAATAAGCATTTTATTAAAGGAAATTTGGCAACTCCCGAATGTTCATACGGCGTTCTTCCTTAGCACGGCAGGATTCAAAGCTCGCACCGCTCATCCCCTTTCATAATGTCATTGCCATGTTTTCGATTTCAACAGAATTGACTTTTCTTCCGAGCGTCTGTCCGGCTTTTTCAGTCTGTATTTTTTTTGAATTTTGGTGTCAACTGTGTCTGCAGTCTCGCGGCTCAAGGCTGTGGGAAAAATGAAGTAGACGTAATGATTAGCGGTTGAACCGGAAGCAAGTTGTGATTTACATAAAATTTCAGTTCCAATGGATCTCTGAAAAAGCTCTCGGAAGAATTCAAGCGAATCTTTTCAATGTAATCGCAAACTGGCTCCAATTCTTCATTTTAGGGGGGGGGGGGGGGGCAACAGAAAGTAGGGGCCCCTTCTGAATAAATTTCCAATAAAGTTAGGTTAGGTTAGGCCTAGGACATCTAGTTCGTACTTAACAATGTAGGTTCCTCAAAGGGCTCGAGCGCCAAAAAATCGGAAACTGAGCACTGAAGATTTGCTGTTGCTCAGGGATAGATTTAGTTCGTGTTATGATTGCAGGCAGAGGAACGAGGTTTTACACTAAAAACTTGAAACTTGTCCGTTCTTTCTCAAAGAGACTCAAGCGTTAAACCTTTCATGCCTTCTAATTTTATTGAAATGAAGGGCAATTTCTGGAGTAGCAATCGTCTTCTTACACATTAACCATTCCATTGAGTTCAAAGATGTCAAAAGATCTAATTAAAACACGATTATCTGTTGTTTTTTGTACAGTGTGTTTACTTTCATTTCCTACGCTAACCGTTTTGAGAACACTGAAAAAAAATTCTCGGCGTTTTTACCAAGGTCCAGTGGTACCTTTACCATTTCACTTTTTTACCAATTATTGGTAATTTTACCAAGACAGACTGGTAAGCTTATCTAAAAACCGGTATTTTTACTGTTTTCTTTTCAAGTAAGAATACCACTTTTATTGGTAATCAATTCCCGGTAACTTTGCCATTTTATCTCGGTAATTCTACCTCAGTCGGTAAAAAATATTTGCGTTTTTACCTAGGCCCAGTAAAATTACCGAGAAAGTTCAATGATTTTACCGAGATTTCTCCGTAAAATTACCGATTCCATAAATGGTAATTTTTACCAAGAAAAAACTGGGATCAAAAAGAACCCTGAATTCCTGGTAATTTTACCCTTTTCTGAGTAAATACACCGAGATTTTTTTTTCAGTGAATGGCGGATGCAACTCTCGTAGCAGGTCGAGTGTGTCACCGCAGTCCAAAAATCGGCGATTCGCCAAGAAAATACGGGGACGCAATCCATGTTCGGTAGGGAAACAAGATTCGTTGACGGAATCAAAGAGGAGAGAAGTAGGAAGTAAGCACCGAAGGAGATTTGGACGCATTTACTGGAAGAGGAACTATGTGCATTAAGCTTGCGTACAACATAATTCGTTTTAGCACAAATACGTCCGTTTGGAGAGAAGGGCACAGAATCGGGCGATTTAACGGCCGGCGCACAGCAGATTAAGTCAGTGGGAGAGGTCGGTCACGATGTGGAAATTTTTAAAGTTTACTATTTCGTTAATACAAAACGTAGATGTTTAAATCTCATTGGTTTCCTCGTAAAATGTTCTAATGAATCACTCCTTTTGAATCACGACGTGAGAAAAAAAACCACAAAAGTATTTTTGTTTTAATTTAAAATTTCATGTCCAACCTCCATCAGATGCTCGTTCGACTGCAAAGACAATATACCTTAGAGACGCCGCACACGCCGATTTGAGAGATTGGATCAATAATCCTAGCCTACTGTGTAAAAAAAAGTCACTACGAAAAGTGCTTAGGAATTTGTCAGGAAGTGAGTAATGTGATTAGGAATTTTTTTTTATTTGTAGCACAATACTTCGAAATCATTTACGTAGTCAATTTATGCAACGCAAACGTGACGAAGCAATTACAACGCCTGAATGCAACTATTCGAGCTTTACGGATGTGCGTGAAGCCTGCGGAAAAATTGAAGGCGCCAAGAGAAGTCGGCAATCCCTATCTTCACCATGTAAACTAAACTGATGTTAACGCACACGTCTTTCAGGTCCTACTGGATATATGTATTTTCACAAACTTTTTTTGTTTGATTCTTTATACTGCACTGGCAAAAAAAACCTCTTGGACCAATGCCGCAATGCATTGACTTAAGAGTGCAGTTTCTTGTCACCGGATTTAAGAGTCTTGAACTCTTGTTTCAAGCGGATTTTGCATTGAAACAAGAGTCCAGACTCTTAAATCCGGCGACAAGAAACTCACTCTTGAACCAAGAGGTTTTTTTACCAGTGTGTATTTTAGCTTTAAAAAAAACGATTTTGGAAAATATTGAAAATACACTTTTTCGTAAATCATCAGCCATCGATATTTTCCAATTTGACGCTTCGATAAAGAATCGATTACCGATAATCGATTGTATTCGATCATTTTCCCTAGGTTTAAATGGTAAATCAATCGATGTATCGCAAAGCACGCCACGCCACCGGTTTGCTCCATTGCGTGCGGGGTCTCCAAAATATATTGTCTCTGTCCCTCTGTGCGGTGGGGGCAGCGAGTGAGCATGACTCAATCGCGGGTCCACGCGACCCAAGTGTGAGCGGAATATTTCCCAACGACCACTCGGCGACTAATTTTCTTAGTAAACAATGGCTTACTTTAACGAGCCGAAGCTCGGTGTGCCATGTGTGCCGAGCGCCCGCACCGTTGCGATTTTTGCCGAAAAACCCCCGCGTCCCCGCGGAAGCCCTCGGGACCCGGGCGAGGAGGCGGCAAAGCCGGGCGGACCGGTCGTAGCGCCCGGTTTACGAGGGCGGGAAAACGGAACCGCCCGGGATTAACGACGGGCCTCTGTTTACTCCGCTTTGCGGAAACTTCCGCGAAAATCCCGGCCCCGATAATTGGCCGCCTCCGGGCCATAAGTCAATCTAACCTCGCTCGAAGAAGCGCTCAAGTCCGCGCCCTGTTCGTTTTGTGCTCGGCCGCGATTCCAGGAAGTCGGGTCGAAAGCTCGTCGTCATTATTTCGGCGGAGTTCGGGTCATCGAGCTCCCATTCAGAGAAAGCGATGGTGTCGGTGTTGATGTTCATGTCGCGAGCTTCGTTCAAAATCGCGCTGTTTAAACTAAACATTGAACATGAGCGCACTCAGCGCGTTTACTGTTACGGATCGTACTCGGTAGTGGTTCGACGTATCGTTTGGTTCAAAATAATAAAACATAACTTCAAACAAAATTTTGAGGATTCAAGTAGGAAAAGCTGAAACACTCAAAAAAAAGGTATAACTCTGAGACCCATAAAAAATGGCTCGGAGATCCATAATTTCTAACCTAAGCGACTTACCGTCTACAGTATGGCTTTCTGAGCCATACTTTATCGGTCGTGAACCTACAAGCATGGCTCCACGAACTATATTTCATGGCTCCATGATCCATAACTCGGCCGGCAAGTCACTCTTCCCATACTTGTTTTTTGAGTGATGAGAAAATTTCTTAGAATTTTACCTTTCATTTCCATTTTATACTCATAAGAATCAACAATCTTTCACAAGAAACCTGTTCAAGAGAGGACAGCCCCAGCTTAACCATGATGTATATAGCATATAGGTGTCTCATCGTAATGCTTTAAAATTTCAATAATCGATAAATATTGGGCCTGTAAATACCTACAATTTAGGTTACGCTGTTGACCAACCATCTCAGGCATGAGGATTACTCTGGTTTTCTGTAACTGTCTATGATCAACAGGGTGAAAAAATTCTGTGAAATTTTACGTGAAATATTTCTGAAAATTCCCAAAATTTATGGAGTATCAAAGCATTGTTACAATTGCCTGCTGTTTTTCCGTTAATTTTCAATTTTCAATTTGTGAGGGGGTTTGCATCCATATTTTCCAACATGAGCCACAGAGATAGTTGTCTCGTATCATTTGATAACCTCCTTGAGCTCAGCAGTCCCTGGTAAAAATTGGCAGTAGAATCTGTGTTCAAAAATATCATAGACCTACAGCCGGCTGTAAGATTTCCAATAGCTTCTATAGCCGGCTATACAATTTCTTATAGCATTTTATAGCCGACGGCGATTAAGCAACAGCCAGGCGATAAAGTGTCCGCTAAACGTTACTAATTACGGATGCTAGGACTTAGTGAGTTCTTGGACTACTGCCCTCTTTTTGGGCCGTAGTATCTTGATTTACTTTGCGAGGAAAGCTCCGTACTTTTAATGGATGCCTGCCATTCCTAATATATTAGAGCGCCTTCAGTTTCGTATGATACTGTGCAATACCTCTGGTGTGAAAAAGTTGCTTCAAGCGCCGAGGCACGCTGCGGCGCGGCAGGCGGGCAGCCAGCGCGAAACGCGCATTGGCGCCTACAAACCTAACAGGGATACTTCACGCGTTGCGCAACGCGTGAAGTATCCCTGTTAGGTTTGTAGGCGCCAGTGCGTCGCCGCTCCGCTTTGTGTTAGGCTCTAATATTTAATTTGGCGGAGTCAGCGTTATGCAACTCATGATTTTGAGATGTTTGCACATCCTGTATGGATTATTCTCATTTTAATTGATAAAAAAAAAATATGTATTAAAGGAAAATATAATGTGTGTTGTGTAAATATTCAGGTGGTTCCGTATCAAACTTAATGATTTTCAAAGCACACGAATTTCTACACAATTTCTTATAGCCTTTTATAATCGATGGCGAAAATGCAACAGCCAGGCGATAAAGTGTAAAGCCCGGCGATAGGAACTATAGCTCGACTGCATAATTTTTTATAGCTTCGTATAGCCCGACCGCATGATTTTCTCTGCACTCTACAGCCAATTATATTATTTTCTGTAGCCTTCTTTAGCCGGCTATAAGAATTCCTGTGGTATTTTGAAACGCACCTCTTATCGCCAATTTTTACCAGGGGTTTTGCGCAAAACCTATATATTCATGCCAGTTCTCATGGTGAAAAATTTGTAAACAGAAGGGACAGAAAGAAAACTATAGGGTTTTGAGACTGTCCTAGTTCAATACTGAACGCCTGCCTGAGACAATCACACAAACAATGACTTTCATTTCATCTCAGGTGAAACCCTGCATAAAAACTTAAGTTTTCATCTCCGTGAGATCAAGATTCTTTGCCGCTTCGAATAAAATACCATGGTTCTCTGCCATATAACGCTCTCAAGTTTCGAACTTTAGATTGAGGATGGCAACCGGTGGTGGAAAAGAGCACAATTAATCAAGCCGACGTCATTTCATCGTCATTTGTAAATACGCTGTTTCGGATCTCCCGTCGCACAGTGGATCGAGTCAATAGGAGAGATCGAACAAAATTTGGAAACTTTGAGAGCTTAAATTTCCGTTTTTACAGAATTTTGAGGCTCTGAAAGTGGCTCCATTGGTTTTCCCGTGAAATTTTCTTCCTAACACACCCCTTATAATTTAAAATGTGGCAAAATACCCATCAAAATTTGCAGTTTTAGTAAAAAATTGTACGTCCGACCGCTCTAATTGACTCGATCCACTGTGCGCCGTTGTCCGCACCCCTATGCCGGCGAGTCCAACTTTTTCAAAACTTTATTCAAACAAGAGCTTTGCAGTGGGTCGGGCTTTCAATCACGCTTTCAGTAGAGCACACAGCCAGCTCAGTGCTAGTTCGCCATGTCCCGTATTGTCAACTGGACGCATTTTTACGAAATAAGTCTTTCCTTTATCGGAGGGTTTCAGAGAGAAAGTATGTGTGTTATAAATAGATCGAGTCTAGGATTGGAGATTTGAGGCCAGTTCAGGTCAAATTTTAAGCTGGATAACTACACAAACTGATTGCGGTAGACGCACGGGTCATGAGACGGGAAGTTGGAATTTTTCTAGCCAACCTGCGTTAATAATCAGCAAAAAGCTGAAAATCTCAATACAGAGGAAAAAAGCTCATATGACCACAATTTTCCCCCAAGGAGATACGCTGTTTGGTGCAACACTATAGTAACGACTCATATGAGCTTTTTCCCTCTGTATTGAGATTTTCAGCTTTTTGCTGATTTTTAACGCACGTTGGCTAAAAAAGTCCAACTTACTGAATAATTACCACAAATGGAGGACAAAGTGGTTGAATGGGATCCCATTTCAGATATGAGAATATCCTTTTCGATTCGAGCGCAAAATCTATTTCCCGGACCTTTGCGCAGTTAACGTACTCACGTGACGACACCAGTGAACCCGCTAGTATCTGAACAATAAATGATTTCAATTTTTAATCAAAAGTGCGATAACGGCATTGATACAGCACATCAGCTGAGGCTTGAGAAGGACATATCCTCACCTGAAATGGGCTGAAACAGACTTCGTCTTCGAAAAGATTGTAAAGGATTCAGGGAACCTTACATACCACAGTTCTCGCATCATTATTTACTCTTTCATCCTGAATGTAGATCATTAAATTGCGAGAAAGATTTCCAATGGAGCTTTGAAAGTTTCATGGTTCTGGTTGTTCGTGGGTATTATGAAGCCTTCAGCGACAACGCTGCTCAATCCATTATTTCGGGCTCTTATCAGTGGCAGCATGGAGCAGCGGGTCTGTCTCAAATGCCTCTACCCTTTACTATGTCGCGCAGTGGCCGGGAATCAGACTAATGAACTTCAGCACCGGTCTCGAAACGACAGGAGGGTTCGTTCTGCGTGCTAAGAAATCGCGTAATGATGGTTGAATCTTGTAACTAGAGGAAATAAGATAATATCGTATGAAAAATAATCTAATATGTTTTCGTCCTTACGCATGGTTGCCACAGTCATGGAATACCGGGAAATGTCAAGGGATTTTAAAAAGTCAGGAAAAATCTGAAATTGTCAGGGAAAATGAAGAAAATGACGAAAATTTTATGAAAAATTGTCAAGTTACCATAATTTGCTTTCTAGACTAGGTTTGACGTTTCAAATAATACATTTTGCGCGAAAATTTTTTGAAATTATGTCTTTTTAACCATCTGCATTATCTCAATCGTCAGGGAATTTTACCAAAATGTGACAGGGAAATCAGGGAAATTCATTTTCTTTCTTCTGAGGCAACCCCTGCTGGTATCAAAAATTGCGCTGTAAGGAAAACTGCACGATGCTATATTTATTTCTACAACGAGCTGATCGCATAAACACTCGAACGCAGGAGCACATAGTTTTTCATATGTTCCCTCACTCTCTTAATTTTGAGAGAGAGACCTTGGTTAAAATTGGTAGTAGAATAAGTGTTCCAAAATACTATAGACCTAAAGCTGGCTGTAAGATTTCCAGTAGCTTCTGTAGCCGGTTGTACAATTTCTTACAGCCTTTTATAGCCGATGGCAATTAAGCAACAGCCAGACGATAAAGTGTCCGCTAAACGTTACTAATTACGGATACAAGGACTTAGTTAGTTTTTGGACTACCGCTCTCTTTTTGTGCCGTAGTATCTTGATTTATTTTGCGAGGAAAGCTCCGTACTTTTAAAGGATGCTTGTCATTCTTAATATGTTGGAGCGCCCTCAATTTCTTATGATACTGTGCAATACCTCTGGTGTGAAATAGTTGCTTCAGACGCCGTGACACGCTGCGGCGAGGCGGGCGGGCAGAGAGCGCGAAACACGCATTGGCGCCTACAAACCTAACAGGAATACTTCACGCGTTGCGCAACGCGTGAAGTATCCCAGTTAGGTTTGTAGGCGCCAGTGCGTCGCCGCTCCGCTTTGTGTTAGGCTCTAATATTTAATCTCGCGGAGTCAGCACTTTTCAACTCATGATTTTGAAATGTTTGCTCACTCTGTATGGACTATTCTCATTTTAATTAATGAAAAAAAAAAATGTTTTAAAGGAAAATATAATGTGGGTAGTTCCGTATCAAACTGAATGATTTCCTAAGCACAAGAATTTCTACACACTTTCTTATAGCCAATGGCGATAAAGTGTAAAGCCCGGCGATAGGAACTATATCCCGACTGTATACTTTTCTATAGCTCTGTATAGCCCGGCTATATGATTTGCTCCGCTTTCTACGGTCAGCTATATGATTTTTAATAGCCATCTTTAGTCGGCTATAAGAACTCCTATGGTATTTTGAAACGCAGCTCCTATCGCCAATTTTTACCAGGGGAGGAAGAAAAAATTAACCCTAAATTGTTCTTGAGCCAGTGAAACGCCATTTTACGACAACTTAGCGGCAAGCAGCGATTCATTATTCACAGATATAACACCCGTTGATTATGACTGTGCGAACGGGAGCGGATCGACCCCTGAAATACCCCCCACCCTCCCTTAAAATACCCCCTACCCCCACCCTGAATAGGGTCACGAAAATTCACTCACCCCATTCATTACTGCTCGGCTCGGGTCATCGCATTTTAGCCGACGACCCCGAAAGTATACACCCGAAATTTCTCGCTCCGTTAGATTCACTTTGCCGGATTGAGGTTCTCTCGCGAACACTTGAGAGAGATTGAGTCGTTTGGTTCGGAACCGATCCAACTTCTTTAAAATGGAGGTTGGAAGGTGTTTTTTTTTTTTTTTTTTTTTTTTTTTTTTTTTTTTTTTTTTTTTTTTTTTTTTTTTTAACGAAAATCAATTATTTTATTATGTTTATTTACAGGGTGGAATGATATTTAATAGAATATCACCCGAAGGCCTTGTTTACATTTTGAAAGAAAGTTCCTAAACAATACAGTTATTTGTTACTTATAATTCCCCCCCTGTTCCGTGGAAGCTTAGATTTCTAAGTTAATAATAATTGTATCTTGAGTTCCTCAGACTCTAGTTTAATGTTGTGGTTGATTTTCCTCGGCATTACCATGGAAGGTCTTTAGTAAAGGACGTTTTATTTTTAACTTAATGGCGATGGAATTTCAGAAACAGTAAAGCCTCGTTTTTTTTAGCTACTTTCCAGTTACAAACCTTGAATTTTTCTTTTCAATTTAACTGGCTTTTAAGCCGGAAAAGATTGCCGAAAATTCGTCTTAACCGTATTTTTTTAACATTTGTTTATATGAGAGCGTGAAGGTACGGAAGAAACTTTCGAGCTAAGTGGATTTTTGTCTCAACCGTAATTTAACTTAGCGAGGTTTTACTGTATTTTCAGTGCTCTTGCACCAAAACTAATTAATTAATTAATGTTTTATTATTTTTATGTTTCAGGTGAGTGAATGTGAGATTTCCTCTTAATTTGAATCAGAATTCGTCCGTTGTGAGTATGTTCATGCGTGTAATAATTACAAACAAGAAGAAAACACTAGCTGGCTCGAGCTGTAAGTAATAAGATGGTAGGATAGGGTTGAGGTTGACTACTGAGTGCACACTATTCTGCAGGGAAATCAAAGTTTGAAATGTATCATTAAAGTAAAAAAGAATTAAACTCTAGTAAGTATTAGAGTAATAGCTGAGGAGGAGAGTGTCCAGTTCAGGCCGATCACATGAAAATTTAAACTGGGGTCATGCTTGAAAAGCTTTATCGATTTCAATTCGTCTGAAAGTCCCGAAAGAATCCAGAGAAAAGACCCAAATCGATGAAGAACAAACTGACACGCCGAGAGATTGGTATTCCATGGCATCTTGGCTGAACACTCTCTCCCTTTAGTTTTGTAGTTATGATCACCAAAGTTAATGTTTTTTACTTCAATAAAAATTGTTTTGAGCTTTTTGGACTTGATTTATCCGCAGAATAGTGTGTAGACCCACTATGCTACCATCCTGTAATAATTACTACACCATCAGTATTTTTGGCTCTGGAACCTTAAGAGTCAAGAGGCTGTTCACTAAAAATGAATAGCCTGATTAGATTGCATTGAAAAGTATCATCATTTGAAGTTTTTTTACAAGAATACTTTCGCTAACGAAGCAATTTAAAAATCTGTTTTTAATTCGTCCGAATCCTTATTTCTTCCTGTAATGCGACTGACAAACCTCTACGAGAACCAGGTCGATGAATTTATCGTCTCAACAAACGGCCGTTGACACGCCGAGAAGTGCCCACTTTAACGTCTGCAGACACTTAAATCGATTGAAAAATCTCCACTGTCACAGATTTGTGCAAGCAATCGCGGTGTTGTTTGTCCCGACTAAAATTCGCCTATTTTATGGTATAGTTTACGGGATTCTCAAACAATCCGCTCCAAACTTTGCAACGTTTCGGTGGAGACGCATAAGTCACGTCTCAAGCGTCATCGGGTGTCTGACAGGGTTGCCATTTTAATGTCCAGAAATTCAAGTTTCCTCCGAAATCCAGGCAGATTCATGGATGAGCCATCAACAATGTTGCCCAACTTGAACTCCAGCTACAACCATTGACGTCGGGAGTCAAAGCGACGTCTACGAGGAAAGCATGGACCATTCGATACAGAATGTATTGAGTCATTACATTACTTTACGAGGTGTTAACTTGTATTTAGTAATTCACTCACCAATCATACAAATCGTTTTACCATGTTTCCTGACCTGTCTTCGCCCCCAGCTTCTCTCTGGCGATTCGTTCGCGCGTGCCACAAGAGCTGTTCCGCCGTGTTAAGGAAGAACGCCGCATGAACATTTGAGAGTGGCCAGATTTCCCTGAAGAAAATATGTATTTTTTTAAGAAAGTTATGCGTATTTTTCCTTAAAGTTTTCCGATAGCTCAGATCAAATGGGGATAAAATGGTCTAAAAAATTGGAAGAAAAATATTCAGAATATTCCCAGTAAATTCGTTGGTTATGAAAGGAAATATGGCAACGCCTGAAGGCTCATACGGCGTTATTGCAGTGTTATTTTCGACCCTAACTTGTGATGATAAATCCTTGCGGTCTGTGGGTTTTCCATTTTTTCTACCTCTTATCTTAATTGTTTACGTTTGAAATCCACCTACTTCTCATAGGCGGATGTTCTTTTGCGTCGGTGCAACAATAATATATTGCCGAAGTCGGATGCTATTTTACCGCAGCTTTACTCCAGAATATTTTTCTCCATAATTGCAAATGCCAGTAAGGTTTCCATTAACAAAAGTTTCTAGTTGAATCAAAAGGAACATTCTTAGAATTTTTTCAAATCGAATTTTCTTTAAAGCAAAATAATCCCTTTTGGATCCATCTCTTGATTTTTTTCCTCTTTCATATTGCGTAGGTTCATTATCCATCAACTTTCTATTTTTAAGTCCATAAAGCAATTTTTCGATAAAACAATCCATAAATGTTACAGTCGGTGTTAGCCCTCCGCAAATACGCGTGCTAACATGTTTTTGACAAGGGAAGAGTCTGACTCGGAACAAGCGTGTAGTAAACTTGATTAATGAACGACACTGTGATTTTATGAATGAGATATCAAGAGATTATTGCGCTCAATTTTTGCAGTGTCGCCAGATGTATCGAAAACGTTTTGAAAAAACCGAGCTATTTCAGTGCTACTTTAGCCATGTTCAAAGCTGCAACATTCTAATGCTGGGTTGCCAAAAATGCTCCATCTTCAAATTCCCTGACTTTTTCAGTCTTTCTATGAATTTTCCTTGACTTTTTCTGTCTTTTCCTGACTTTCCCTTGACTTTTTTTGCTTTTCCCTGACTGCAAAATGTTCTGATTCCCTGATTTTCCCCAACCTTTCGACAAAATTTCCACTTATTTTTTATTTATTTATTTATTTATTTATTTTTTTAAAATTAAATTAAATACATGGATCGTTGCTAATCGTCATTCCTTGTTTAGCGATCACAGTATGGGGAAACGCATTCAGTAGCTAGTTAAAAAAATTACAAGCCTTAAAATAAGAAGAAAGGATAAACATTTTGAAGAGCAGTATCAGAAATTCCCTGAATTCTCTGAATTTCCCTGACTTGTCCTGGTCGCTGCAAATTCCCTGACCTTCCCGGTTTTCCAGACCGCCGGCAACCTTGTAATGTACATAAGTCGTTTTTCCTCAGGAGGCAGTACTCAGCTCGGAGCCAGGCGGGGGAACGGATCAGTGGCGAGGCATGAATGATCGATTATCGAGTTTTCCTCATTTGAATCTGTGCGAAAGAATCGATTATAAAGGCGTTCGTTCACTGGAAAAAAAAAACACATTGGATCTTGAGTCCAGACTCTTAAAAACATCGACAAGAAAAAATACTCTTGATTCAACCAGATTTAAGCTTAAATCAAAAGGAAATCCGCTCAAATTAAGAGGCTTGGTTCTTGATTTAAGCTTAAATCTGATTGAATCAAGAGTATTTTTTCTCGTCGATGTTTTTCAGAGTTTTTTTTTTCCAGTGAGGCGTTCGTTTTGAACACTCTGTTTTCCGATCCTTTCCCATAGGTTTAAACGGCCGATCAATCGATATATCGCAAAGCACGCCACGCCACCGGTCCGCTCGTTTCTAACGCGGCGATCGAAACATGAATGAAGCCGAGACAAATTCACACCCCCTCCCCTCGACCCGTCTCGGAGGGTAAACTTTCGCGAGCTTTCGGCGACTGGAGCTCGGAGCGCCGGGACTGCAAGGGGCACGTCCCCCTCCCCTCTCCCTCGGATCCCACCCTCGGCGGAGAATCAATCATTATTCATGGCCTGACCCTCTCCTCGCCGCTGGCTTCTCGCATGTAGGTCAGTGGTCTCAGACAGACTTCCGCGCCCCTCCCGTCGCCACCCCCGCGCGCTTTTAAGGCCTTTAATGCGCGCCCCTCGCGGGCTGTTCCGCTGATGAATTTATTTTCCCGCCCGGCGAGGGCGCATAGAAACTATCCCCGCTTGAACACACTCCGCCCGGGATCAAGAGGGAAATTAGAGCGGGAAGCTTAAACTCATGGTTATGCAATGCTTTCACATCTTGGGTATAGGTGCTCCTTTTAAATTCTGGTCTGGGCGGCGCTAAGCAGAAAGGAAGCAAGCCATATCAGCTGTTGCCTTTAATCGGGCAATAAATTCAGTGCTCCCGATTCCCGGGCTAGCTCCGAATTTCGGAAATTTTAAGGTTTTCTTGAAGCTTTCTCGGAATTTTCTAATTTCCCAAAATGTTCCGGATCTTCTGAATTTCCCTGAACTTTTGAAAAAATCTATATAGAATTTTGGAATTTTTGACGATCATGGAATGGCAGAACCTAACCTTACCTAACTCGAGGGCACATAGAAACTATCCCCGGTTGAACACACTCTGCCCGGGATCAAGAAGGAAATTAGAGCGGGAAGCTCAAACTCATGGTTATGCAGTGCTTTCACATCTTGTGTATAGGTACTCCTTTTAAATTCTGATTTGGGTGGCGCTAAGCAGAAAGGAACCAAGCCACATCAGCTTTTGCCAAATTTACCGGGAAATTTAATTTTTTACATAAGAACGTTTCTGCGGACTCCTTTGACAATTTTAAGAAATTTGGCCCGGTACTTTGCAGAAAATTCACTGAAATTTGCACAGCCGTTTTCATGTAAAAAATTACATTTCCTTATTAAATTTGGCCCTGTACTTAGTCCATCATTTTCCTGCTTTGTCCATTGCAATCGATTTATCGCAAAGCACGCCACGCCTCTGCACTGGAAAAAAAACACATTGGATCTTGAGTACAGACTCTTGAAAACATTGACAAGAAAAAATACTCTTGATTCAATCCGATTTAAGCTTAAATCAAAAGGAAATCCGCTCAAATTAAGAGGCTTGGTTCTTGATTTACGCAAAAATCTTATTGAATGAAGAGCATATTTTCTTATCAAAATTTTTTAAGAGTGTAGCCTCTGTATCCAAGCGACATTTTTCGCAGTATGTTGAAAGGCCCGGAAAGCAGGCGGATGTTTGTTCATGTTGCTTGATTTTTTCTGTACCTTTGAAGTTTTTACGGCCTTTGAAAGACAATTTCGAAGAATGTTGCATGAATGAAGAATGTTTACTTCGAAATCATAATTTCCAGAATTTAGATTATATTCGTCAAGGAAAAACAAACAACAGACTTTTTTTTCCTCCAAATAGGGAGGCGTTTGAGAACATCCTGTAGATCCTCAGTTGTTTGATCTTATATTCCTGCATTCAATTTACTCACCAAACGATGCGATAGTGGCAATAATGAGGTTTTATGAATGTATTTGGGACAGTATACTTCCACAAACGAGTAGACTATATTTGCAGAAGCACCGTGGCTTAAAATCATGCGTTTAAAGCTTATTTGATTAGGTATGCAGTTCATTATCCTTTGTAATAATTTATACTTGAGTGCTCTGCCAAATCAACCTGCCTCTCATTTTCACCTGATTCATTAATTTAAGCTGCTCCTTAACTGAATGATCAAATTTACTCGGTATTCACTTTCTGGAGCAGTTGGAAGCGGGGCGCACGGTTAAATTTGATTTAGGTCACATTTCATGAATAATAAATGGTCCCGATTCAATTTAAAACCTCGGTCCATCGGATCATTCTCGCTCAGGAAGCGTTGAAGGAATCTATTTTTAATTTGATAAATGAGTGTGTATTTTCCTGAACCGTAAAGAGACCAGTTTGAACCGAGCGCATTGTGGTGCGATGTATTGGAAAGTTGTGGTGCATTTAGTTTCGAGAAGATAATCGATTCGTGATTCGTGTGTGTCGTTTTTTGTATCAAAATCCATTTCCTCCGAAACTGGAATAATGCTGACACAATGATTTATTGAGGAGATCTGATCGTGAGTGAGTGTGAATCCGAGTAATGAGTGTATCGATTACTTGTGAGGATTGGTGAATAAGTTTGCTCTTCCCTTTGCAGAATCGTGTTTTGATGGCTCAGCGGGCTGACAGACATAGTGATAGACAAACAAGACAAAGGAAAAATGAAATGATCCCACCGAATGAAATTGGTGGTTATTATACCAAATAACCAGACGGATACGAATTCGTTACCAATATCGTTTGTTGGTTCAATTGAAGTTCATAAAGTAATGTAATTATGTTTTGCTTTTCGCACTCCCAAAAATAAAGGCAAACCTCAAGTTGGCGATATCCGTCTATGAATTTACGCATTGTCTATTGGTTCTATCACCGTTTATGGCGTGGAATGAATGTATGTTTTTCGAATAGGCAACTATTCGCGCTCTCCGGTTGGTATGTTGCCTGCACAGTGAAATTGAAGGCGAACTTGAGATGGACGATACATTTACCAACAGGTTCACAATATCGTTCATTTGTTCAGTCGAAACTTATGGAGCGATACAATGTGCGCTTTTTGAATATATAACTTTTCACCTTCCCCACTATACATTTCAGTTTCGGAAATGCAATTTACGTTCAACGTGTTCCTCGTGAAACTTCGAAGAGATCAAGTCATGAGGAAGTTTAATTCTGTCACTCTAATTGGTTCATTGATCAAATGAAGCTATAGGGCTCAGTAATTTCTCTGAGAAGTAAGCTCTCTTATGCACAGTGTAGTTCCTGTTCATTTGATGCATGTCGTTGCACCTGAACCGATGCCCAGTGCAGTGGGAGATCGCGTCGAAAGTGGACAAGAGATTGAGAACGCAGGTGCCGCTCTAACTAGGTCTAGGTCCACCCCAGACCCGGCGAACCTCAAGAGCTTCAGGCATTGTTCGTCCAGGCCCCCTCTCTATGCATTAATAATTACACACCTCTTAAGTGTACCGCCTTCTGTCCGCACACAGGGAACAACTCCGAGTTTTTTTAACACTGAAAAAAAAGTTACGGCTTATATAAACATAGGTATCGTCCGTTCCGGGCTCAGATGCCGAAAGTTCCGGGTGCTAGACCCGTAGCTTCGACTGCTCCGGGCGCTGTACCCGGAATTTTCCGCTGCTGAGCCCGGAAAGCGGACGGCACGTTTATATAACCCGGAGGTACGGCTACCACGGCAGGAATTTTTTTTTCTCTGTACATAAAAAGCTCATTGTTTAATATAATTCAAACTCGGAACTAGTTTTCATGAAGATCGATCGACATACTTTTAGGAGTAGAAACACTGTCGTGTCTCTGACGTAAAGGCGTATCTATACTCTAAGCTCCAAGACCTCCTAATTTTGCGAAACTCGTGACGCTTAGTTCCAGCGTTCTACCGGGCCGATTTTCATGATTTTTGCGGTTATCGACGGGCAATTGTCTCTAGATAAGCCAACTCTTTTCAGATTTTCAAAATATGGCCCAGGTTTTTTTATATTACGTGGTAAAGTTGCGAATTCTCCCATTTAAACAATGTAAATTTATACTTTTTGTCATAGTTCGTTTGAGCGTTCTACCGGGCCGATTTCCATGATTTTTGCGTAAATCGACAGGTAATAGGCCCTAGATGAGCCCGCTGTAATCAGATTTTGGAAAAAGGACCCAGGTTTTTTTAAAATCACGTTATAAAAGTGAGTGAGTTTATAGAATGCTCCGGTACTGCTACCGCTATGCGCGGGAGGATGCGCAGTGGTCGAGGAGGTTGCGCAGTAACTGTGTAGCCTGCGCATCAGCTCTACACTTATCTACACAAGATTCGCACTAACAATCTAATGTTAAGCGGTGGCCGAGTCGTCTACGATGTCGAGTGCGTCCACTATAAACGCTGTGTAGGTTCGATCCCCGACTCATGAAATCTTAATTATTACCTGACTATCATTGTTCATTGTTTTACTGCAATATTTCATCAAGCAGTCATTCCGAAACGCGTCCTTTTAATTTGAAAGTAATTTTAAGTAAAGTTTAAAATTAAAGTATACCTACCTCATATCGTAATTGTTTAGAGGAAAAATAAAACTAACACTGATAGGAGGGTAAAAATAGGGCCGCGAAGCGGCCCATTGATGGCGCGGAGCGCCTTCAGGGGGTTGGGCCGCGTAGCCCCCTAGTCTAATATACGGAGTTATGCGGAGAACAGTGCTCAATTTGAAATCGAAATGCGCCCTTACGTTAAAGAGCGAGAAAATCCGAGTAGGGGTGGCGCTTGGTTACGCCTACCCCAAATCTAGGCGATGCTGTTCGGCCTACCTCTCCAGAAACGAGTACTAAACCACTTTTTCCGTGTATTTTGCCATGCCCGTGAACATTGCCCATGCATTTTATCGTTGGAAATATTAATGTATGCTTCCTGTGCGACGGCGGATGCCGTTTCCAAAGTGACGCGTCTCAGCCCACGGTAATAGGTGTGAAATCGCGAGCCAGTGTTGTCGGTCATGGTGAGCTTTTCTACAGATTCCGCACGCGAGACTAACGTGGCTGACCTGCCTTTTATGGCCTGGGTATAAGCTCAAATTACCGTCAAATTCCGATCAAAATGATGACCAAGATGGCGGTCGAGAGTTGACCGAGGATTGATGAGTAAAATTAATTAAAACAGCGTGTTGATTGAAATAAGCACGATTATGTGGAAATCAGATGAAGGATGAGCCCCACAGTTCCATCATCTAGCATCAAATTTTTGCAGGCCGCAGAAATTTGATGGTAGATGGTGCGCACCAGTCACCATTTGATCGGAAATTGATGGGAATTTGAGCGTATAACCAGCACATTACACTGGAGAAGCAGAAACCCTTTTTACAGGATTGCCATAGTCAGGGAATACCGGGGAATGTCAGGGAATTTTATCAAGTCAGGGAAAATGACGAAAAAGTCAGGAAAAATTGTTGATTCGCCTTTATTAGCTTTCCAGAATGAATTTGACGTTTAGGACAACAAATTTTGCCCGTAAACTTTTTCAAATTGAGTTTTTTTGGCCGTATCTTCAAAATCAGGGAAATGTCATGGAATTTTAAAAAGTCAGGGAAAACCTGGAAATATCAGGAAAATGATGAAAAAGTCAGGAAAAAATTATCAATTTGCCTTTATTAGCTTCCTAGCCTGGATTTGACGTTAATGACAACAAATTTCGCCCGGAAACTATTTCAAATTGTGTCTTTTTGGCCATATCGCATATCTTCAACTGTCAGGGAATTTCACTTTAATGTATTACAGAAATCAGGGAAATGTCAAGGAATTTCATTTTCCAAACTCTGTGGCAACCCTGCTTTATGCTGGCCGATTGTGAGACAGTCAGGAATAGATACCCGAATGCCCTCTACTTGGCGGGTGAAAAACAGGCTAAAAAAGGGTTACTCGCACAATCTTAAATTTTCGCACCCTTACGGCGACGCGCGACGGGGATGCTTGGGTAAGTGGGACAGGAGAAGAGGGTGAAATTGATGGGCGCTCAGCATCGGTGTATACGGTGATGAGAGCCGGGCCCTGGTGACAATCCATCAAGCGGTGACTTTTTGGTAACGAGCCGGGAACCAATATTGCATAACCGCAACAGCGCAACCTCACTTCCATACAGCTCACTCGGAAGCCATCGTCCGCGCTCGCCCCCTGCACCCACCCCTCCTACCCTCCAGACATCGGCGTCTTAACTTTATACACATTCTGTAAGATTTATTCGCCTCCTCGTCCTTACAAGCCTCCATCCACCAACTTGGCTTACCCCGGTGCCAATTTTAATCCTTTCGCTTCCCGCAGAAAATGAAACGGTTCAAGAATGTAGGTTAGGTGTAACCCCCCGTTGCCTGAAGTCAATGATTCACCTTCAAATGACCGGGTATGCAAAATGACTGCCGTGATGCACAAATAGTGGTATCAGAATTTTGCATTAAGTGTACTGATTGATTTGAAGGCGCTCTTCTGTATCCATTGTGAGTGGTCTGGAGATCCAATAAAATACAACTAGAGGCAATACATCTTAAAGAACTCGCTCTACCGTTTTCCTTAAAGTGTGAGAATTACTTTCGGGAGTCAGTGCTCAGATTCACCTGATGTTACTCATGACCAAACTCAGATTTTCTGCAAGACAGGAATTGGACCAAAATCAACACAAACTTTGTGTTGGTTTGTGTTTCACTTCTTATATGAACCAAAAGTACACAGGAACACAAATATGCTTATCAGTGTAGGGATCACGTAGAGTTAAACAAATTTCTGTTGAGGTATATGGACCGCGTTATTAAACAGAAAAGAAACAAGCCACATCAGCTATTGCCCAATTCAATGGGACAGGTTAATTTTTTACACGAAAAGGGTTGTGCGGATTTTTGTGCAAATTTCAGTGAATTTTCTGCGTAGTACAAAGCAAATTCCTTAAAATTTTCAAAGATTTCTGTCCAAACGTTCACATGTGTAAAATTAAATTGCCCAATTACATTTTCCAATAGTTGATGTGGCTTGGTTCCTTCCTGCTAAACGCGGTCCATTCGATTCTCTGCCTCTTGGATTTAACCTATTTCTGACAGAGAAATAGGCTAGTAGGAAAGAAGGAAGGTGGCAAAATGGCGGCAACGTCGATGAGGCGTTACTCACGAGAAAGGTGCAGGAAAGAGGTTGAAAGAGGTTGCGCGGATCCCCGCTATTTGCCGCATAATTCACGAACACCGCCATTCACTATTCAATCGCCTGAATTCACGAAAAGCTACTCCCGCCCCCCTTCCTTCCACCACCCCTTCACACCGCCGCACTTGGCTCCGGGGAAACTGAATCAGAATTTTTCCCTCGTTTACTCCCCCCGCCCCACTGCACCTGTTCACCGGGTGCCCCCCGAAAGGGGGGCTAAGGGGGTGAGTGGGGGGGCTCCACACGTCTATTTTATTTAGCGTTGCGGCACGGGCCCGAGCGGGCGCATCGATGTTTTTCAATTATTTACGCGGAGCTATAAACTCCTGTAATGCCTTTCCACAACTCATCCGAAATAAAAAATATTGTTCCGCGGGAATAAATTACTCCCGGGCCGGGGGCCCCGAGGCGGCGGAAACCCATTCCCACGTATCTCGGTCGTCGCGTCGGAGCAGACGGGAAGGCGCCGAGCTCCCTTCCGGCGTCGGGACGCGTCTGCCGAGCGTCGGGACGCCCGCGCCCGCCTTCGAAACTCGCTTATTAAACCGGGAGGAGCGCCCCCGCCNGCCCCCCGCCCGCCCCCCGCCCGCCCCCCGCCGCGCCGCGCGCGAGCCGGGGGTGCGAATAATATGCTCCGCTCGAGTATGGAGGTGCGGAGGATAATTTTGGTGGGATATGGGAGTTATTGCGCCTATTACGTGACTGAGGTTCTCAGACGATATTTCGAGCTATCATCAGCCTCTTTGCCGACCACACTGTCAAAACCAGGGTTCGCATGGGATGATACAAAGGGGGCGTGCGCCCCTCTTGTTCGCCCGAAGAAAGAGAAACAGCTAAAGGGAAGGAAGGAAGAAGGAAGAAATGGAGGGAGGATGAAAGAGGGGCGCTTATATTTGGAAATTATTTTAGACAAAAGTGACTCAAACTGCATATTAGAGGAGGGTGTAGATTCGATCGACATGCATCGATCGAAAAGTGAAACCGTGAATCGACGACAGCAATTCGGTCGATAAATTATTAAAAATCTGGTGTCGACTTGATCGAAAGACGTAAGTGTGAATCGATCGACGCGAATCGATCGACACCGATTCGATCGACAGTTAATTTTAAAAAACCGGTATCGATCCAATCGACATGAATCGGTCGAAAAACCAAAACATGGACCGATCAACGGTGGTTATTATACCAAATAACCAGACCGATACCAATTCTTTACCAATATCGTTTGTCGGTCCAGTTGAAGTTTATGGAGTGATATAATTATGTTTTGCTATTCGCAGTCCCATGCAGCAAAAATGAAGGCAAACCTCAAGTGGACGATATCTGTCAAGGAATTTACGCATTATCTATTGGTTCTATTGGATGGAAAACATGGACCGATCAACGTGATTCGATCGACTCACGGGTTTGTCAATCAGTTCGCGGTTGTCAATCAAATCGATGTCGATCGATTCACGTTTTCACTTTTCCATCGATTCATGGCGATCGAATCCATACCCATCCATATCAGATGCTTCAAAATTTCGATAATATTCCGGGCGAAACCCTTCCGCCCCCCCCCCTCCCGTTCGAAATGTCTGTGGGTTCGGTAAGGCAAGAAACACCTTTCCTTGGCAGTTTCTGTCAACGCCGAGGAACGCATTGGTTGCGTCATGAATAAGTTAATTTATTGGCGAGGCGTTTTTCGATCAGTTATTCCCCATTTGAAGCTGTGGTAAAGAGTCGATTATCAAGGTGTTCGCTGCAAACACTCTATTTATCGATCCTTTTCTACAGGTCTAAATGTCAGATCAATCGATATATCGCAAAGCACGCCAAGCCGCACTGAAGTTAATTAATCCATCGGTGTGTAAACAGTAGTCACCTCATCGCAAAATATGACCGAATGCTCAATTTCGAAAAACAATCTAATGTGCTCATCAAAAGCAATCGAATTCGATTTATACCTGGCAGTCCCGCTACGTGACAGAAGTTAATCTAAACGTTTATCTATTTCGGTAGCTTTTACGGGAGGTCCTTATTCGCGAAATCAGACCACCATGAGTTTAGATGGCGTGCTCAGTTTTTAAAGAAATCGGCATTAGTGAAGGCGCGGTGTGGGTGGAGGTTAGATCGGTGGATCTCAGCGTGAAACCCGACTGCTCAGCTCTCTATTCATCCCTTATACAATGTTGTCATGTCGAAGCAACTCCAGGCCGACCTTCTTTATTCTGCGGTTATCGATGAGAGATATTCCCCAGATGAGCTCTTTTTATTTAGATGAACTTATGGGGCACACCGAAAGGGTCTAAAGGTCGTGGAGCGCCCTCTGGGGACTTGGCCGCGTAAGGGACCAAAGGGTGTAGCTCCCTAGTTTTCTATGACAGTGAGGGGCCGCCCCTAAATTACGTAACGCTCTAGGGGGGAGAGGGGGTCGATGAGAGCGTTACGCCGTTTTGTTTTTACGTGTTAAAGGACAGGGACCTATGTCACAAAAGCGTTACAAGGAAGGAGAGGGAGGGTGCAAAATGCCGAAAAAGTGCGTCACGTAATTTGGACGTATTTCCGCCAAACGGAACTATGTGCATTATGACGTGAGCCCTGTCATGTACTTATTTTTATGGGTCTCAGAGCTCATGTTTTAATGCACATAGTTCCGTTCGGCAGAAATACGTCCATTTCGGGATGACCCCTAATAGACAAGCTCGGCTCAGCCTGAATTTTTGTTTATTTTTCAATGGAAGAGTAACCTCAGAAGGTATAAAATTCTCTTTTTTTCACTAAAAAATAATGAACGGATTACAATTTTTACCACCAAATCTTTCATTTTAAGAGCAGTGGCGGCAACTGCGATTTTGTTTCGATCAAAAACCCACCCCCGAAATGCAGTTGAACCGCTCCGGGAGGACATGAGGACTACTGAATCCAAATTACATACAATACCGACTTAGTGCCCATTCAGAGAAACTTCATCTCCGAAATGAGTGTGGCTCGTTGAAAGGCGGCCAAGGTTGCCAGGTTGCTCAACAAAAAATGGATAGTTTACACGGATTTAAATGGATCTTTCAGCACTATCTGGCAACAATGGAGGGGTCATAAATTAGGTCACACCGGAATGCAGTGCGAGTGCTCACAGGGGTGCGTCGCCAAGACCGCATCGCATCGCCCCGGAAAACTCGGCCCTTTTTTGGGGGTGAAAGCGCGTAGGATCATCCCCTAGAATTGGAAACTTGGCAACCCCCTCGGTTGGCGCGACGACCCGCGAGGGGCAAGTCCCCGGGTCCCGATCCGAATTGTCACTCAGGATGTTAATTAGGCTAGTAGGGTAGTGGGTAGATCAGGGTTGGCCTCCCTCGCCGTTCAAGTTTTTCCCGTTCCGTCGCACAGTGCAACGAGAAGTCGGGCGTAACATTCTTGACTCCAACTTCAACAGAATCGTCGTCTTCATCACGAAAGAACGTAACTCCATTACATTGATGCCAAACTCCCCCTCGAAAATTGTATTAGGAGAATCTTGAGCATTAATAACTGAAAATTTCACTGATTTCTCTTTACACTCCATGCCAAAATCAGACAAATTTTGGATAAAAATTGCACAGGTACACTTTGTAAAATAATTTAATTGTTTGCGTCAATTGGGCAACATTGGAATGGAGTTACGTGCCTTCGTCCGGGAGACGACGGAATGTCTAGCATCAGGATTTTCCCGATTATATCAGGATTTGAGGTCAATCGGGATTTAATCCTGATTTCATCAGAACTTGAGGAAAAATCGGTCGTAAAATCAAGATTTGAGAAAATTCGACCGTCCGATTGGATTTTTTTTTTATGCTATCGCAAACGCCTCTGAAGAAATTCAAATTTTTCTCCGCAAAAAATCAGGATTTGATTAGGATTTAGAGAAACTATGAAATCAGGACTTAGCTGTCTAAAATCAGAAAAAATCAGGATTTCTCTAAACGAAAAAAACCAGACACCCTGTCCAAATTTTGGCGCTGATTTAACTGTTGTAGCTTTTAAGGGATGCCTCTCGCGGTAAATTTTAAGAAGAAAGTAATGTACAGGGTTGCCACATTCAAGGAATACCGGAAAAACCGGATAGTGTCAGGGAATTTTAAAAAGTCAAGAACAACCGGGAAATGTCAAGGAAAATGACGAAAATGCCAGTGAAAATTTGTTAAAACACCTTCATTTCCTTTCTAGAATGGGTTTGAGGTTTCAAACAACAAATTTTGCCTGAAAACTATTTTCGATTATGTCTTCTTAACCGTCTGTCTTATTTTCACTTGTCAGATAAGTTCACCAAAATTCACAAGGGAAATCAGGGAAATGTTGAGCATTATATTACATCAATTCTGTGGCAACCCTGAATGTAGACCATTTTAAATGTTCGCGTCTCGTATCCTTGAAGTGTCCAAATCAATGGTCCAATTTTTCCCATTGACCTGCTCCACTGTGCGGCACCCTCAGAGGCTGGAACGTGCTGAGGAGGAACACCGTATGATCATTCCAATTTTGCCAAATAGACGCTATTAGTGTTCCGTTACAGAAAAGCGATGCACATCGATGTATTATCATTGGTAGCACTGAAATAGGTTCTGTGTTATTGTTCGGATGCAATTTGTTAGAGTAGAGGATCCCTTGGGTAGCGTCAGCCTCAATATCTCCCATGTATCCTCCCTGACATTGTTATTTTTGAGCATGGCTCAGGGTATTCTCCCTTGAAATTTCTATTTTAGGTTTGAATGGACCGAGTGAAACTAAGAGGAACCAACCGACATAAAGTTGAAACTGAGAACAAGAGGTTTAAAATGTTATTCCTCCATAAGACTCGAGTAGAAAATAAACTTTAAAACAATATTACATGAGGCCATCAGAACAAGGCCATTGAAGTTCTAAGATTTCAGTGACAGTCACTCGTCTTTCGAACAAAACATTGACGAAGAGTCTAAATACGTGATACAACTATTACAGCTCCGGAGCCGCTCAAATTGCATAACCATCGAGGTAAAGGCGAACTTGATTTCTCTTCTCACAAATTAATTTTCTTTTCGGCTTTGCGTTTTTGGCAGGAGAAAATATGCAGTTGGTGAAACTCAAAAACACTCCGAACTTAATTTTTCCGAGAATGTGGGTTGGTTCCCTTCTGATAAATTCGGTTCACATTTTAAGTAAAAATACGGGACAGTTACGAAAACACAGGAAAAACGTGGACATTGAAGGGAAATCTTAAGATATCTTAGACACCCCAAATACTCTCCAAAATATTTCGACAGAATATTCACAATTTGTCGAAAAAAATTCGCGTTTTATTAGGATCACTGGGAAAAAACCCATTGTATCCAGAGTCCAGACTCTTGAAAACATTGACAAGAAAAAGGACTCTTGATTCAATCAGATTTAAGTTGAAATCAAGAACCAAGCCTCTTAATTTGAGCGGATTTCTTTTTGATCTGAGCTTAAATCTGATTGAATCAAGAGTATTTTTTCTTGTTAGTCTTTCCAAGAGTCTGGACTCTAGATCCAAGGTGCTTTTTTTTCCAGTGATGTCGACAACGCTCAAGTCGTCGTTTCACGCACGAAGGAACGTAACTCCATTCCAAGGTTGCCATATTGACTCAAACAATTAATTTATTTTACAAACATGTACGTAAGCAATTTGTGTCCAAAATATCTCTGTTTTTTGCCTGGAATCTAGAGAAAAATCAGGGAAATTTTCAGTCAGAAATGCCCGAAATTCTCGTGGTTAATAGGCAATTTGTGAGGGGAAATTTGGCAACATTGGACTGGAGTTACGTTCTTTCGTCCGGGAGACAACGAAGTGTTCATACGTTGTTTTCCCGTAGCACAACAATTCTTGATAGAAGGCTGCTCGGCGCGGGTGACATAAAAATAAATAGAGCCCGGTGGATGTCGTCTCGGGCTGCGGGATCGAGGGAGTCGTGAGGGATGGAATCCCGGATCGCTATTAGCTGGATCTTTATTGGAGGCTCTGTCGAATAAAGAACCTTTAACGGTCGCCGCGCGCCGCCTTATCTAAAGTGTCTCCGGCCCAGGTTTACACCTTCGGTATAAGGGTTGACGCAGGAACGCGCATTGCGTTGTCGAGCTGTTCCAGAAACCGCCCTTTATCGCGTGTGTTCGTTAAATGAATCCAGGTATCGTGTCTTCGAGGTGGCAGGTAGATCTTCTTGAGGTGTACGGAGTGAGAAAAAGTAACCGACATGTCGTCACCTTCCAGGCAAAGTATCACAAGCGCCATGCGACGTTTAAAAGTTTCCACCGCTATTTTATTTTTTTACAGAGAAATAGTTGGTTGTAGTTGTCCGAAAATTTCACTGAATTTTTTTTGTACTGCCCATAAAATTCAGTGAAATTTTCGAACAGATTCAACCAATAATTTCTATGTAAAAAAATAAAATGGCGGCGAAAATTTTTATACGTCGCATGGCGCTTGTGATACTTTGCCTGGAAGGTGACGATGTTGTGTTAAGATGAGAACTAGACACACAGTAACATTCGCTTCGCATCGGCCGTCACGGTAGTAGTTTGATATTTTGGGTTTTTATTCTAACTTTTGGAACTTATCTCTGTGTCAGTATTGAAATACTTTTTTGCAAAGAGAATCGGGTAAAAATCTTTGGACGTTCCTACTGAGAAGGCCGTTAAAGCACAAAGATTATAGTGATAATAATCGTCTTTTGGACATCACATTGTCAATGAGCCGAAATGCGTGATACAACTATTTCAGCTCCGGAAAAAAACACATTGTATCTAGAGTCCAGACTCTTAAAAACATCGACAAGAAAAAATACTCTTGATTCAATCGGATTTTTGCTTAAGTCAAGAACCAAGCCTCTTAATTTGAGCGGATTTCCTTTTGATCTAACCTTAAATCTGATTGAATCAAGAGTATTTTTTCTTGTCAGTCTTTCCAAGAGTCTGGACTCTATCTCTATCTCTGAGTTAGTATTGAAATACTTTTTTGCAAAGAGAATCGGGTAAAAATCTTTGGACGTTCCTACTGAGAAGGCCGTTAAAGCACAAAGATTACAGTGATACTCGTCTTTTGGACGTCACATTGACAATAATGAGCCGAAATGCGTGATACAACTATTACAGCCCCGGAGTGGCCCAAATTGCATAGCCATCGAGTTGAAGGCGAATTTGATTTCTCACTTTTATAAAGTCATTCAAGCGGGTTTCGCACCCATGGTGGTTTCCTTCCAAGTTGTTATTATGGAGAAACGTTTTTGAAAACATTGAGCGTATTTAATTTTTTTTTCTGTTCGAGAATTTCCAGAACTAAGTTAGTTTCGGTGACTTGTTTTTAACTGAATATTATCAACATAAATTTAAAAATTCTCAAACTTGTTGATTCTGAAAAAATCATACATTTGGCAACCATATTCAACCCTTGCTTGTCCAAAATTCGCAGGTATGTCGAAAGTAAAGGGTGTGTAGGGAAGGATGAAACCGCTTTTCCCGAGAAAAAATTAAAATCAGATAAAGGACGAAGGCGTAACGTTTTGATGCCTTTGTCAATATTAGGATCACCCCGTCTCAGAGTTAGATCTTAACTTGATACGAATCCCTCCTTTTTGACCTTTTCTTAGTCGCGGCACAAGGCGTCAAGGAGAGACACAAATTCGAACTGTGCCGACTGTGCGAAAGAAAGTGTTACGACTTCATCATTTGAGTTTTTAGGTAACTAGATACCGTGCGATTGGGGACTTCTTATTTATGCCCGAGACATTCTAGTTATGAGGCTCAAGGAATAATACCTTTTAATCATCCCATTGGAAAAACGGGGGTATTCTCTTATCCCTGGATCTCTTTTCCATTGAGATGGCCATTTTGCCAAGTTACTTTCAAAATGTTCTCTGAATTTGCGCTGTGATCGATTCGCGGCGTTGTCGATTGACTTACGGGTCTGTTGATCCATTCCCAGGTTTTTGATCGATTTACGGGTTTGTCGATTGATTTACGGTTGTCCAGATTTGAATTGGCGTGAATCGCTTTCATGTTCTTATTTTTCGATCGATTCATGTCTATCAAATCGAGACTGGGATTTTAATTAATTCTCGGTCGTGCGGCTATCGATCAATTTTTGTTCATCGAAGTCATACCCTCCAGATTAAAGGACCTTAAAAGGCAACTACACAAGGTCTGAAGTAGAAGAAAACGTCCCATGTTTACTCTTCAAAATCTTACATTTTATTAAATCTTGCCCCTTAACATTGTTAATTTTCTCTTTTGTTTTGTTTTTCCTTTACAAGTTATATCTACACTTATATTTGGTACATATTATATTAAGACAACAACTGCAGTATTAAATACTGTTAGTTAGAATAATAAGTATCGTATTAGAATACTTATTATACGTTCTTTACTTTTAAAACTTTAACTTAATATTAAAAATAGTCAATAGATACCTTAGGTTAATTAGGTAGTAGTGACATTTATTGTATTGGTTGATATCAATAAAATTTATATATAAAAATAAAAAAAAAAAAAAAAAAAAAAAAAAAAAAATCTTACATAAAAACAATTCACACAACTAGGAGTTTTGAAATCAACTCCTGAACTAGATATGAACTGGTCTTTTAAACACAAGTCAAATGGAAGTTCGATCATACAAATGAAGTCATTTCAGGGTGTCTACAAGTCCGGAATTTCCGGAAAGTCCGGAAATAGTGCTGCTTTTTTAAGGGCAGCCCGGAAGAACTAAAAAAGTGCGTATATTGCGCAAGAAGGTCCGGAATTTTTTTTAAAAATTTTTTGTCATTTTCGTCTCAATTTGAGCGAGAAATTCAAATTTTTGAAATTTTTCGAATTTTGTCAGAGGTACTGAAAAAGTACTAAATTTTTACTGTTAAGGAGGTATTGAAAATCTTGGGAATGTACTGAAAAAATACAGTAAAAGTACTGATTTTTGGCCAGCCTGTTTTAGTAGACACCCTGCATTTATATTTTTTCCATTTAACAATGGTTAATAGGGAACGTTTATACCTTGTTCAGGTGTTGATTTTCAGACTTTTCTCGTTTTGTGATTCTTTCTCCCTATGGAATTTTGAAGAAAGCGAATGTAGCGTTGTGCTTTAATTCATACCTTGTTTATAGGCCCATTTGAGACCGAGGTCTATATTCTACCCTACGTTTAGAAAAAAAAATGGACAATTTAGCGTAGCCCCCCCCCCCCCCCCCCCCCCCNCCCCCAAATTTTAGCGTACCCCAAAATCGTTTGACGTGCATAAGGAGACCATAGCTATGGTGTTCTGTGCCAATTTGGAATGAAATTGAACTGATAGATTCTGAGATATCGCTGTAGACAGATTTGGGGGACGTCGGACGGACGGACACACATTTTTTCAAGTATGGTTATTTTGAGTCCTGGGACCTTAAAACGTCTAGAAATGATGAAATTTCAACTTTTGTTTACCTTGAAGGATAACAATACTTCCTCTCTACCCTAGGGGAGCGAGAAAGTAAAAATTGGAATTTCTGTGTTGCGCGGCAACTCGGCGCCGGATATCGGTTAGTGGTGGCGAGCTGCTGTTTTGGAAAGGAGCTCACGAGGGCTCTGGGCGGTTGGTCTTGAGCTGGTCGGAAACAAATGGAAGCGCGGGAAAATGATGCCGTTGCCGCCGGGAAATTAATCCTCTCCTCAAACATTTTCCGCCTCAAATTAATCTTAATCCGCGTATCATGGCTCCACAGTGTGTCCCGGAAATAATGACTCGATGCTCTCTCAATTCTCCGTGGGGTTCCGCAGAAGGAGATCGCGTATGCGTTCGCGAGTTTTCGGAGGTGTCAGCTCGAGCTGTTGAGAGGTGAGAAGGTTAAGCCCTTTGAGAAGGATTCAAACCTCATCCTATCTTTCATATCGCTTATGTGTTACGCTCTGCGGGAAAATTTTCCTCATCAAGTTTTCAACGTCCGATCTGAGTCTTTCCCTTACGACTGGTGAGGTTTTTTTTTAAACAAAAGTTCTCGTGACATATCGTCACAAAAACGTCATATTTTTCAACGAAACTGTCTGAGAATTTCACTGTGCCGGAGATAAAATTCAGTGACATTTTCAAACAGAAACAGGTTCAACCAACAATTTCTCTGTATAAAAATAAAATGGCAGTGGAAATTTTGAAACGTCGCATGGCGCTTGTGATACTTCGGCCAGAATGTGACGAATTAAACTGGAACAAATATTCCGAAACTCAAGGTAAAAGTCAACGAAGGTTCCACAAAGAAGGTCATTAAAACGCAAAGATTACGAATGGAAATGCGTGATACAACTATTTCAGCTCCTGAGCCGCATCGAGTTGAAGGCGAACTTGATTACACTTAATCCTGTCTCCGGTTATTCAAATGTGTTTTGTACCCGTTTTGTTACATTGCCCTTCCCACCGAAATGTAACGAAATCTACTTCGAAATATTTTACCCAAAACGTTCTTAAATATAACAGGTGAAAAGTTAAAATGAACAGCATTAGCAAGAATCAGTATATCCAACGTCAAATTTGCGGTAATATCAAAACTGGAGTAGAAAAATTCGCCTCCTTTGAAAACACCTAAGACCAGAGATAAAGAAATCACGGTATGTATCTTCTCGGAATAGAAGTATTTATCACGTCATACACCGCATTTTTTCTGCGAAGGAAATATAATATCATCAATATGAACCGTGTCCTATTTGTGATCACAAGGAAGTTCAAAGGAAGTAAATGTTTTGCGTAGAGAATCAGGTAAAAGCTGTTGGACGTTCTACTGAGACTGGCTTTAAAAACTCGAAGATCACAACTTCAGTCTCTTGCTCCCCGACACCGCGCTGAACCAAAATACGAAATACAACTATTTCAACTCTGGAGCTGTGTAAATTGCATAACCATCGATTTGAAGGCTAACTTTATTTCTTACTCCCATCCGCTGTCGTTCAATGTTCTTACATCGTTCTTGCCTTTAAACGTGAAACAATCTATCCCGAAATATTTCACCGAAGAATGTGCCTGGTAATCAGTTATATTGCCTCTCTTTCATCGTGTGAAATGTTGAAGAAGTTTTCGAAACGTGCTAATAAATCTTACAAGAGCTGCTTTATTCTTCCAACCCTAAATCTATGTTTCAGTATTTTTGCCTTAAGGATATTAGCTCATCTTTCTCCGTTTAGAACGTTCAGAAAATGTATAACTCTTCTCCGTTGAGATTTTTCTCCGTGATTTTATTTCATGAGTCTTCAGAGGAGTAGTAGAAATAGTAGATTCCATGAAACATCAGGGAAATGTGAAGAATGAAAAAATATAATACTGGGGGTAATTAAGCATCGTTATACCCGAGCCATGTGATTTATGGACGTCCCTAAAACATAACATCGTCATTTTCGGTGGCGTCACGTGGTGGATTCTTCTAAAAATGTGCGGGTGATAAGAAAAACAAGTCTACTATTTGACGAGCCCTCGAATGTAAGTACTCTCATCGAGCTCAGAGCTCATTAAGAAAGGTTCTTGTCAGGTTTCAGCATCCGTCGATTCAATTACCGTCGGTTTTATTCATGCCGTGCAAGTTGCACATGTTCTTAAAACGAGGGACAATGATGTAACGGGCTTTGTTTATATTCTAGTTAATTTATCAACTGCTCCGCGAATCGGGAACTCATCCAACTTCCAGCTCCTCTCGTAAATATCGACAGTCCTAAAAGTATGACGATCGATCTGTATGAAACTTAGTTCCGAGTTTGAATTGCATCAAAATGGAGAATTGGTCAGAAACAGGAGATCGAAAAAAGGAGATGCACAAATGAAGGACATGCAATTTTACATCGATGTACAGTGGATCGAGTCAATAGAAGAGATCGAACATAAAATTGTTGGCTAAAATTTTAAATTTTGTTGTTAATTTTGTCACAAATTCAATTTCAAGGGGTGTTTCCGAAAGGAAATTTCACGAAAACCCCAATGAAACCACACTTAAACTTGTTTGTTTCGTATTTTCAAAAATATGAGCGTCCAAAGTTTCCAAATTTTGTCTGACCTCTCCTATTGACTCGGTCCAGTGTGCGACGCCCGTCCGTGAATGAAGTTGAGCAGGGAAAAAAACCTAAAGGAGAACATATGGCACCGGTATAAAACGCAATGAGATGTTCTCAATGTCTTTCAATTCCGCAGGATAGCTTGATCCCTTCACCTAAAGCGCCTTTTGATTCAAGTGGGTTGGAGCTGATGTTCCATTCCCTTCTACGGTTTGGATGCTAGCTCTGTTATTGCATTGAAGTCGTCAATTAATTATTATGTAGACTATCCAAATTAAAATTCACTCCCAGCAGTTCTGTCTCTTTTTCTTTCTATCCCTCGGAAAAGCACTACTTCCTTATCACGTACGCAGAAAACGTTATTTCGTCACCTTCCGGCCAAAGTACCGCAAGCGCTATGTGACATTCAAAAATTTCAACCGCCACTTTATTTTTTTTACAGGGAAATTGTTGATTGAATCTGTATGAAAATTTCACGAAATTTTATCGGCAGCACAAAAAAAAATTCAGTAAAGTTTCCGGACAGATTCGTTGAAAAATTTCTGTGCACAAAAATTAAATTGCGGCGAAAATTTTGAAATGTCGCGTGGCGCTTGTGATACTTCGGAAGGGGACGATTTCTTATGCGAGTTTTTCATGAGCTTAGCAGTTGATTTTAGACACAGTCTATGTGGCACCACTGGAAAATTTTACAACTGGCCAGTCGCGAATCCCCCACTCTTGTCCCATTTTCAATCGGAAATCGGGTTGTAAATATAGTACACTGTCACATCGTATTTTTTGAATGGCGGAAAACTAGCCTCCAGTCGCCGTAATTTCTCCATGCATTCACGAAAAGATTGGTCCTTAATGTTTGAGATACGTTGAGCCGGCATACATCCAGTGTGGTTCCGTCCTGATTTGGAAGATGAAATACAAATACTTCACGGCAAGCGTAAAGGCAAGTGCATTTACAATGTGTGAACAAGAGCATCGATGTTACCACGATTGCCACTTTGAACAGGAAATTCAGATTATCAGTTCCTCAATACAGCTAGATTTCTATCATTCCCATGCAAGGGTGACAGCCGTGTAACAATGCCTCGATAGAGAGGATCATTTCTGTCAACTGGAATGTCTTTGATCTCTTAATGGTTTCCACGCGTTCTTTTCTCGAAAAATGATTTTTGTTTATCGGTCGTCGTGAAGATTATGAGGCTCCCTCTCTTCTTTACCGCAGATAGTCAAGTTGGAAAAACTAAGTCGAAAATAATTGAATTTTACCGCTACTACTTGCCGAAACTTCTGTATCTGTACCTAGTTGTATCACCAATAATGAAACCTGGTTGAATTCAAGAGATCTCTGATGGTGCCACGAGAGAATATGGTTGAACCGTTCTGATTCCTGGCATAACTGGTTTAGCCAAGATGATATTCAGCCAAAATCCTAATAATAATGCGGTCATTTACATTATCTTTCAAGATGATCAAAGTCAATGGACGTTCCGCAAAGAAGGTCATTGATGATTAAAGGTCACAATGACTACAAACCGAAATGCATGATACAACTATTTCACCTCCTAAGCCGCTCAAATTGCATGACCATTGAGTTGAAGGCGAGAATTTAGAAATTAGCCATCCTATCATTTTTACCTTCCTGTAAAAATGCAATACAACAAGTCGCCCACAAGCCATACAACTGTACGATTTCCGTAAAATATTGCCGTGATTCAATTTTCGCCGTATGGGAAAGTCACATGAATGTGTCATGATTCCACGCTTACAAAGTTACTCGCGCTTTTGTACTTTTTCAATTTTAGTTCATACTTACAAGATTTCTATCCGTAACTTTAACCAATCTTAACGATCCCTGTTTTTACAAAGAAATATACAATATCTGTTAAATTTTATGATGCTGTTTACCTTTGCCTTGGACCCAGTTCGATTTGTTTCCGTCGATTTGAATATGCACGCCCAATGTGATAGGGGATTAATATCTACCCAAAAAAATGTGCGCTTGGGCAAATCTAGAGTCCAGAAATTGGGATCTGCTCGGAAGATAGACATGCTACATAGTTACTAACTCACTCCAGAAACTCTTCCTTCCTCAGTCGCAAGTAACTTTACATCGTCATTGGCCAAAGTATCACAAACGCCATGCGACGTTTAAAAATTTCCGCCGCCATTTTATTTTTTTATACAGAAATTGTTCAACGCAACTGTCCGAAAATTTCTCTGAATTTTCTTTGTGCTGCCGATAAAATTCAAGAAATTTTCAAACATATTCAACCAACAATTTCTCCGTAAAAGAATAAAATGTCGGCGGAAATTTTGATTCGTCACACGGCGCTTGTGATACTTTGGCCAGAAGGTGACGACATGATGCGGATCTGTAAAATAAGTCCTTGTATCCAAGTTTTAAACAGTCTCAAAATCAGCGTAATACTTTTCTCCCTGTTCAAATTTAAGAAGATTGGAATTATGTGTTATTTTTATTTCTTTGTTTCATATTGTACATAAATAATTGAAAGCCAGAGGCGTTGCCCTTTCGAAGATTTCTCCAAATTTTCACAATTACCCTCGAAAGGTGATTTCCTGTGCTAATCTGGCGGCTCGGCTGATGGTGGCGTTTCGAGTCGCGTGTCGATGGAATTAGCCGAGGCTTTACTTAATCGCTTCATCGGCTCAGCACAGCATCCAACGAATCAATCAGCCGATTGAAAAGCCCATCCTCGAATATCCCGTCCGAAAACGAGCCGCGTTACCAATCAAGCATTTCTAACCGCTCCTTTTTAGAAGAGGTGCTCTCCAGTCAAGAATCGCATTCTAGTGGTTGATATTGTTTCAATAACAAACAAACAAAAAAATTTAAAATATTTCTTCGTCAACTACTATTGCACTCATGTACAACTGAATGCTAATATTTGACAGGACATACATCATTTTTAGGCTTATTTAACCCAACCAAACCTAATCTAACCTAACTGAACGTAATTCAATCTAGCCTGAACTAACGTAACTTGCTGAATGAAACCCAAGCTAAATCTTATTTAATAAGTTGGTTCCATCTGCGATGCTATTACTTGTACGACTGAACCCCATCGTGAAATACAGTAACCTAAATACTTCACTTTTCCATGAACAGCGTTTTCCACATTTTTGGAATACATTCTGGAAATGGCGTGTTTGGATATACATTTCAAATGGAGAATTGGCAGGTGTCCGAAATTTGACGAATTTCGTGTTTCAGTAGAAACTACTGAGTGAAAAGACCACGAGGAAACCTATGGTTCCTATATTGAACAATTCTAGGACGATATATGCCAAAGCAATCTAATCTGCTAAAATACATGTACTGAAATGTGAAATGCCGCTAAATGACGTCAAAACACGGTGTATTCTCTCACTTTAAAATCTGTTTTCATACTATTTCCCATGACAGAACATTTTTTTAAAAAAATACTGCAAAATTAGCTCTTTGAGTACCTTCAGGTGAAGCAATAAAAACTTTTCGTGCAAATTCTCCATTGGTTCTTTCGAGAATGCACCAAAATCACCGTGCGATCTGACAGCGCCTTCGGCCACCCCAACAAAACCCAAACACTACAAATCATCCGACCCAATTTTCGACAGAAGGGTCGACGCTCCTCTCGAAGCTGCTAACTCACCGAAGCGAAACGCAGGCCAATTGCAAATCTGGATCAACGGCATTGAATACGAATAGCTCAATGGGTGTAACTCCTGCTTCCTCTTGTTCGCCAACTTGTCAGATACATGCTCATGCCGAGCAGCCGATTGTACACAATACCTATTACGCAGTAATTATCACTGAACGCTCAAGTTGGATTCGGATAGAGGCTGTTGGACAGGAAAGCGATATATGGGGGACCGTAACTGCATCAAGTTGAAAAGGAACATCCAACATGGATCTCTATTATTATGGCACAGTTGGCAACGAGTGCATCATGTGATACTTGTCAAAAGTGCGAGAACAACCCCTCCCTATCCAAATTCGCCGTAATTTCTCTGGATTCTAAAGGTGCCCAACTTCCCATAGAACCCAATGTTTATACTCCCCTGTCAGTGTACTATTTTGATTACATTGTGCAATTAAGGACTCTTATTTTTGGCTCATCCATGAAAGCCCCACTTGTTTAGGAAATCCGCAAAGAATGAAAATAAGCCTGTAGTATAGTAGTCCTGTGTCACAGAATGTATTCCATTTTGTAATATTAAGAACCTGATTCCACTTTCCCATCAGAGTTTTAGTCTGCCGTAGCAAAGAAGAACGCCGTGTGAATATCCGGTCATTGTCAAATTTCCTTTCAGAATTTTTTTTTTTTTTTTTTAGGATAGTTACAAATGTTTTTCATTAACATTTTCAGACACTTCAGATCAAATGACGATATAACTATCCGATAGTTACGCGATAATATTCTCCGATAATATTAAAAAATTACGCAGGTCTGTAGAAAAAATTCGGAATAAAATGATTATTCTCACGTACTTTTTGGCGCTGAGTTCGACTGCTTGAGAGTGACCTTAATTTTTTTTGTATACCCTTCATTTGACCGTAAAATTTAAATTTTTCTCAAAACAGACTTTTCCGAGGAAAATTCAATTTTCCTAGAAATTGATGCATAATACAGACAAATCGAGGTCATTTTTGGACTTATTGTTAGCATTTAAAGATGCACATGTATCATACGTCTAAAAAGCTTTCTCCACTGTGTTTGATAGGTGGTTTTTGGTGGATTGATTACTAAAATAAGGTGTTCTCATACACCTAACCCTAGGCAAATCTGATGGTTAAAATCTGATGTCTAAAAGTTCCACTAGGCAACACTGTTTCGTCTCTCTTTAACTCCATTTAATATATCGATTACAGGTGCGGTAAGCTGCTTCACCGAGGATCGATTGTTTTACATACATTTAAATACGCGAAGTTCACTGTTGCCAAATTTCAAGAATTGCGATTGGATACGTCGTATTTCCCTAGGCCCAGACGCGAGCGATGGACCGCTCTGTCAACATTGTGTCGCGCCATGACCGACCAATGGGGCTATGAACCTTTTAGTCGGAGGGACGGGTCTTGTTTGAGAGTTTGTTGTCCATAGATAAATCACACCGGTGACAGGTTTTCACTTTCAGTTTGACCTTCAATCGCCGCTTGCAGGAACCCGACGCTTTTTTTCTGGACTGTTACGGGTCTCGATTTTATAGAGGCAGGGATACCTAGAGTTTAACACCAAATACTGCACCGCAGTCAATCTCTCCGATAAATATTTTGATCGTCAAAGGGCGCTCAATTGGACCGAATTTAACAGAAAGGAACCAAGCCACATCAGCTATTGCCAAATTTAACGAGGCAAATTAATTTTTTACAAAAGAAGGTTCGTGCGGATTCCCTAGAAAATTTAAGGGAATTTGCTTACTACTATGCAGAAAATTCACTGAAATTTGCACAAAAATCCGCACAAACGTTTTCATGGAAAAAATTAAATTGCCCAGTTAAATTTGGCAATAGCTGATGTGGCTTGGTTCCTTTCTGTTTAACGCGGTCCAATTGTTTCTCACAGTATTTTTTGTACACACGCCTCCAAATTCTTGATTTTCTATGTGTTTACAGTGTTTGAAAGTACAAGAGATTTCAGCCGTGTTAAGGAAGAACACCGTGAGACCCTTCAAGCGTTAACGAATTTCCTTCGAAAAAGTACGACTTTCAGGAAAATGCTTGAATATTTTTTTACCGATTTTTTGGAGAAGTAATTCCGTCACTTGATCTAAAGTGTCCACTGGAAAAAAAGTCGCTTGGGTCCAGAATCCAGACTCTTAAAAACATTGACAAGAAAAAGTACTCTTGATTCAATCGGACTTTCTGCTTGAATCAAAAGGAAATCCGCCTAAATCAAGAGGCTCGGTTCTTCGATTCAAGGAAAAATCGGATTGTATCAAGAGTATTTTTTCTTGTCAACGTTATCAAGAGTCTGGACTCTAGATCCAAGCGACTTTTTTTCCTGTGTCTGAAAATTTGAAAGAAAAACATTTTTAACTTTTCTAAAAAATGAATATTTTTGAACGGAAATTTAGCAACATCCAGATATTCATACGGCAAGTTTTTTTTGCTGCGGCTGACTAAAACTATGATGGGGAATCGGGTCCTGATTCTATGATCTTACAAAATTGGATACATTCTGTAGCGCGGCGCGGGATTACTTTGCTACAGGCTTATTTTATGAACAACATAAATGCCTGGTTCAAAAAGCCCTGTAGGGCCTTGCGAGATTCCTTTAAAAGGTACCCAATGGGGCCCCAAAAGTCTGAAAAACAGGCGCTAACGGAGCACTCTTGCCAAAGTTGAAAAGGAGATAGCTCCCTTGGCTCTCGGACCAGTTCGCCCCTGAGAAATCGCCCCATGCAACTTCTTAAACACTGAGTCGGACATCGAATGTTTTCGCACGAGCAGATTCAGGAATGACGAGCACGATTTCAAAAACTTCGAAATAAAAGTGTAAAGTCTTGATGCGACCCTTCAGTTCAAGCCTCGAAGCAGTCGCAACTTATAATCCAATTTGTATTTAAATTCGCCCTTCTTTTAAAACTAATTAATCTTGTCCTCAAGAGTTTAGTCGTCTCTGAAAGTTTGAGCTTATTTCATCGTTTTAAAAAGGTTTAACGACACGAGAGATACCGTAAATCCGGGGGAAAATAAGAAAGGAAAAACTTTTCGGAGGCATTTTTCATTCGAATCAGGTCTCATCCAATGCAGACCACAGGAACGGAACCGCGGACCGCCTCACAGTGGATCGAGTCAATAGGCGAAGTCGGACAAAATCTGGAAACTTTGAAAGCTTGTTTTTTTCAGAAATATGAAACAAAAGTGTTTAAGAGTGATTCCATTGGTTTTCCCGGGAAATTTCCTTGCAGAAACACATTGAAGTTGAATTTTGTGACAAAATAGACATAAAAATATGAAATTTTGGCTGAAAATTTAATGTCCGACCTTTTTCATAAGCCCAGGGTGTCTACAAGTCCGGAATTTTTGGAAAGTCTGGAAATAGTACTGATTTTTTAAGAACGGATCGGAAGTACTGAAAAAGTGCGGAAATTCCGCAAAAAGGTCCAGAATTTTTTTTAAATTTTTTGTCATTTTTGGCGCAATTTCAAATTTTTGAAATTTTTCGAATTTCGTCAAATGGAGGTACTGAAAAAGTGCGGAATTTTTCTGTCAGAGGAGGCACTGAATTTTTTGAGACTGTACTGAAAAAGTACTGTAAAAGTACTTATTTTTAACCAGTCTGTTTTAGTAGACACCCTGAAACCAGTTATACTGTGCGCCTATCCGATAGTTTGTTTCTGTCACTCTGGAATCTTGTTAGCATGTCCCGATATTTTTGCGACCCCATTTTGTCTAAATGCCAAGATGTTCGATCGTGTCCCTAAAATTGTCTTATCATCTTTGGACGCCACCGTGGCCTCAAAAAATTTACACGGTGACCAATGAATCAGCCGACACAGCATTGACGCGGACAGGTTGCCTTGACCAAACTCAACGGATAAATAGGTGCGACTTGCAATAGGTGGCTATTAATCTTCCAAGCTTTGGAAGGTTCGCCGCAGTGAGTCGTTCTCGATTTCAGCAATATTTAAAGGCAGATTTATAACGGCGAAAATATAATCTGTCATGTTCAAACGGGTACCGCGAGAGTGCTTACAACTTTATATCCAAGCACTTTCACGATCTTATTCCAAAACACCATAATAGCTCTAATATTTTTGTGATAAAAAATGTTTTAAAATTTGCTATTACAATTTGACTTGTGGTGTTCCTCACACGATGTTTCTTTAATATTTTTACCAAATAATCGTTGTTTCCCGCAAAACGGACCGTTAGTTCAGTCCAAGGTTGAAAATTTGCCTCAATGACTAACTTTTTTCCAAGAATATAACCGAGCAATTCATGTCCGGATTTCGATGATTTTTGTGCGGAATTAGAGGAAAGATCCATGCAATTTTCGGATAGAAATTTGCAATAGTTCCCTGGTAAGAATAAATTTGTGAATGAAAATGATAAATTTCTCACCAGTACATGAATCCGTCAGACACTTTCTTATCAGTTTCTTCAGAAAAGAGTCGATATTTTTTGTATTCACCTGGTACAGTCCTCATGACACAATTGAATCACAATTAGTAAAAAGGAAACAGCGTGATTACAGTGTTGTAGAAATGTTGCTCCTTCGTAATTATCTAAAAATTCTCTCGAAACAGCAAATAGTTTTTCCTTCCCACCAAAAAATTGTCATTTTTAAAGGAAAATAACCGTGTAACTTTTGACACTGTGCATATACTAAGTATTTTTTTTAAAAAAAGGAGAAGTCGCACGATTTTGAAAACATTGTAGTCGCGCTGGTTCATTTTTGCTAAACGCGATCGAATCGTAAATTAAATCATGATCGATGATTTTCTTATCAGTACAGCGTTCACTTTTACATCGGTCTCTACTTGGAAGAATCAAGGTATGTTGTAATTACCTGATAAGGTCCCCTCGACATCGCCGTGAACGAAATCCTGATCGGTAAATTTTCCGAATCGTTTAAGATACATAAAACCAGGGAATAAGTGCGGGGAAACGGCGGAAAAACTCGGGGAAAAACTGGCAAAATCAATAACAACAGAGCAGTCAGCTGAGGCGGCTGCGGTAGCGGAACCAAGCGAAAATCATCTACCCGTCATCGTTTTCAATCTCGGGGGGCGTTCAACTGGCCGACATGGCGGCGTGCTCTCGGCGTGCGTGCGTGTGCGGGGGGCGAAAAACCAAGGGGGATCATGGGGAGCGTAAGTGTAAAAAACCAAAACAAAAGGGCGGTGCGGTGCGAGTTGGAGAGCGGTTCGAACGCGGACGGCTCGACGTGCCGACTGGCGCTCCGCGATCGCGAGCGAGGCTCTGCTGCAGTGTGCCCCCCCCCCCCCCCCCCNACCCCTAGCGCCGCCTCCCTCGCGGCCCCTTCAACCCCTCGGCTCCCGTATTTTCCCGCCATTCGCTCGCCTCGTCCCGTAGCCCACTTCCTCGCCCCCCTGTTGTCACGTTTGGAGCCGCTGAAATTTCAGCAAGGCGAGCCTTGGGTTGCAAAACCCATTAAAAAAAATATTATAATTTGGACCGCGTTCAACGGGAAGGAACCAAGTCACGTCGGGGAATGCCAAATTTAATCGGGCAATTTAATTTTTTCATGAAAACCGTTGTACGGATTTTTGTACAAATTTCAGTGAATTGTCTGCATGGTGCAGAGGATATTCCTTAAAATTTTCAAAGGAATCCGCACGAACGTTCTCTTGTAAAAAATTGAATCGCCAAGTTAAATTTGGCAACAGCTGATGTGGCTCGGTTCCTCTCTACTAAACGCGGTCCAAATAAGGCATTTTTACAGGTCTGGTGTTATCCTATTGATAAGTCAGGACATTTTTCTAAACCCTTGACAACGGAAAATTTTGTTGCAGAACCTGGAATTTTTTTTTCGATCAAAATATTGCATTTTTTGCAATTTCAAGAGACTTCGCGCTTCAAATCCTTGCTAACAAATTTTATGAGAGATTATGCCCCCTTCCCTCCCCCTCCTCCAAAAAAAAATTGCAAAAGCTAGAGAAACTCCAGGGGTATTATGCTCAAAATCCCCAAAAAGGCAGGTAATTTCAAAATCAAAGAAAAGTTGTTACTCTGATTCATATATATGCTGTGCAGTTATTGCTCTGAAATGACAATTACGTTATATCCTTAATTATTAAATTTATTTAGGATTAATTTAATCAGCTTGGCAACGGAGCGCTCGCGCCCCCTTTTATCAGCTTTCGCCCAGTTTCGAGGCATTAAGCTTATCCCCGTAATCCAGCCGTATAATTAATTCCGAGTTTGAGATTAGCGAATTTTCTCTAAAATATCAAATTAGCACAGCAGGCCCCCTCCCGGTCCGTGGAACGCGATCCCCTTTTTTGCCCCCTTTCTTCCGAGCCTACAGCCCGCGCATTCGACATTCCGCGTTTGTTTTGTGTCTGGGTGTCTCGTCGTGGTTCACTCAGTAGGTCAAGCTATCATGTTTTTGGCCGGGTAGCTGGGGGCTGATTATTGGAACGGATAAACAAAGCTATACACAAACAATAGAATCGGAGAATAGAGTGATCCTATTGGTTGAAACGGGCGAGGTTTACATACGAAGGGGGAAAATGATGGACTCTCGTCGTTGGTTAGTCTATCATTTACCTCCTTTGTCCACACCCGCTTCTACCAATAGGATTGCTCCATTTTTCCTTCGTCTTCTGTATGTCTATCGCTTTGATTTTAATCGATGCTCGTAATTGATACGTGGATCAAAATTAGTAGAAAGGAACTAAGCCACATCACGTATTGCCAAATTTATCCGGGCAATTTAATTTTTAACAAGAGAGCGTTTGCGTGGATCTCTTTGAAAATTGTAAGGAATTTGTTTCGGACTATATGCATAAAATTCACTGAAATTTGCACAAAAATCTGCCCAACCGTTCTCTTGTAAAACATTAAGTTGCTTAGTTGAATTCAGCAATAAGTGATGCGGCTTGGATCCTCTCTGCTGAACGTGGTTCATTTGATGGTATCGATATTCTATCTGGGTTTCGATACTGTCGATATCACGCGATGTAAATTTTTCTAATTGGTTAAGGGCGAACACTGAAAAAAAAATATCGGTGTAATTACTAAGAAAAGGATAAATTTACCAAGAATTCAGGGTTCTATTTGATCCCAGTTTTTTCTTGGTAAAATTACCATTTATGGAATTGGTAATTTTACCGAGAAATCTCGGTAAAATTATTGGACTTTCTTGGTAATTTTACTGGGCCTTGGTAAAAACGCCAATATTTTTTATCGACTGTGGTAGAATTACCGGGATAAAATGGCGAAGTTACCGGGAATTGATTACCAATAAAAGTGGTATTCTTACCTGAAAAAAACAGTAAAAATACCCGTTTTTAGGTAAGCTTACCAGTCTGTCTTGGTAAAATTACCAATAATTGGTAAGAAAAGTGAGGTGGTAAAGGTACCAACGGACCGTGGTAAAAACGCCGAGAATTTTTTTTCAGTGAAGCACACTGGACCGAGTCAGTGGGAGAGGTCGGACAAAATTCGGAAACTTTATACGCGTTCAACTCCGTTGATACAAAACTTTGAGGTTTTAAAATTGATTCCATTGGTTTCCTCGTGAAATTTCTTCCTAGAAACACCTCTTTCAGTTTAAAATGAGACGATATAAACATCAAAATTTTCAGTTTTCGTCCAAAATTTCATGTCCGACCTCTCTAACTGACTCGATCCACTGTGCGACGCCTGGCGCTAATACTTGCCCTGAACAATGATGAATGATGAATGATGAATGATGAATGATGAATGATGAATGATGAATGATGAATGATGAATGATGAATGATGAATGATGAATGATGAATGATGAATGATGAATGACCAGAAAAGTAAGTCGTTGGGATCAAATTATTGACAAATTTTGAAAGTAGGGACGTGTTTGATTTGAAGCGCACTCGGACTTGTCCATTTGAGTATCGTGAGGCAGTGGCGATTCTGCAAGTTGGCAACACTGTATTTTTTCCTTTCAAATCCAATAAAAATATCGATCTTAGGTCACCAAGAATCGATTGTTTTACACACACTTAAATGGTAGGAAAATAGTGTTGTCACCTTCACTAAAAAACAGTTACGGGCACCTTAGACATACCGTCCATCCCGGGCTCAGAGGCCGAAACTCCCGGGTGTTGGAGCCGTAGCATCGATCGCTCCGAGTGATATGCCCGGAATTTCGGCCTCTGAGCCCGAAACTCTGACGGAACGTCTATATAAGCTTGTAAGTACGGATTCCACAGCCGGAGTTTGTTTTCTGTGTTTCAAGAATCGCCTCTGTCCCGAAGTATTGACTTTTCCCAAGTTTCGATACTACAGGATCGGCATCGATGCAGTCGCTTCGATAGGTACTAGTATCGATACTCTGTATTAATAGGAATTGACCATGGATTACTCAAGTATCGACATCTCTAGGAAGGGATCGAGGCTTTGATAGCATTTCGTTAAGCTCGAGCGAGTGACTGTGCGTTGTGCGTGGCCCGTGGCCCGTGGCACGGAAACCATTTATATTCGCGCTTTTGTTCTGACGCTCGGGGCTTCGGGCTTCGGCCTCGGGTCTGCTTTAGGCACTTGTTCCAAACCACCTTTTGTTCCATCATCATCCGAGCCCAAAACCTTCCCTTTCTCCTTCTTTTTCCATTCATTTATTCCTCCATATATCTGTTTATCCGCTCGTTGACTTGTTTACTTTTATTTATTTTAATAAATTTACGCTAATCCAAAGGGTCGTTTGGAACTCGAGCAGCAACTTCTAAAGTGCTATATCTACACTGGAAAAAAAAGAATCTTAAATTTGCCGCCAAGAAGTATTTCTTCTTAAATCCAGAATTTTTCTGGTTAATATAAGCTACTTTCTTGCTTAACCCAAGCATTATTTTTCCTGTATCAAGAAAAAGTCAGCTTAAAGCAAGAAAAAAAAAATTCTTGGTGGCAAATTCAAGAATCATCATGCTTGATCCAAGCTACTTTTTTTTCAGTGTAATTTATGTTACACTCCGTTGGTAATCAGTGTGGCACGAAATCTAAGAAAGACATGAAATGTCCACAATTTTAGTGAAATATTTCATGAAATTTCACGAGGCTGTGAAATATTTCATATTTTTCAGGGGTTAGGTATGTAACCCGGACTCAAACACACAAAAATAGAAGAAATTCACAATTTTTTACTTTTTGCGAAACATGAAAAGGAACCATGAACTGGGCAGCCAGGACACGACTGGCCCGTCTAAAGACTGAATAAGTCAATTTTTTTTTTCGAACAGTTTTTAATACGCGTTCAAAAAACGATTTCAAAATGGCATATATATTCTCAGTTTCTTGAACGTGAGTGTTGCATATGGACGGTGAGACTGTCAAACCACGTATCTCGGTTAGCGACCTTGCAGACTCTCTGTCATACTTGAGTTTTTTATGAGAAGCTACTCAACGTTAATGCTTGAAATCAGCCTTCAATATTCCTCTCATGGTCAAAGAAAATCCAGTGGAACTTCAAGGAGTGATATTAATTGTTCTCCTTCAAAAAAATAAAGGGAGAGCGGATATTCATAAACACAGGTAACGAGATATGTGTTCTTACAGTTTCACCGTCGACGTTTAAAAATTGGAGATACTTTCCGCTTTAAAAATACTGGGCCGATTTTATCGTAGCGCCTTGATGCAACTATTCGTGTTCCGCGGATGTGCGTGTTGCTTGTTCCAAATTGAAGGCGTTTCTCACTTCTTCAGAGATGCACAGGACTTGTCAGTTGTAGCAATCTAATAACAGAGCACATATACATTACAGCGAGATTAGTTAGACAGTTAGTGGCATGAGGCCCGGGGATCTAAGGTCAATTATTGACATGGTCATTCCTAAAAAGACTTAAGCGTCAGAAATGAAATACGAGAAAACATCGGAAGGTGTAAAAATTAACTCGTTTTAAATCACGGATGATATAATAGTGTAATTAGTTAAGTTATCGTTTTAAAATTTCCGAGCTCTGAAATTTAGAACTGTTCGATTAAAATTTGTTTTAAACTATTTGTATATCGGATCGTAAATTCAGACGCTTAAGTCTTTTCCAGAATGACCGATTTGAGTCGGTGATTATCTCAACCTAGGAAATATCTTGACCTAAGTTGATTGCGGCGCCTTGATGCAACTATGTGTGTTCCACGTATGTACGTGTTGCATGATCAAAATTGAAGGCTTTTTCGCGTTTCTCTATTCCTCAGAAAAGCATCGGAGTCGTCATCAGTTGGGCCACCTGAATATTCGTCCATCGTCGGTCAATTAACCGGTTGACCGAATCGCAAGTCGGTCGTGTAAACTAAGGGATCCGGTCAATTCCCAATTCGTTTCCTCAGTTTCTGTCTTCATCTATTTAATTTTTTTTTTTTTTTTTACATTTCAATTAATTTAATTTTTAAAAATTATTCTTCTCTCATTAGCCGGCAAAAAACCTGGTACGGGTGGTCTGGAACACCCCGTAGGATTAACTAAATTTTCTCCGAATGTAGGACGGTTCTTGTCTGCATAGCTCGATCCGATTGCACCTTCAAAGCCTTTAGGTTGAACGAGAGCCCTCACTGTCGAACCGAGATAAGGAGGATCCGCGAGCACTTGAAAAGTTGGACCCAAGTCAGCCGGGCATCGGTCGGAGCTAAACGGACCGAGCTACCTTAAAAGCCAGACTTCCCAAGTTGGAACCTTTTGACTTCCTGTGACGAGTCCTCGCAGCGGGCTCACGACTACCGTCATTTTAGACGGGCGCTTCGCAAGTTTTGAAACTTCGGATATTAGGCTCAACTTCGCGCCACAACAGGGCAGTTGAAACTGACGTTGCAATTTAGCTCAAAAAGGTTGTTGTTGGATCAACCGCGCCACCAGATTTATAATAATAATAATAATAATTTATTTTATTTGTAAATGCACATTTATAACGGCGAAAACAAATATGTCAAAATTAGTTAGGATAGAAGAAAAAAAAAGAAAAAAAAAGAAAAGAAGGGAAAAGAGATTACAGAACTTAAGCTAAATATTCTGCTACACTATACAAACACTTGGCAATAAAAAATTGTTTTAGTACATTTAGAAAATTTGGGTCCCTGTATTTGGATTTTAGGTTTGCGGGAAGTTTTTCAAAAAATATTTGGCCGCGCCTTAGTGAGTGGCTGTTCCTTGTTGCGTTTGTCATGGCATGGAATCTAGTGTTAATTTTATTATTACTGAGATTCGTAGGAGCTATAGAGCTATTCATTTAAAATTCCCTATGATGAGAGAGTTAAAAGTTCGTTCAATTTCAATGTGTGTACGTAGTATACCGCATTCAGATCAGAGGCGGATCCAGCGATTCGGCAACATCGAATTTTCTCCATTTAAACCTATGTTGAACAATCGATTCTTGTCGGAGCACCTGGCCCCTCCAAGAATCGATACATTTCCATATATTTAAATGAAGAAAAGACAATGTTGCCAAGTTGCTGGATCTGTCAATGACCGCATTGCGATTCTTCGATCATTTTAAAAATAATTTCGTATTTACCAATGTTTGATCATTAATTTATTCCTGTTTTTTTAATTTACCCCTCCCCTCCCCTCCCCTCCCTCATATACATAATTTTAGAATGGATAGTAATGTATCGAGTAATAAAAAGTAGTATAGACACCATGCTTTGCGATATACCGGAAGGAAAAACCGGAGATACCGTCTTCCAAAATGCAATTTTTTCATCGACAATGGATGTAGATAGTCGATATTTAGTTACTTAGTTAATTTTATTCGAGGCATTCAGCATCTTGGGCTATTAATGTCTTTACAGAACATATGAAGGATTTTTAGACAATTACTGCTTGCCAATCTGTAAATATTAGATTTAACCAGAGACAAAGAGGGACTCTCCATTGGTATCTTGGCAATGGTGGATACTTTTACTTCCGGGACTCTACCATTCAACTACTTACCTATCTATGAGGTGGATGTTCAATAACGTGTTGAGAAATTCGTTTTGCGAGCAAACCGAAGTTTAGTAAAGTTGTTCGGCTCACTACGTCACCCGAAACTCATCATCCTCTTAGAAGGTACGTCTACAACCGAAAAAAGGGTGATTTCTATTGTTACTTTATAATTGTCCATATGGAAGCGTTTAAACCCCGAAAGTAAAAGTTTCCACCTGTTGCTAAGAGGTTAGCAGAGGGTCCCACTTTTCGTCTCTGGCTTCAACCATGTAGGTAGGTGTTATTTTATCGCTGTCGTGGCCTGATTTGCGGTATATCGATAGATCTGCCAATTAAACCTATGGATAAGGATCGATAGACATGGTGTTTGTGACGAACACCGTAATAATCGACTCTATACCACAATTTCAAATGGAAAAGGATCGATAATCGATCATTCACACCTCGCCGATGTTATTTTATTCGATCACAATTATTATAGGACGCTAATACTGCCGTGTTAACGAAAAACGTAGTATGAACATTCGAGAGACGTCAAACTTTCCTTAATAAAACATGAATTTTTGACGAAATGTAAGCATATTTTTCATTGAAATTCTCTACAAATTTAGTATAGATGAAGTTACGTACAAAATTTTCTGAAATATTTGGAAAAAAAACATTCATAACTCTCTTACGTTCAAAGTTTTCTGAAATATTTGGAAAAAAACATTCATAACTCTCCCAGTAAACTCGGTTTTTATCGAAGGAATTTTGGCAATGTTTGGAGGCTCATACGGCGTTATTTCTCAGCACGGTAGAACAGAAAACGAGTCAATGTGGAACAGCGCCTAGAATGCATGACCGTGCTGCTGTGCTGAGGAAAAATGCCGTACAAACCCTCAGGCGTCCCCAAATTTCTTGTGATAAAACACGACTTCTTCGGGAAAGCTACGAATATTTTTCTTCTAATGTCTGTGGCAATTTTGTTCACAACTTCATTTAAAATAACTCAACATTTCAAGGGATGTCGTGCATAATTTTATTTCAAAATCAATTTTTTATCAGGAAAAATCTTGCAACATTCGAATGTTCATACGACGCTTTTCCTTATCATGGCAGTGTGCGCGGGGAGCTTTTTTGGTAAATGTTTGGCAACGGACGGCGCGCGCAACCGCGGAAAACGGCAAAAATAAGAAACAGGTTTTGCTGTATTAACTTGTTCCATAAGTTTGACCCAAATAATCTAAGTTAATGATCGACTCCCCCCGGGGATGCAAACTCGCCCTCCCCTCCCCGCCTCCCTCTCCGGTTGCCAGCCCTTATCCTTAACTCTATTGACACTCGTCATTTTACGAAGGCGTCCGTTTTCCTGTATTCCTATGCAGTAAATCCAAGAGATCCTCCTATTTATTTTCTCTCTTAAAACTTCCCGCCTTTCCGTATTTTTAACATGAGCAAAGCTGCCGTGATAGCGAAAAGAGCAGTAAGTGTCAAATTTTCGAAATTGAGTTTCCGAATCTTTAATCGTCTTATCTCTTTTAGATGCAATCACTGAAATGGCTAAAACAGCAAAACCTATCTTAAGTAAATTAAGACGAGACTTATGAGAAAGCCGCGAGAGCGCAAAAATGACGTAGTTTAAGACAAAACAGCCGTAAGTACAGCCAGTTGTTCCTCCAGAGAGCCAAAAAACAGTGCTTACATGAAAGTGACCAAAGCAAGAAGGCTTAAATACCACAATCTGAACCGAGCGTTTGGGCTCTCTTTTTTGAAATAAGACTTGGAGAAGAAAAAAATCTTGGAATGTGCAATAATGTTCTTCGGGCAATTTTCAAAATGACGGCTTGATTAAAAATTCCAAAATTCTGCACATTTCTCGTCAACATCTTTCTACAGGGCCACTCAGATACGATACAGAAGAGCGCCTTCAACCCACTATGTAATCTACATGCAAAATTCTGCTACCACTATTCGTGCGTCACGAGAGTCATTTTGCATACCCGGCCATTTGAAGGCAAATCATTGACCCAGGCTACAGGGTACGAATTTCAGCAATATGATACGTGTTTTTCAAAGAACGAAACCTCGGGGGCTGCCCCACCTGACATCCGAGGAGTATATTGTACATGTATATTTCGGAGGAAAATAGTCAAAGCAGGCGTTTTGTCAAATGCCTAGGCAGATACTCAAATTTTCAATGTTTACGAGGTTTTGTATATTTTCACAAGTACTCTAATTTTCAATAGTTTGAGACTGAAAATCCGTCAAAGTACGAACTGTCATTTTATTTCCAGTTCAGAAATGCTCCTCATAATTTTTCAACCATCCAAATTGTGAAAACTTTTTATTTTAAGAAATGCTGCATGATTTGAGATTTTGCATTCAAGGACTTGAAAAAACGTATTTATAGTCGTATGGAACAAGTTTTTAAAGGGAATTCATATCCACATGATCAGAGAATTATTTTGTCTACCGTCAGCAAAATAATCAGCGTTTCAGTTTAAGTAAGAATATTTAACTATTTGCCTAGGCATTTAACAAAATGCCTGATTTGACTATTTTCCTTCGACATATATACGCTTAACCAGATGTTAAATGGACGTATTTCTACCAAACAGACCTATGTGGAGGTGAGAAATATGGAGTGTGCTCGTCGAAACTGCACAAGAAGCAATGTGCAGAAAGCAAAGTGGGCGTGATTCCTTTTGTAGAATTGGAAAAGCGGGATTTTACATTCTATCAAAGAGACCTATGTGCCAACTGAATGCGGAACTCATGAGCCGCGGGCATGGCAAGAGGGCGTTGTGGACAGGGCTCATGAGTTAAAGACTCCCTCCAACGATCTCCCCGTTGTGCCGGCGCTCTTTCGTTGCCGCTGACGTCACTGGCGCTTTATCATTCTCATTCACTCTTACGCAAAGAGAACTAACGAGCACACCCCATATTTCTCACTTGCACATAGGTCTGCGGGCCGATTATTGAAACTGATAGACAAAGCTATAGACAAAGAAGACATAGGGAGTATAGAGCGATCCTATTGGTTGACATGGGTGTTCTCATAGACTAAGGAAGAAAATGATGGACTAACTGTCGGGTCTTTGGTGGGTTGCTGTTAGTTAGTCCATTACCTACCTCCTATGTCTATTGCCACCACCCGCTTCCACCAATAAGATCCCTCCAAATCCCTTTTGTCGTCTTTGTCTATAGCTTTGTCTATCGGTTTCAATAATCGGCCTGCTGTTTGGTAGAAATACGTCCAAATGAACTTGTTTTTGTGTTAATCTCGGATTTTTTCTGATTTTCTGGGGTTGCAGGGCAGCAGCGGACGGTGCACGTGCTGCACAACTCGGAGCACCCCGCGTCGGTGTTTTCGATCCTGGACAACGGGACGAAGACCATCACTTTGGTGGCAGATCAGCTCTTCGACTTGCTCATGCTCAAGATGACCTCCATCTACACGAGCAAGAAGCAAACTCGCCTCGAGGCCAAGGGACCCCGCTTCGAGCTCGGCGACTTCCTCGTCAAGCTCGGCACCGTCTCCATGGGCCAGAACTTCAAAGGAGTCCTCGTTGAAGTACGCTTTTTTCAAACTTCATACCTTTTCACTAGAGTACCTTTATAGACAGAGTATGGCCATTTCTGTTCCGGTTTTTCATTGGTCGCGAGCGAATAGGCTGACACGATGCTCTTAGGGCCGTAAAAAACAAACAAGATGGCTGTTATCAGCAAGCAAGATTGAGGTTAGCCGGCCAGGTTGGCCTAGTGGTTAGCGCGTCTGACTCTAGGTCAATAGGTCCCGGGTTCGAATCCCGGTGGTGGCGACAAATTTTCATGGAACTGACGAGTGGATCTGTAAGCAGAATTCGCTCGGCCATAATCCGTGAAAATTTGTAAGCCCGAGCTTGGATGTCTACCAAACTCCCTGATGTCTTCGGACAATAAATAGTGCCTATAGATGGCTGTAGATTCCTAAAGGAATAGAAGCCACTAAACTCTCAATAAAAAAAAAAAAANACTCTCAAAAAAAAAAAAAAAAAAAAAAGATTGAGGTTATGCACATCTTACATCCTCCTGTGATAAAGGTGAAAAGCGATTTAACAATGTTTTCGTGTTTTTTTCGTGTGTTATTCGTACATTTGCTAGTTTAAATTGTTACTGCCGTATAATTGAAATTTTTGTCAAATTTAGCTTCTTATCGATGTTACAGTGAGTCGCCATCTTGTTTGTTTATTTACGGCCCTGAGAGCATCATGAAAGACGCGTTGTTAAACTCAAAAAGGGAAGTCAGCGAAATGACGTCAGTCCGCCATTTCGGAGTTATCCGCTGAGCAAAACAAAAACAAATATTGCCTATGACGTAGTAATAGCAGCTCAGCCAGCTCAGCGGACCATGGGACATGGCTGAGCGCTGACCAATTTTGCTGAGAAGATGGCGGCCTTTGTTTACAAACTGGCAGCTCAGCGGATAACCTAAGAAAACGTTTAACAACACTTCCGCTGAGCTCAGCAACTCAGCGGATAACTCAGAAGTTGCAATTCTGACTTTAACAACTCATCTGAAGCCTAAAAACTCGTTGACCAATCAAAAAGCGGAACGGTTTTTCTGTAGTAAAAAGATACGAATGGCCATACTCTGTCTACAAAGGTACTCTACTTTTCACTCGTCATCTTACAATAAAAATATTGGGCTCAGTCATTCAAAAATCAAAAAAATCAACCAAAAAATCAGGAACTTTATATCACTGAATGATAGAAATGGGTATGGCACATGCAAGAGGTACAGCCAACTGTATATGTCGCAGGCTAATAGTGAAATTAGGCATTTTGTCAAATGCCACATATTCAAATTTTGACGGTCTACAAAATGTTTTAATTTTATGGCGAAGAGCTCACGATTTTTCACTATTTTTGGAAAAATAACTCATCAAACCTACGAACTCTTTTTGTCTCTGCCTCTTCAATTGCTTATCATATTTTTAAATGTTGAAATTCCAAAAAGTCTGTATTTTATGACATGCTGAAAATTTCGAGATCAGTGTCTCTTCATGCAGGAGCTGAAAATCGTTTAAAATACTATTGTGTGGTGCAAATTTTTACTGAAAAATTTTCCTTGCAGGAACAACGAAGTATTTTGTCTGAGATTAGGGAAATAATCAGAATTTCAATCTAAGTTAGAATATTTGACTATTGCCTAGCTATTTGACAAAATGCCTGATTTTACTGTTTGCCTGCGGCAAACACACTTTTTTAGGGAAAATTTGCACAAAAATCACGTTGGGTACATCATTCAGGGTTCCCAGCGATCTGGAAAACCTGGAAAAGTCAGGGGAAAAAAAATGGCCCGGAAAACATGGAAAAGTCAGGGAATTTGCTCCAAAAGTCTGGAATTTTTTCAAGTACTGAGAAAAAAAATTTAATAAGTAAACAAATAAAAATAAAAGAATTGTGTTTGTGTTACTACCAAACCAGTACATATTTTGTCGGCGTTTAGCCGAGGGTAAAACCCTCGTTTCCACCGTCCACCACGAGGAGGAACCGACATCAGACGGCAACGCTTCCACCGTCCAACTTACAACTCCCATGGCATTACGTTAATTTGAAATTCAAAATTTTGAAGAAATTTCGAAAAAATTTAGAAGAAATTTTAAAAGACAAAGGCATGGGGCTCATGCCTTTGTTTCTTTCGAGATCGGATGCCCTATAGCCGGTCCGGACCGACCAGTTTCCTCCTTAAGATCTCTTCTCCGTTCTGCTTTTTTCACACGGACTCCCGCGCGAACGAAGCACAACGGATCTACT
>NW_017550575.1:404460-415067 GCF_001854935.1 Bemisia tabaci | reverse complement strand
GTGTGAAGAGATATGGGCTAACAACCAGAGGCGAGGGAGGGTGCAGAATCACAACAGTTTGCCGGCGTTTGGCACGGGTCAGAGACCCGCTCCAGGTCCACCACGAGGAGGCTCCGGCACCAGACCCTTTTCTCTCTCTTCTCACGTTTCCTCTCGATTTTCTTCTCACGTTTCCTCTCGATTTTCTTCTCACTTTTCTTCTCGCTTTTCCTCTTGCTTTTCTTCTCGCTTTCCTTCTCGCTTTTCTTCTCGCTTTCCTTCTCAATTCCCTTCTCGCTTTCCCTCTCGCGCTTTCCTTCTCAATTTCCTTCTCGCGCTTTCCTTCTCAATTTCCTTCTCGCTTTCCCTCTCACTGTTTTACTGTGTGCTTTCACTGTTTTATTCTCTTTTATGTTCTCTCTATTCTTCTCTTCTTCTTCTCCCATGTCTCTTCTTTTCTCTCCTCTCTTCTCTCTTTTCTTCCTGTTCTTTCTCTTATCTTCTCCCTCCTCTTTCTATTCTTCTCCTTCTCCTCAAACTTTGATTTTACCCTATACGAAGAGGTACTTTCACGAATGAGCCGTAAATAGTAGTTTTTTTATCGTAGAATATAGCTTATTTGATCCCCAGGGAATCTAGTAGCCAGTAATAGACTTCTAACAGTGCTTCAGAAGACAAACGCATACTCCGTCACCGAGAGAGAATTGACGAAGGAAGTGATTCGGTCACTTCATTCGAAGTTAGGAAAAGTCTCAAAATGGTGAGCAATAGAAAGATGTTGAACATCTTATTTTTAATCAAGAATCTCATTCCTAGACAAAAGTTCTGAGGACAGAAGAACTTGCGATCCCAATGGCGTGGCGTGAATTGCGATATATCGATTGTTATGCCATTTAAATCCATGGCAAAAAACCAATTATTAAGGTGTTCGCTACGAACACCCTGTTTATCGATCCTTTTCCATAGGTTTAAATGGCCGATAAATCGATATATCGCAAAGCACGCCACGCCACTGCACGAGCCGTCCATTTTTCATCATTTATTCCGGTAGAAATAACGTTGAATCAATAAGAAACTCAATGAAACACAACGACACCGAAACACACTCGTTCATCATATGTATGAACTGATATTAATCAAAATTAATCATTTATTGTCTCAAACGGTGTTTTTTGCTAAGTCCTGACGACGGCTGAGGCCGAAAAGCTTCGACTATTAAGTTCCTGAATTTCAAGTTAACGTGAGTTAACAGTTTATTTTAACCCATAGCACTGGCTACCCAACAAACCAAAAATTACACAAAAACTACTACCATAATGTTGTAAATCAACACTTTCAATACAAATTGTCATTGAAAGAGCAAAATTGACCAAGACTGATTATAAATATTAGTCGTAAAACAGTAACCTCAGGCGAAATTTTTTTCGTTTTGCAAAACAACCTCTAGTATAGCAATAATGAAAGTTTTGGTGGTTCACTTGCCTCGGCACAGTAAAACTAAACTTAAGAGAGCTCATCGTTTCCCGCATGAAAGAACGTAACTTCTTTTCAATGTTGCCAAATGTCCCCTCGCAAATTGCATATTAAGTAGGAGGATCTTGAACTTTCCTAACTGGAAATTTCATTGATAATTTTCCCCGAGATTTCATGCTAAATTAAAATAAAAAGTATACAGGCACATTTTCATTAATTTGTTTTACAAAGTTGTGCCTGAAAATTGCACAGGCATAACTTTGTAAAATAAATTAATTGGTTGAGTCAATTTGGTGACCTTGGAATGGAGTTACATTCCTTCGTACGGGAGACAAGTTTTACATTTAAACGTCTGGTCAGTTCTACTTATATGTGACAGACGAGGATTAAATGGACTACATTTTGCAATTAGGAACTAAAATTTCTGGCTCATCCTTAAAAACGCTTTTGTGCATCGGGAAACCAATGGCTCATAAGTTATTTTTAAACTGAGTCAGAAATAATAGTTCCCAATTGCAAAATGTGGTCCAAATGAGTCTGGAGGCTATTGGAGCGGAGGAAAACTTATTATTCATGTGGAAGCTACCTTTCATAACAATATGCCGGGCCCCTTTTACTAGTGACCAGATCTGTAAGAGGAGACCTATCTATCTGGGGACAAAATTCCTTTCCTCAGGAAATTCGATCCTAAATCTCAAAAACTGTCGTGAAGCTTGAAGACAAAAAATCCTAGGTTGTAGAAAAATGTTGTTCATGTGTTCGCAAAAAGTTAAGAACAATTTTCTCCCGGAGGAGAAGCTCTTTTTACACAGATCCACACACAAATGGACTGCATTTTGCAATTGAGCACTAAAATTTGTGTCTCAAGTTTAGAAACAACGTAAGTACCCCTAGTATCATATGCACATAAGTGCTTTTATAGATGAGCCAGAAATTGTAGCTCCGAATTGCAAAATTTAGTTCAAATTAAGTAACGTTGACTCAGACCGCTCTCGGCGCTCTCTGCTCAATCTTCACCAGATTGAGGGCAAGAAGGAAGTAAAGCAGCCGATAACCTAACAAGGTTTAACAGTTAATTTCCACCACGACGCACTTTTAGACCCCGGCTCGTCAAAAATTCTTCCGAAGACACGAGGCACTCTGGAAATTCATGAATAATCATCCAAAATTGTTACATATTGTTACTCTGCTCTATGATGACCCATGTCTCCAGTAAAAATCTTAGCTTGAGGATACGTCTGGTTTTAGAAATACAGCGTTGACAAGTTTCCATATTTAAGCTTTAAAGAGTATCGTATTATCAAGTATCTTTCTTTCTGTAAACAACTGTCATTGGATGTTTCATGATATTTTAACATTTTATCAACAGTCAGTGTACATTTTTCTAAAAAAATACGTTAATAATAAATAATTTTTCTACGTTAATGCTGTTGATTCTGTTGATACAACGTTGCAAACTTGACATCACAGACCTATAAAAATGCTCATTTTGTTCCGTTTTTTAATTAAAAAACGAACTTATTGACGACCTAAAGGTATGATAATGTGGTTTAGCTGAAATTCTATGATAAGATTAGTCTTGCGTAAAAGTTTTACCGCGAGTTTAAGTATAGATTTAACGATACAGCGTTGCAAAGTTTATGTATATAAGCTTTAAAAATGTTTTTATTTTTAAGTTCAGTGTTTGTTTGTTTTTTTTTTTTTTTTTTTTTTTTTTTTTTTTTTTTTTTTTTTTTTTATAAAATAAACCATTTACGTTATCTGCAGATGTAAGATTGATTTGTAGTGATACAGCGTTCCCAAGCTTACAATTTTGAACTCAACGAAATATGATTTTTTTCAAAATTTTTTTTCCAGTTTAAGATAAAATCAATGGGTGTCATCCCTCATATCAAGCCAAAATATCAAGGTCTGATGTCTGTTCCAAGTGACAATTGGTTCTTGCAATAATACTTTTGCCAAGTTTATTCACAATTCTCTCCAAGCAATAAATAATAGACGATTTTAAAATAAAGATGCTTCCAGTAGTTATTTGATTTTGCTTATTTTTTTATTTACATTGACATTTTTTCTTTCAATTTTATATGACTTTCTACCGTACATTATTTTTCATTTTTCATTTTTTTTATTTTTTTATTTTTTATAGTTTTTTATCTTCTTCCTTCAAAATATTTTATTCATGTGATGCTTCAGTATCAGTCCTGTCTTGCCTTCAAATCTATAGAAAACGCCTCAACAGGATGCCAATTTTAAACTTTCACCCTCCAAAAGTCATATTTAAATAATTTTAAAATTCTCTCTTGAGGAGGCGTCTGGGTTTTTTATACATTAATGCAACAGTGATTTAAATATTCTATTTAGGTTTTAAATTATATTTTATTGTTTTGTTGGTGTATTTATTATTTTTCGTTCATTTAATTTACTTTGCATTTTTTTTTTTTTTTTTTTTTTTTTTTTTTTTTTTTTTTTTTTTTTTCTTCTTTAATATTTTCAAAATCTTCCATTCTTACGTTCAACATACTCAGTTTTTTAAGGTATAATGAATGTATCTTCTATATCAAAATTTATTTCTACTCAAAAAAAAACCCAAGCGCCTCCATATTCTATGTTAGTTTCTTCATTACACCTAAAAAAGGTTGAATTTGCAACTAAGTCTAGGCAGAATATTTCAGATCTTGAAAGCAACGCTGATGCTGAATCATCCATTGTATTCCAAAAATCCTCTGGAATTACATTTTAAAGTAAAATAACTATTGGAAGAATCCTTACTTTTAACTAATTTTATACAATCGAATGTTAAAAGAAAAGCAGATAAAATTTGCAACGACGTTATTTTAATGCAATTGTCACCCAGGATCAACATAAAGCCTTCACATTTCGTTTCACACTATGAACCATTAACTCATATTGTATCTTGTCTCCAATACAATAACAAGAAAAAGTAGACATTTTCATAGATGAAAGATGTAAACTTTGCAACGCTGTATTGCCCAAAATTATCGTATACTGATTAAATCTATGCTATACGTCTAAACTTTGCAACGCTGCATTGCCTAAAATTATCGTATACTGATATAAATTTTACTATGAGTCTGCGAGTATCTCTAATTGTATATTTTATGTCTCAAATACTGCTACAATATACAAAACTATAAAAAATGGTTATTTTTAAAGGGCAAGAATGTAATTCTTGCAACGTTGTACCGCTATTAACGGCTCATCCACAATTTGAAACTTTTACTACGGATTTTCTTATAATTTTTCAGTTACGCGTCATGTTTACTTGAAACTTACATTACTTGTTACTTACATTACTTTGAAATTGGCTTTTGGAAGAAATTCTTCAAAAATGTGAAGATTTTTAAGACTCAAACATGCAAACTTTGCAACGCTGTAGCTCCAAAACCAATGGCGTGGCGTGAATTGCGATATATCAATTGTCATGCCATTTAAACCCATGAAAAAGGATCGATAGATAGGGTGTTCGCAGCAAACACCTTAATAATCGATTCTTTACCATAGCTTTAAATGGCATGAGAATCGATACATCGCAATTCACGCCACGCCACTGTCCAAAACCAAACGTATCCTCAAGCTAAAATTTTTACCGGAGGCTTGTCTCATCATAAGGTTTCATTTCGGTCACGTACGAATGAAATCCCCGGGTTTCAAAAAAGGTCGCTCCTCTGACATAAGGACGCATCTCACTTTTCACATGAACCGCAGAAAGCATGGATTTGAATGTGACCCAGGGCTCACGAGGAAATTGAGATTCGCCCTTTCGTCAGAGGAGCGACGAAACGGGGCCACTCATTGGGAGGCTTTTTAATCTATTTTCCTCCCTCAATTGGACTGCATTTTGCAATTTGGAACTATAAATTCTGGCCCGGTAAAAAAAAACGCATGTGCCATTAGTATCCTTATGCACATAAGTGTTTTTTTCAGATGAGCCAGAATTTATAGTTCCAAATTGCAAAATGCAGTCCAATTCGTCGTTACCTCCCACGAAAGAACATAACTACATTTGGATTACATTTTGCAATAAGGAACCACTATTTCTGACTCTTCCATAAAACCACCGTTCTGCACAGGGAAACCAATGGCATATACGTTGTTTCTAAAATGAGCCAGAAATAGTGGTTCCTTTTTGCAAAATGTGGTCCATTTCATTGTTGCCAGATTTCGCCTCGTAAATTTGAATTTGTAAAGGAAAATGTTAGGTATTCATTGTACATTTCACTGATTTTTCCGCTGATCTCATGAAAAACGAAAATAAATTTTGGATAAAGATTTCGCTTTCTCATGTTTGTGAAAAATTGAATTCTTTGAATCAATTTGACAACCTTGGAATGGAGTTACGTTTCTTCGTCCGGGAAATGACAAAAAATGAAGCTGAATCCTGTCGTGGCGAATTCAGTGAATAGTTTATTCTGCAGAATCTTGGAAAAATAAGACAGTTTCAAGGTATTATGTTCCGTAGTTCTGCAGTATTACAGAAACAGAACATCAGGAAAACCAAGCACCGTCAAATCGTGGCTCCTCTGACGTAAGGGCGTATCCAGATTTTTGCATGAGCCTTAGAAAGCATAGAGTTATACGGAGCACAGGGGTCACGTAGAAATCAAGTTACGCCCTTACGTCAGAGGAGCGACGAAATGTAGTTCAGTTGATTCTACCTAAAATCGCCCAAATGATGACAGCGGCGATGATCGGCGTTGATGAAGAATGAGGGGCTTGTAGGACAAAGCGCGTAAGTGCAGTTTTTGCTACCTCGAGAAATATGTGTTTGAAGTTTTGAAATTACATGGATCCTTATGGCGGAAAGAAAGTTCAAACTGACTTTTTGAAGCTTAAAAATTGAAATTTGAGAGGGAATTTTTCACAAAATATGCACTAAGACTAGTTTTACTTGAAATCATTAACATCTGAACTTTTTCCAAAACTGCTTTTATGCGCCTTGTCCTCCAAGCCCCTCAAATATTTTAGCAGCCCATTTCAAAAATTGAAATTATTGACGGTAACCGATTCATTAGAAGTTGAGGTGATTCGATGAACGCCATACTTTGTGCCAGAACGACATGCGAAATATCGCGTCGATTAGTTTCATTTTTTCAGCTACTCGTCATTTTTCTCGAATTTTGAGATCTCAATTCTGTTGTCAGGAGACTAGAGCACTCGTTTACCAATTTTAACAATGAAATTCAACGTAATAAAGGCGTGGTTTTTTTAGAGAGAAAATATCGCATTCGAGTGCACTTCCGATATCAGTATCGAATGCGATGTGTTCTCTCTAAAAAAATCACGCCTTTGTTACGTTGAATTTCATTGTTAAAATTTGTAAGTAAGTGCTGTAGTCTCCTGACAACAGAATTGCGATCTCAAAATTGGAGTAAAATGACGAGTAGCTGAAAAAATCTGAAGCGATATATCGCATGCCATTCTGACTCAAAATATGGCATCCATCGAATCACCTTAAGTTGATTTTACCTAAAATCGCCTGAATGATGACAGCGGCGATGATCAGCGTTGGGGAAGAATGAGAGGCTTGTAGGACAAAGCGCGTAAGTGCAGATTTTGCTACCTGGAGAAATATGTGTTTGAAGTCTCGAAATTACATGGATCCTTATGGCGGAAAGAAAGTTCAAACTGACTTTTTGAAGCTTAAAAATTGAAATTTGAGAGGGAATTTTTCACAAAATATGCACTAAGACTAGTTTTACTTGAAATCATCATCGAGAAATATGTATTTGAAGTCTCAAAATTATACGGATCCTTAGGGCGGAAAGAAAGTTCAAACTGACTTTTTGAAGCTTCAAAATTGAAATTTGAGAGGGATTTTTTCACAAAATATACACTTAGACTAGTTTTACTTGAAATCATTAAAATCTCAACTTTCTCAAAAACTGCACAATATGCGCCTTGTCCTCCAAGCCCCTCAAATTTTTTAGCAGCCCATTTCAAAAATTGAGATTATTGACAGTAACCGATTCATTAGAAGTTGAGGTGATTCAATGAACGCCATATTTTGTGCCAGAACGACATGCGAAATATCGCGTCAATTGGTTTCATTTTTTCAGCTACTTCTCATTTTTCTTGAATTTTGAGATCGCATTTCTGTTGTCAGGAGACTAAAGAATTCACCTACCAAAATTTGACCTACAAATTCATCGTAATGAAGTCGTGAGTTTTTTTTATGAGACAAAATATCGCATTCGAATGCAGTATTTTTCCTCTATTTTCCTCACGCCTTTAATACTTTGAATTTGTTCATCAAAATTGATAAGTGAATTATTTAGTCTCCTGACAATAGAATTGCGATCTCAAAATTCGAGAAAAATGACGAGTCGCCGGAAAAATGGAACTAATCGATGATATATATCACCTGCCGTTCTGTCACAAAATACGGCGTTCATCGAATCACCTTAATTTTCGAAATAGGAGGAAGCTTGAGAGATCTTACCGTGAAGAAGCGATGATCTGCAAGGTCAGGAACAGCTCTGATGCGTAGGGTGAAGATTTCCATCCTCGTTCATCGCCTTCTCGAATGTTGGCTGCAAAGAAAAAAATTAATATAATTAATTGTCTAGTATATGGAACAGCTTAACAAATAAATTGAAATAATGTTGAAAAATAATGGAATAAAACTGCTTTTTGAACCACAAAATTACAATATTCTCACATAATGTATATAATAATAATCAATTTTCAACGATTAAACATTTTCATATCGACGACCTAAGGAGATTTGATGGACGCCATATTTAGTGTTAGAAAGGCATGCGATATATCGCATCCATTGGTTCCATTTTTTCAGCTACTTGTCATTCTTCTCCAATTTTGAGATCGCAATTCTGTTGTCAGGAGACTAAAGCACTCGCTTACCAATTTTAACAAAGAAATTCAATGTAATAAAGGCGTGGTTTTTTTAGAGAGAAAATATCGCATTCGAGTGCAGTTTCGATATCAGTATCGAATGCGATGTTTTCTCTCTAAAAAAATCACGCCTTTATCACGTTGAATTTCTTTGTTAAAATTGGTAAGTGAGTGCTTTAGTCTCCTGACAACAGAATCGCGATCTCAAAATTGGAGAAAAATGTCGAACACTGAAAAAATGGAACCAATTGATGCGATAAATCGCATGCCGTTCTGACACAAAATATCGCGTCCATCGAATCACTTAAGTGTAGAAACACGCGTTTCCGTCTGCTACTCAACAGATTTTCTGTCATACTTCATTTTTTCTCGGGGGAACTGGTCCACCTAATTTCTTTAAAACTTCCGCGATTTTTTTTCAATTTTTGCAGAATACTTTGTATAAATTTCAAGCTATGAAGTTTGCTTGTTTCTTTTCGAAAAAATAAAATAAAGGTGGAAATTTTATGACACCACAATAGAAATGCATGATTTTCCACTTTGGCCATCGATTTATGAAGAAGTTAGGTAATTCGCAAATGCAAAAAATTGCAACACATTTCAATACGCAAAATACCTCGATAACTCCACTGATTGTGAAAAAATTTCGAGAAAATCAAAAGATTATCGCCCACAGGGATTCTTATATTAAATATCGATGGCCGAAGTGCGAAACCACCTATCTCCGTCTGCGATGTCCTGGACCTCCTGTTACACTTTATTTTTTCTTGGTAAAACTAGTCAACTTATTCCTTAAAAACTACCTCGATTTTTCCTCTCTTTTAGCAAAATATTCACTCGAAAGAAAACACATTGGATCTAGAGTCGAGAATCTTAAAAACATCGACAAGAAAAAGTACTCTTAATTCAATCAAATCTAGCTTAGATCAAGAACCAAGCCTCTTAATTTGAGCGGATTTCGTTTTGATTCAAGCAAAAATCCGATTGAATCAAGAGTATTTCTCTTTTTAATGTTTTCAAGAGTCTGGATCCTAAATGCAATGTGGTTTTTTTCCAGTGTTCTGTAAAGATATCAAGCCCAACAGTCGACTTGATTTTCCTCGATAAAATAAAATGGTAGCATAAATTTTACTGGAAATACGTGGTTTCACACTTAAGTCATCGATATTAAATGTACCACACTTCTCTCGTAAAAAAAGAAAAAATGAAAAAAAAAACCATTTTGTTGATGACATCAAGCGACTTACCGAATCAACGCTGAGGAATACACGTGAGCAAATTGACTTCCGAAACGATATCCTCAAATCAAATTTCATAAAAATAATCACAGAATAAACACTTCCGAAAATTCGCACAATGACAACCGACACGAGTGACAAATAGTAACACTTATTGTAAAACACGGCAAACTATTACACTGGACAGAAAAAGTAGAGGGTCGCTGACGAAAACTTTCGGCGGATAGAAAACTTGCGGAAAGTAAGGTTGTTCAACTATTCACTGCACTTTCTATAATCACGAAATAATTCACAGAAAAAAATTTTAATAGTAAAGTACCGAACACGGAAATAAAGTACCAAACACGAAAATATAGTACCGAACACGAAACTAAAGTACCGAACACGAAACTATAGTACCGAACACGAAACTACACTGATGGTAATGCACTTGAATAACACGACTATCACACGCGGTCCCGAGATGAATATATTTCCGATAAAATAAACTTCCGATTTGATTATCCTCTACACTCAAGCTCAACCCCTACGGCTGCGCGACTTCGACTGACCAAAGTACCAGAAGTTCCGAGCCCTCGAGGTCGCCAAAGTTTTCCTTGTTGTTCTCGAAAACAAAAGAGTGGCTTCGATTTCCAAAATATCCCTACATTTCGGGTTTCCCAGGTGAAAGGTCAGTGCAAGCTCACAAAAGAAAATGTCTTCATTGAACTGAAAACTAATTGGATGTATTTCTATCAAACGGAACTATGTGCGTTAAGACATTAGCCCTGAGACCCATACGAATATGTCCATAACAGGGCTCACGTCATAATGCACGTAGTTCCGTTTAATAGAAATACGTCCAATTATTACAATAATTAATGACGGTACCTGGATTTCCCGGATTAATTCATCTCTCACTTTTCACAACTTTCCTTTTTTTGCTGAAAAGTAGTGAGGGTTCGTCCATGAATTACGTAACCCATTTTTCCCGACCTTTGACCTCTTCTTCTCCTTTTGTCCAAAATGTCACTTACCTCCAGACACCCCCCCCCCCCCCCCCCC
>NW_017550575.1:371019-404424 GCF_001854935.1 Bemisia tabaci | reverse complement strand
AATGACTCAAAAACAACATAAATCACATAGGAAAAATCTAGAATCCACTCCTCCTTCAAGGCATTTCTTGATTGTAATCGACTCGGCTTGAATTCTGCCGTGCTAAGGAAGAACGCCGCATTAAAATTCGAGAGTTGCCAAGTTTCCATTTTTTAAAGATTGTATTTTTTACGACATCCATGCATATTTTTCCCTTGAAATTACCGATATTTAGATTAAAGTGCGTGCAAAATCGTCTGAAAATTTCGGGGGAAAATATTCCGTATTTCGCGGTAAATAGGTCAGTCGCGTTGGCCACAAAATCGTGGTTTTATGCATGATCCTTGTAGTAGATCAGCTAAAAATAATAAGATCCGTCCAAACAGCAACTTGCTACGTTCAATATTAACCGAGATATCGCCCTTTGGAAAGTCTGGTTTTTGATGTCATCCATCGCGGTGGTGACACCCTTGGTTTTATTCACCTTGCTTTTATCCAAGTATCACGCTGAGTAAGCAGTGCATCACTGACTGATAAAAGCGAGGTGGAAGAAACCAAAGGTGTCACTACCGCGATGGATGACGTCAAAAACCGGACTTTTTAAAGGACGGTACCTCGGTTAATGAACGTAGAAAGTTGCTGCTCGGACCGATCTTATTAATTTTAGGTGAACCGCAATAATCAAGCATCAAAACATGATTCTGTGACCATCGCAACTGAGCCAACACTGGAAAAAAAACCACATTGGATCCAGAGTCCAGACTCTTGAAAACATTGACAAGAAAAAATACTTTTGATTCAATCAGATTTAAGCTTGAATCAAAACTAAATCCGCTTAAATTAAGAGGCTTGGTTCTTGATTTAAGCTGGATTCTGATTGAATCAAGAGGACTTTTTCTTGTCGATGTTTTAAGAGTCTGAACTCCAGATCCACTGTGTTTTTTTTTTCCAGTGAATCCGGTTTTTGTCAAAAGAAACTTGGCAACGTCTGAAGGCGCATACGGCGTTCTTCCTTAGCACGACAGAATTAGACACTAAGACTTGGATTTAATGTGCTATTGTCATAATGCCTGGATTGTGCTTTGTAAAATCCTCTCGGACCCGAGCGTCCGATGCGTCTCAATCAAGATGATCAGGATGCATTTCCCCGAAAGGGCAATTGCGCCAACACGAATCCTCGAATGCACGATGCTATGACCGCCTCGATAAAGAGATGCTTTCACCTATAGCCATTCATCTCATCCTCATCTCGTACGCAGCATCCTGGGCTCTCGCCTTGCCAGATCGTCATAGACGTCGACCGTCATTTCGTCGCTCCTTTGACGTATGGGCGTATAACAATTTCCGCATGAGTCTTGGAAGCTTGAATTTGTATGGAAAATAAAGCTCACGTGGAAATTGAGATGTGTCTTTTCGTCGGAGGAGCGACGATTTGATGCGTGATAATGTCTTGATTCGTCGATCCTTTGATGGAGGGACGTAAGCTCGTTTCAAGGTTGGAAAATTGATCAAGAAATTCGATTTTTTATAGAAATATGACCGGCAATGGCCTGATCATTGCAATTGATCGACAAAGTTAAAGATAAAGAAGACTAAGAAAAAATATAGCGATCCTATTGATTTAAACGGCCGATTATTGAAGACTGCGGTCCGCTGGCTAATTGTAAGACAGGGAAAAAGTAGGATTCGCCAGGGAATGACAAAATGAACGTATTTCTACCAAACGGAACTATGTGCATTAAGACATGAGTCCTGAGACCCATAAGTGTATGCGCATTACAGGGCTCACGGCATAAATTCAGGGTTCCCAGCGATCTGGAAAACCTGGAAAATCTGGAAAAGTCAGGGGGAAAAAATGGCCTGGAATACATGGAAAAGTCATGGAATTTGCTCCAAAAGTCTAGAATTTTTTCAAGTACTGAGAAAAAAAATTTAAAAAGTAAACAAATAAAAATAAATTAATTAAAATTGAAATTGCAATTCCTTCGTTGTATATTGAATTTTCCGCCAACTCATCCTCTTTATCGACATTCTGAACGAATCGGAACTACTCGGAAGTGTTCGGTGGCTCCCCCTGCAGATCAGCCATAATGATGGGGGCATCTTGTGCGACCGCTTGCGTCTAATGAAAAAAGAGATCGCAGGAGCTAGCCACTCCTCTTCACTCCTCTTCGACAGAGGCGTAGGAAGGGGGGGCCTGGCCCCCCTAGAATTGGAAATAGTCTCATCTGCCCCCCCCCAGAAATTCTGGATGTTGCAAAAAGACCCTCTTCAACGGTAAGTCTCTGTCGCCGTGGCCCGTGAGAGGATGCCTATAAATAGAAAAACCTGTTGAATGCAACAATTTCAAAGTATTTCAACCTTAAAATGTAAAAAACTGGGTGATTTTTAGGCAAAAATTGAAGGAAGATTAGCGCCACAAGTGCCTCGAGATGCGCTCAAGTAGAGATAAAATTTCAAAAATTTTCCGGGGGAGGCCCCCCGAAGTTCCCCCCTGAGCTGGGGGGTATTCCATACCCCCCAGACCCCCCGGTGGTGGGAGGCCAGGCCCCCCTAGCAAAATGACCTAGCTACGCCTATGCTCTTCGATCGGGTAACCCTCAATCTTCAATGTAAAAGTTTCAAGTACACTCACTAGGATATCTTGCGCTTAGCTGAGAACTATGTCTGCATGCTAAGGTAGAGGTTATTTATTTTGTAACTTCGCCTTTTTTCCCTGGACAATACGCTCATTTAAAAAAATATATATGCATTTCTCAGTTTTTTTAAGAATAGTTCTTAATAGTCTGCAGAACGAAGACTGCAGGCTGGATTATTTTTCAAAAGAATCTGTTCAGTGCTCTTTTCCTTAGCATAGCGGCAATGCCATGATGGGATTTATTTTTCAAATCCAATACTACTATGAGTAAATGAAACAAATTGAAAAATCATTTGCTTTCACCAATGCATGTATCGTTTAAGAAGGCGTTTATATTTTGCCAATTTTTTTTTTTTCCAACACATTTTAAGTTTTTTTGTGATTTCATTCGTGTTATGATACTATCCTAGCCTGGTTCTTATAAAAAAAAAAGCTGAACCAGATCAAAAATTGATGAAAATAGAGGAGTTTTTACAAAAACCGAAAAATGCGCGCGCTGTCTCTTTTAGGGCAAATTATTTGAGTTTTTTCCACGGAAAAAGGCCTGGAAAAATTTTCATTTTGGCCTGGAAAACCTGGAAAAGTCAGGGATTTTTTTTCCGAAATTGGCTGGGAACCCTGTCATTAAAGTTTGAAAGCCACCCCTTAGCGCGCAATCTGCGTAGTTTGTAATACGCCTTTTCAAATATACCACACATGCGAGAAGTTTTTCTAGGTGGCTGCCAGTCAGGTTTGCCTGAATAAGTTGTGCCTAAGTAAATGTGCTTCCAGCGACAAAATGTCTCTGAACTTAAAACCTCATACGACCAACATTGCCTCTCATTCCCCAGTTTTTTGCGTAATTCGTATTTTCCCTTGATTGCCCGACTGTGATCTTCCTTTTTTGGAGAATTTATCCATTCACAAGAAGTTGCAAAGGTTGTATCCTATTTTATAAATTTAAAATGAGGGAGATGGCTTGATTTGAATTGTCATTTCACTGCGTTATGACATTATAAACTTAGAAGAAGAAACGAGTTTGTGAAAATTTTGTTGCATGTCCTCACCAACTACATTTTGAAACAATTTGTGATAATACGATAAAACATTTCTCAACCTCATGTCTTTCTTGTATCAGCTAATAGTTGTTGGAAGCCAACCGTTGTAGCTTGAAGAAATAATTATTATTGAAACATTAGTTTAACAAGAGAGATGAAATCGCGAGGCACAGAATTTTACGTTTATTTTCATTTGTTGTTATGAAACCCCTGTTCTTTCAGTTGTTAGTTGTGTGTCTTATTAGCTATTATTTGTCAATTTTTTAGGTTGAATACCGACCCTGCATGGTCCCTGGTAACTGCTGGGAACTGTTGCGAGAATTCATGCAAGGTTTTCTAGGAACATGCGTTCCTAATACAACTCCACAATATTTCCAGGTAAAAAACGTATATGCTTTCTTACAGTCCGTATACATTTTGAGCAGTATTTTGTGAGGAGGCCAAGTACAAGTCGGAGGTACAAAAAGTTCAGTGGTTTTTTTTTTTTTTTTCAATAGAAAAAAATTCAAAAACTTAAAATTAAAATCAGTGTCAGTGAAGACTCGCACCGGTTTCGGAAAAGGGAATGGCGAAAACATTGAAAAGTTTGCTGTCGAAATCTCAGAATCCGATCTTTCAATCCTATCCAAAATAATTGCTGCACTGAAATAAATGTGGACGGATTGAGTGGCTATGTCATAGTTTTAAATTTTAGTTTGGAGGTTTTATTGTAAAAAAAAAAAACCCGGTAACTTTATTTCTGATTTCCATAATGGTGGGAAAGTGTGTCCAAGTGTTTCTTACAATCGAAATTTCTCGTGGGTGATAAGTCATTGATTGATTTATGCTTTTCCAACGACAACATTAGATGAATTAACAAAATTAACTCTAAATAATTTCTCAATTAACCATGTGTGTATGGAAATGGCTGTAGATTCCTAGAATGAAAAAGAGTAGAGGCCAAACAAATCTTGATTTTTTTTTAAAAAAAAAAAGAAAGAATCGAGGTTAGAACAACATACAAAAACACCTTTTTCAATTTTTTTGCGGCGAGGGGGGGGGATATTTCTCTAAAAATCGGCAGTCCTCTGTACTGCCTCTGAAATTTGAATGTAAGAGAATGATCTGTCGTTTTGCTCTGAACCGTTGCAAACCGAAACGTCGACTGTAACGCAACCATAACAAATCGTAAGATCGAATTTTGGAAGTATGGTGTAATCACCAACTCCTCACCTTCCGGCTAAAGGATCGCAAGCGTCATGCGACGTTTTTCGCCGCCATTTTATTTGTTTACAGAGAAATAATTCAACAAAGCTGTTCGAAAACTTCACTAAATTTTCTTTGTGCTGCGGGTAAAATCCAGCAAAATTTTCAAACAGATTCAACCAACAATTCCGCTGTAAAAAAATAAAATGTCGGAAGTATTGAAACGTCGTATGGCGCTTGTGATACCATTGACGGAAGGTGACGTTATCAGCCTATTTTGCCACTGTATGTACTCAGGTTCCTTTTCCGACCGACGCTTGCGATTTGAAAGTAAGTCAACATACTAGAAATGCTTTCAACCCTCTGAAATGCCCTTTTTAGCCGCGGAGTTTCACTTTTAAAGAGGGTGAGTGGAGTGAAAGGCTCGACAATTTTTTACCGTTTGACGGCCTTTTCATGCATGCCTTGTAATTGATTAACGTAGTTCCCTTCTTCTCGCTCTTGATGAATGCTTTTTTGGCGTTTACAGAATCGATTGAACGACATGTACCAGCCCACCGATACAATCCACCAATACCTCGAACACTTCTCAATGTTCCGGAAAACCTCGGGCGTTCTAACCTACTCATGAAGGATCTTCTATCTCGCTCACGCCACTTCTCCAAAGATCTCTGTCATTTCAGTGGGGTGATTGTTGAAATTGATAGACAAAGTAATAGACAAAGTAATAGAAGACAAAAATAATATGGAGAGATCCTATTCGTGGAAGAGGGTGGTTTCAATGGACAAAGGACGCAGGTAATAGACAAACTAACGGCAACCCATGAGAGTTAGAGAGTTAGTCCATCATTTACCCCTTTAGTCTATGAGAACCACTCATTTAAACCAATAGGATCGCTTCATACTCCTTAAGTCTTCTTTGTCTATAGCTATGTCTATAAATTTCAACAATCAGCCGCAGGAACCGGTCACAGATGCCGCAATGCAGCATAGTGGATCAAGTCAATTAGAGAGGTCGGACACCGAAGTTTTGACTAAAAATACAAATTTTGATAATTATTTCATACATTTTAAATTTCAAGGGTTGTTTGTTGAGGACAATTTTACGAGGGAACTAATGAAACCACTTTTAGAATCTCAAAGTTTTGTATAGAATTACATGCGTTTAAAGCTTCTAAATTTTGTCCGACCTTCCTTATTGCATCGATCCACTGTATGCCGTCAGCAATACTCCGCATTTTAAAATTTACGAAGTTTCAAAATCCGAAGTCATTTCAATACGTTTTAGAATCTTGAATTCCTTAATAATGTGAATGTAATAATATTTATTTTATAATGCAATCTGTGAAAGGACACAATTTCTTGAAACAGAATAACTTGATTGCCTCAAAAATTTCGGACAAATTTATTTTTCATTGATTTTCTGATTTTTATTTATTTCCTCTCTTACTTTAGACTCGGCCATGGATGTCGTCAGCAATACTCCGCTTTTTAAAAATCACGAAATTTCAAAATCCGAAGTCATTTTAACACGTGTAAACTTACAGTATTAAATTCTTAAATAATGTGAATATAATAATTTTTATATTATAATATAATCTGTGAACGGACTGAAGTAGAATAACTTAATTACCTCAAACATTTTGAACAGATATCTTTTTTATCGATTTTCTTATTTTTATTTGGATCACGTTAAACAGAAAGGAACCGAACGGCTATTGCCAGATTTAATCGGGCGATTTAAGTTTTTGCATGAAAACGGTTGTGCGGATTTTCGTGCAAATTTCAGCGGATTTTCTCCATAGTACGAAGCAAATTCCTTAAAAAATTTAAAGAAATCTGCACAAATGTTATCGCGCAAAAAATTAAATTGCCCAGTTAAATTTGGCAATAGCCAATGTGGCTTGGTTCCTTCCTGTTGAACGCGGTTCTTTATTTCCTTCCTTGAAGACATTGTTTTCAACCCTTGTTAAGAGTCGGGCACTTTCCGAAACAAGTGATCCATTTTTGGACAGCTATCACTTTACAGTGCGTGTATTTTAGAAAGATAATTATGTAACACAATAAAAAACGTAAGTATTTTAAATTGTAAAAATTAAAATATTGAATTTGAGTAGAGAAACTTCGTTTTCAACCTGGCACAATTTATTACTCAGGTGTCTGCCATCTTCTTCCTCCTTAGTGTAAAGAGAAAAAAAAAGGTGTAAATTTTCATTAAAAATTAAAGTCTTTCCTGAAGTTTGTTGTAAGTCATTCCAAGGATTTTCTAATTCTAACTTCCACTAATTTCTCTCTTCTGCATTGAGTAGTTGTTTTCGAGAGAAATATTCTCTCTCTCTTCTGTATTGAGAAGTTGTTTTCGAGAGAAATATTCTCTCTTTCGAGTTTGTGCTTAAGAGAGGGAGTTGTCCGTCCCTAAGCACTAACTAGTTGCCCAGGAGAGAAAACATTTCTCTCCCCTGCATTGAGTGGTTGATTTCGAGAGAAATGTTTCTCTCCCGAGCAACTAGTTTGTGCTTACGAGAGGAATGTATCCGTTCAACGGCTAATTTTTTTGTTTAAATTGACCGAAACTGAAGGTCACTCTGAGACGTCTAGGGATGAATGAAGTGTCCTACTGAATGAATATTCTGTATATTATTGTTGTTTTTCTTGCTGGCACTCAATGCGGTGGCGAGGTGTGAATGACCGATCATCAATAATTCCCCACTTGAAGCCGTGGTATTGAGTCGATTACTGAGGTGTTCGTTACAAACACCCTGATCGAACGAAGTAGGGATTGAACGATTCATCCAATCTCTTTTCTGTTGTTCTCCAACAGGGTGCTCTACTTTCGCACACAAAACGCCTTCAGAGAGTCAAGTATGTATTGGGCCGAGATCAGCACGAACAACATATTCGAAGTAACAATTGCTGCGGACGAAGCTGAAGGCGAATTGAAATCATCCGTATAATACACGTTGAGGAACATTTTAGCTCTTTAATCAATATTGTTACCAATAGATAGTTGTATTTTATGGTCTTTTGGTGCTTAGGAGAGGAATGTGTCCGTCCCTAAGCACTAACTAGTTGCTCGGGAGGGAAAAAAGTTGTCTCATTTGCACCGAGTAATATCCCAGGACACCAGATCAAATACCTAATTCGAGGTTCGAATATTGCACTCTTGACTTCCGCTTCAACGATGCGAGCTTAATTGCTTGCGACTTTAGTTATTTGATCAAAGTGTAAAGCCAAGATTGTCCTTCATTACCAGAGGATACCACATCTTATACCTAGTTCGACTGTTGTGCGCCTGATTTCCGTATTCAATGATGCGTGCAGAATGCCTCCATTCACAATGCGTCATTAATTTGAGACAAGTGGAGAGCCATGATTATCCTTCATTTCTACGTGATACCACATCATGTACTTAGTTCGATGCTGCTCTGCTGCTCAATATTTGCGTGTTTGACTTCTGCATTTTACACCTAGGTGTTTGTAGAGGTGATGCAACCGGAGATAGGAACCGTTGGATAGTGAACTGTCGGCAGCTTAATTGCATCGAAAAAATAAAATAGTATTGAAAAAACTCATCACCATAAAACGGGAAAAAGGTAATTTTGAGGGGGCTTACATGATGTATTGTTAAACAAATTGATCTCAAACCAGTTAAGTAGGTGTCCAAATTTTAATTTCACGTATACATTTCTGAATAATCATGGGATCATGGTAACTACATAGTAATAGTGGATATAATTATCATCATCTTCAGTAGACACTCCTCTATAAAATTAGTGAAAAAACGGAAAAACTAAAAAACTAAAATTTGTGCCATTTTTAGACCGGAGCACCCCCTTAAATCGAGTGACGACTATAAAAAGGGAGCGGTACCTAGTCGATAAACTTACCAAGTCCTTGTATCCGTATTCGGTAACGTTTAGCATGATTTTTGAACTTCATAAGAGGAAAAAGTGACTTGATTCAAGCAGAAATATGCTCAAATTTACCGCTGAGAAGATTTTCTTATGAATCGATAAAAAAAATAATTCTTGCATTCAGAAGAAAAGATGCTTTTATGAAAAGAAAAGTCACATACACCGAGCAGAAATTTGCTTTCATTCAGCTATTTTTTTCTTGATTCAAAATGAAATCTTCTTGACGGCATACTCAAGAATGTTTCTGCCGAAATCGAGTCCCTTTTTTCTCTAATGAAATGCAAAAATTATGCTATACGTTATCAAGGACGGATGCTAGGACTTAGTGAGTTTTTTGGAGTAGCGCTCTCTTTTTGTACGATAGTATCTTGATTTATTTCACGAGAGAAGCTCGTACTCTCACATTATGTCTGTCAGACTTGATGCGTTAGAGCGCCTTCAATTTCATATGATACTGTGCAACACCTCTGTTGCGAAATAGTTGCTTGAAGCGGCGTGGCACTGCGTAGAGCAGCCGACAACCAGGCGCATAGGCGCCTTCAAACCTAACAGGGATACTTCACGCATTGCGCAATGCGTGAAGTATCCTTGTTAGGTTTGCAGGCACCAGCGCGCTAATCGATTCAACGCCTTCAATTACGTAGGATTAGATCGTAATCTCGAGATATAATTTCCTTGTCGAAAATCGAGGAAAATCGACAGGGCGACGCGTTTGTCGATCGAATCAACTCCAGGTATTATGCGTAGGAAGTCAAAACGCCTTCAACTTTTGGCACGCAATACGGACATCCGTCGAGGTTGTATAGTTGTATCAAGACGCCGCACACTGTGGTATTTGACCGAAAAACCTGGCCAAAACCTCAATTTTAAATATTTTTTTATTGAAAAACCAATGTGATATTCGAAATCTACACTGTTTTTTACCCTGGTAGACATGCATGTACCATTTTTCGAGTGGCTCAATTTCCCGCGAAGAGACCACGAAGTCACCTAATTCTCAGCGATTGTTTTGATATGTTTTGGCGCGCTACTCGTCGATCAGTTTACTTCAACTGTGCGGCCATAAAAGGGACCTTTGGCGATATGCAACACATTCTTAGGGGTATATTCTACACAACTAACCACAGTATTTTCGAAATTTCCTTTTTTAGTGATTTTCACAGGAGGTTGAAAAGTGATATAAAAGTGTGCGTTTTTTTCGAAATTCAGAGTCCGATTTCTTTTTACGCTCAACTGCGCTCAAGCGGTTTAGGGCGGAATGTTATAGTCCAAAGTGGGTACTTTCATGATTCAGGGTTGACAGACTGAGGAAAACTGAGGAAATTGAAATTTTTGACCTTAAAGATGGACTTTTGAGCGATTTTCATAAACACATGGGAAAAATTATGTCGATACTAACGACTGAAATTGTATTTTTCCAACAGCTCTGACCCATTTAGTACCAAATTGGGTGATATTTGGTCACGCAACCTGTTTCTCTGGCCTCTACGCCCTCGAAAGAGGGATAAAAAAAATAATTTGAAAGCGGATGGAAGGGTCACTTTAAAGTCTTGCGAAAGTGTTTAATCCGTTATCTAACAATCTCTTCGTGCATTATCCTTGAGTATAGACATATTTATGCCACGTTTTACTTCTACAGACAAATTTGAGTCAATCCGGCCGCGGGGTGGGGCTTTAAAAGTGACCCTCTGGCACCATGAAATTACGCCGAGAGGCACATTATTTTGCAGCCTCTTAAAAGTGAGATATGTGGTTTTGTTACAAATTTCGCAGTGAAGTGCCCTCACTTTGAGATGTGGGCCATGGGTTAGGAAGGAACCCATCAAAATGAATCATTTTCACAGGTGCTTTCTGCCCTTACAATGGTTCTTATTATGATAAAACTCATTTTCATCTTATAATTTAACCTTAAATCATCATATGGAGGTCCCGGCACTTTCATACTAACACTAATTTTGATTCAAAACTGTCAAAAATCTAATATCTAGAATGATTCATATCAATTTTTTTGAGAAATGTACAATTACTCCTCGATGTGAGAGATCGGCTGTTTCGTCAAAAATTTTGAAGTGACTTACGCTGTTTTTAAAAAAAACCATAAATGAGGTAATAGAAAGTCCTTATTTCGAAAAGTAGACCATAGGTAAAGAAGGAACTCGTCTAAATGCACCGCTTTAGTCAGATACTTTGAATCCTTTTAAAGGATTTTTGGACGGCTTCTTGCACCCTCTTTAAACTCACCGCAGATTGTCATATGATGTGTTAGGTGGTTAAATTATGCATATTATCACTTAAGAAGAAGTACTGATTGTAAAATATTTTTAAAACTCGGCGATATCTGGTGATAAATAGTTTTGGCCAGCTTTTCAGGTCCAATACCACAGTGTGCGCCGTAGCAAGCGCGTCCCATTGTTTATCGTTACAGACGAATATAAGTTGAGAGAGGCCAGTCATAATGCCTTCAATTTTATACATACAAATTTTTGGGCAAAATGAGAGACGACGTTTCTCCATTTGCGACGTTGCAGACTTCCTTACAAATTTATTTTTCTTTCGAGAAACTGGTCAACATAAAACTTAAATTCTCCATGATTTTTCGTATTCGATAGCAGAAGATTTGGTTCAAAATTTTAAGTCGTAAATTTGGATTGCTTCTCATGGAAGAGATGAATTAAGAACGGAAATTTTGAAACACCGCAATGGAGATACGTGGTTTCGCACTTCAGTCGGACCGATACGGACATCCAACAAGCTTAAATAGTTGCATCAAGTCCCCGTCACCGCCGACCAACGCGTTTGTCGATCGAATCAACTACAGGTATTATGCGTAGGAAGTCAAAACGCCTTCAACTTTTGGAACGCAATACGGACATCCGTCGAGGTTGTATAGTTGGCTCAAGGCGCCGTAGCAAGTTTCAAAAACTCACTAGGGCACTATACAATTTTTCTTACTTTTTTTAGAGATTGCTATCTATTTTCAAGATTATGCGTATATGTAGAATGATATTTTTAGTAACTGCGTTTCAATTTCTTCCGTTGTCGGATACTAAGAGGCTCCTGTGTGGGCATCCTCGACTTCAATGGCTCAACTCCCTTGACATAGACGTACGAAAGGGGAGTCCAGGGGGGCCCGGCTCTGCATTAGCATTGAATAGTATCATCTGCCCCCTTAAAAAAAATTTATAGATATTTTGAATGCAACAATTCAAAAGTATTTGGTGCCGAAAGTAAAAAAAAAAAAAAAAAAAAAATTATTCTGCAGAAATTGATGGAAAATCCCCATCATAAGAGCTTCAAAATGCGTCCAAATACATTTAAAAATTCAAAAATTTCCTTGGGGAGGCCCCCCGGATCCCCCTCTGGGCTAGAGGCCCGGGCCAGAAAACTGGTACCAGGGCCCGAGATGAGATGTGGCGGGCCTGTTCCCTTCTATCTGAATATTTTGAGTATTCGTGGATTCGTGGGTAGAGGTACAAAAAAAAAATCCACGAAAGAAAGAAAGCTCTCGATCTTTATTCAATAAATAGAGTAATTCATTATAAGTGTTTTGAATGTGATAGAAAATGTACAAAAATGATCCGTATTTAATGAAGGTACATGGATACTGTTCAGTAGCAACTTTATACAAACTGTACAATATAGAAAAAATATGTAAAAAATTCTAAATACAAAACACTTTCTCTTGCATCTGATAAACTTAATTTACATTTCATGCAAACATTTTGTTTTAATCCAATTTGCGTCATCCAATTATACTAATGATCAAATTTAAAAAATATATTACATTTAATTACAAAAAATCAACAATAAACAATTCGAAACAAACTTACATTAAGAGGTACATATGTTGAGCAAAACTTCTGTAGAAGGTCATGGGGTACATTGATACCTATGTCCTAGCATAATGAGTAAATTGAAAACAGCAAGTCTAACTAATACATACCAATATTCTTCACTTATGCATAAAAAATGCAGAATTCGCGCACAAGCGTGATCGAGCAATTACGTAACAAAAATAATTGAAAACGCAAAATATTTCTTACTCATTGTCCCTGTAAGTTAGCGTTCCTCCCGAATTTTTGTACAAAGGCATCCTCCCCCATTTATGAATTCTGATGCTGTGACTTTGAGAGTTGTCCGGACCGAAGAGCACCTTGCATTTAGGCATAACATCCTCTTTAAGGTGTACATATGGACGTATGTCTATCAAATGGAACTATGTGCATTAAGACACGAGCCCTGAGACCCATTAGAAGACATGCATAACTGGGCTCACGTCATTGTACACATAGTTCCGTTTTGCAGAAATACGTCCATATAAGTACTTGCGGTTACTGAAAGTATTATTGCAATATGTTTTAAATGAGACTTGTATAACCTGTCATCGAAATTTTTGGAAAAGCTTACTCGCGCGAGGTTTAAAAGTGTAAGTCATGGGGTTGGCTCGGTGAAGAATCTGTTGTCAAGTGATTCAAGGGAATACTTGTGAAAATTAGACGTGTTGGTGTTGGTGGGAAATTGTCCGTACACGCCAAACGGACTACATTTTGCAATTGGGAACCACAATTTTTGGCTCAGTTTAGCAACAGCGTAAGTTCTATTCTTCCCTGCTAAGCAAAAACGCCGTATGAACCTTCAGGCGTTGCCAAATTTCCTTTGGTAAATCACGAAATTACGGGGAAATTTATGAATATTTTTCCTCCAATTTTCCAGATAATTTTGTTCGCAATTTTACCTAAAGTTCCTGTAAATTTCAAGGAAAAATATTCATAACATTCCTCAAAAATAAACATTTTATCGGAAGAAATTTGGCAACTCTCGAATGTTCATACGGCGTTCTTCCTTAGCACGGCAGTATTAGCTTTCGTACCCACATAAGTGTTTTGCTGGATGAGACAGAAATGGTAGTTCCCAATTGCAAAATGTAGTCCAAATGATTGCTCAGCAGATTAAATATTGCTCCTTCACAACTTTAGGATATAAACTACTATTTCTGCATTCATGAAAACCATCGCGCAGCAGGTGTCCAACTTTCATACTATAGTGGGAAGTCGTTTGGCGCGAAGTAAGAAAGTGCGTTGAATAAGAAAGGCTCTCCAATACGATGATATCTATGTTATTTTGGCAAGATGAAAAACATTGTGAATTACGTTGTTAATGCTAAAAACAGCTGACGTCATCCTGTTTTTTCTAAATAAAAAATAAAAAAATCAAACGAAATGTAACTGGAAAATGTTAGATTGTGCTCTAATTATGATTTTAGGCTACGTCTCATGAACTATTTAGTTGTTTTCGTCAACAATATACATTAATTCGGAGTATCTATATTTTGTAGAAGCACCTAAAACTATAAAAATAAAACATATAACGTACGTAAACTTACAGGTACTTTTGTGACATATGTGACTTTGGCAAGTTTGAGCGGTCCGCTTGTTGGTGGAATTCAATGACAAGCCAAGCAAACACGTAGGTACTTCTCTCTTCGTCAGCATGTCATACACTTTTACGGTGAAAATACCCTCGAATTTCACCACCAACAAACGAGATGAACGCGAGTGTGTTGAAATTGCTAAGCAAGGAACAAATAATACTTAAGTAGCTCAAAATATTGAAATGAGATAACTCTTTCAAAGAGTATGTCTGGAATCAGCTCTTCTAATATTTTACAGGAAAGAAGTTATAAAATCAACTTCATGAACGCGTCTCTCTTTAGTTGACCTTTGATAAGTATCATCAAAGAAGTATGTTTAATTTGTGAAGCAAATGACACTTTTTATTAATTGTTGCTCAGCTCATTTGCTTGATTGGTAGGCTTGAAATAAAAATGGTTGTGAGCAGTACTCATAGGTTGTGCATCGAGTAGCTCTACATGAGCCAGGAAAGTGAACTGCTGTAATATATTTGGTCAATAATTAGGAGACTTTGATCGTAAAAAAGGTGTCAATCTCTACACCTCAAGTTAAAAAGAAATTAAGAATTGAGAAAATAATTACAGAACTTTCATAAGTTAAGGAAGAAATAATAATGATTTGTAATGGTGTGGCATCTTTATAAAGTATCTTGTTTTTCAAAAGTTTGTTCTTGCGGTCAAAACGCGTAATATGACCCATTTTTTTACGATCTAGTTGTTAATTTGCCGGAGGAAATTTTTATGATCTGTAATATAAATTGCCAAACGTCATCATTAAGCACACCACTTGCATATGCTGGTAAAATTGGGTTTTCCCTTCGCAAATTTTTGGTCATACCAGCATCGCATCAAGGACAAGTTGGTACAGCAACGACATGTCCTTCGCTTTCATAGTCAATCAAAGAAAAATGGAGCAAAGTTGTGGCACCAGATTGGTAGAAAAAAATCACTTGAAAATAAAAAACAACGAAAAAAAACAAAATTATCTGCATGCTGTGTCAGAATGGTAAATACGCAGGTCAAATATTTACACAAGCCAATTTGATTTTATCCTATAACCTACAAAGTAATTTAACAGGCTTGAATAATACTGAACCCATTCACATTCGAACACACTTCTACAGAAAACATTTTTCATTGGGGCAGTTGCGATTTAAGTTGTTTTTTCTATTACTTTTCAGAAAGTTCGAAAATATAAGGAGACACATGTATTGCCATTTTTAGTTTAATTTAACTATGGATAAGGAAGCGACTATCATGTTTGCTGGCAATCCGGTCTCATTTCAAACATAAAAACAACACAACAACAGTATTTAAGACATCAGTTTAAGAATCCTTTTCAGCTGTTTCCACCGCAGCCTTACGGATTGTTCTCCTCACATTTGTGTCCTCTCTGGCTTTTGGACAATCGATACTTGTCATTTCATCTTAGAATTACGAATATGAAAGCTTTTACGCAGTATTTTGATGAATACGTAGGCAGTTTAGTTCTGTTGTTTACACTTGATTTGCGGTTGAAACCAAAATGTGAAGCTTTCTACTTCATTCTACAACTTCAACTTTTAACTTGTCCATTTTGGAAGCTTTAGACGTGTTCTTCGTTGAAAATGCGTGGAACATCAACATTATTCAAGTCAATGTCAGCAATGTCATATGCAACTGCCCTTTTCAAAGGAGTGTCCGGTCAATTATAAAGGAATTAAATCGAACAGTTTGAACACTTCCTGTCTTTTGTCTCCAGAAGAGGTCTTCGCGTTTTTTTTTTTTTTTTAAATGAGCACATCATGACTACGTCACAGTTTCGAGTATCCACGGCACGAATTTCGATATCCTTGTGCAAACTCCAGGGAGGTTTGCTTCAGCACACCCGATTCCCCAACTGATAATTCCGGCGAGGAAGTACTTGCCGTCCTTTCCACGCACTTGAAGTGGACCTCCAGAATCACCCTGTAAAATGAAAAAGATCGATTAATATGCGTCCAAAACAAACTCATTTGTATGACTTCTTACTTCGGAGGATGGTGCAAGGAGAAAATTAAAATCAAATTGCGATTTAATACAAAAATTGCAATTTTTTACCATGAATTTGCGATTTTTACACATAATTTGTTCAATAATTTACCAATTTGAAGCAATAAACCAAATGAGCCAAGAGTGTAAAAAATAAGGGCACTTTGCAATGCAAAGAAAAATTGAACCCTGACGTGCGAAAACCGCCAATGTCCATTTTTCACTCTTGAGTTTTTTCGGGTTGATGATAGTTTTCAGAGTGACAAGGAACCATGAAAGTGGTATTAATACTTACTTTAGGGTCATTCCACGTCAAGTGTACCAGGCTCGGAACCCGACCCCCTCCGATTTGGCTGAAAATTGGTATACGGGGTCTTTACATCATTGTAAGAAACTAATTTGAAGGGTTTTCCCATCTGACGCCCCGTTCGCGAGATATCGACCCCCAAAGATGGGGTGAATTTTAGCGATATTCAAAAACGCCCGTTTTAGCGATTCTCATTTTCTCGACTTCCCTCTCTTTGACTCTCCATAGCGAGACTCTGTATTAATCCATCATACTTNAATCGGAGGGGGTCGGGTTCCGAGCCTGGTACACTTGACGTGGAATGACCCTTAAAGGGTATCTTAAGCCCAAAAAAAGTAGCTGCACCATTTCACGATTATATCACCCCTTAAAAAGTATTATCTACATAAAAAAACTGAAGCTGGAAAAACGGACATTAGCGTTTTCCGAACTACACAGTTCAATCGCATCTTTCATCAAGAGGGAGCCCCTTCAATTAGCGGGTAGGCAACATACGCAACACTCTGATGCGGGGGAGATAATTTCACTGTATAGTATTGCACTCAATTGCAATCCACGCTGCTGCGATCACGAACATTCTCCTTAACTTGATCACAGAATTTGGCCTTTATTTGATCCTAAATATTAACTAATTTTGCCGACACAACGAAGGCATGAAAACTTACTTGGCACGAATCGCGACCTCCGTCATCAAATCCCGCGCACATGAAAATGTCCGGAATGAACTCGTGTCGTCCGGCCCGCAGGAACATACTCTTGCATTTGTCGTTGCTGATTATTGGCACTGAAACCTGGAATAATACAGACACATTTTAAGGATACATGATTTTAGAATCCTAGATCACTGGCTTTGATCAAGCTATGCGTGTGACCGAGCTCTCCACTTTCCTCGTTATTGTGTGTAACTCGCGTGACATAACTCGTCGTCTCCCGGACGAAAGAACGTAACTCCATTCCAAGGTTGCAAAATGGACTCAAACAATTCAATATTTAACCAAAATAGACCTGTGCAATGTTTGTCAAAGATTGGTCTGATTTTCTCATAAAATTAGAAGAAAAATCGGTGAATTTTTCAATCAGAAATGCCCAGAATCCTCCTGGTAAAGATGCAATCTTCGCAAGGGAATTTGGCAACATTGAAATGCAGTTACGTTCCTTCGTGCGGGAAACGACGAACTGGGCTAAGGAGACTAACTTACAATTACATCAACGAGAGCTATGAAACTGGCAAGTTTCCACGTTCAATATCAATAGATAGAGTAATTTTTGAAAAACAGGGGGAAAACGATTGATGACATAGAGAATGAAGTTTTTCAATAGATTGCTCAGACTAAAATTACTAGTAGAACCGTGTCAAAATTTCAGTTAAACCGTTTTTTCTCCTGATCTTCGCCGACATCAAATAAATTCTCCATTTACATCCGTTGTGATAAGTAAATGTTATTTTTTATTGGCATATCAACCCTGTTCTACTAGTCATTTAAATTAGCATGCATCTCCACTACCGTGTAATAACTGCACTGTTACACGAGAAGCTAATCTCTATCATGCTTCCTTTTTTTCACGATAAATTTCAAATGGTATGTCATAATCATGCTGAAAATATGAAGGATAAATGTTCGTTGCTTTTTTTTAAATACAAAATTTTGTTGGTGATAGATTGAAAATTGGACTGCATTTTGCAATTTGGAACTATAAATTCTGGCTCATCTGAAAAAGCACTAATGTGCATAGGAAAACTAATGCCACATACGTTGTTTTTAAACCGGGCCAGAATTTATAGTTCCAAATTGCAAAACGCAGTCCAATTTGTAGAATGTAGGTACGGTGTTCTCGTTTTGGACGACGGATAAGTCCAATGGACGAGATAAGTCTCTATTTGGACCGCGTTATGCAGAGAGGAACCGAGGCTTGGACGAAAGAACAACACGTATCGAATCTTGTATTTTGCCTTCATTTGAACGGGTATGCAGCCCGCATTCCTGGAAGTTGAAATGGACCTCGTTAATCAGGAAGGAACTAAAGTCACATCAGCTTTTGTCAAATTTATTGGGAAATTTAATTTCATGCATAAAAAAGGTTATGCGGATTTTTTTTGCAAATTTCAATGAATTTTCTACGTAGTGCGAAGCAAATTCCTTAAAATTTGCATAAAAAAACTGCTCAAACGTTCTCATCTAAAAAATTAAATTGTCAAATTTATTGGGAAATTTAATTTCATGCATAAAAAAGGTTATGCGGATTTTTTTTTGCAAATTTCAATGAATTTTCTACGTAGTGCGAAGCAAATTCCTTAAAATTTGCATTAAAAAACCGCACAAACGTTCTCATCTAAAAAATTAAATTTGCTGGGTTAAATTTGGCAATAGCTGACGTGGCTTGGTTCCTTTCTGCTAAACGCGATCCATTTGTCTCTGGGTCTCATTGGAGTCCCTTTATACTGAGAGTCAAGACAATGTGAATCCATTTCTGATTGGTTCCCGTATTTTAGGCCTTCACAGTGTCACAAACGGGAATAAAGATTACAGTTTCACCGATTGCAAAGATTATAATCTGGAATGGACCGGGGAATTACGGATTCGGCAAGGAACAAACGGAATGAGGGAAGGAACGAAGAAAGGAATTCGAGAATGGGCCGATCAAAGATTACGAAAAACGTTCAATTTCTGTAATCTTTATTCCCGTTTGTGACTCTATGAGGGGTGTTGTCTTGACTCTCAGTATAAAGGGACTCTAGGTCTCGTTCTCACCTCTTGAAGGACGGAAGGGAGGGTGCCCCCTTCGCTGAGGCGACCCCAGCCGGTGACGGTGGCGTTCTCCCCGATGAGGAGGTCGTCGGAGCCGGGCAAGCAGATGGGGATGATGTGCGGGGCGAACTCCAGGGGGTTGTCCAGCCGCACCATGGCCAGGTCATACTCGTACGTGAAGAAGTTGTACTTGGGGTGGACCACCTTCTTGGCCACGCCCCTCTCCGCGAACGGGTACGGCTCCTGCACCGACGAGAAGTCGTACTCGCCGACCCGGATTCGGATCTGAGACGCCAACAAACTGAAATCACACGTACAATATGTAAATACATTCTATCATGTACATAGGGTGTCCCAAAAGTACCGGGACTGGTTCTGTAACTTCGAAACTTAGATAGATACAGACATGATCTTGGTTTCATTTTAAAGATCAACTCCATACCTATCGATTAAAACCAAGATCAGCTCAATCTGATAAAAATTGACCGAGTTATGGCAATTTGAAATCCGTGAGAAAAGTTTACCCCTACGGTTTTTTAGGAAGATTTTTCCCTTACCAGAATTCAAAAAGTTAATTTGCGTATCCGCTTTCCTCCGAATCATTACTTCCTTCATGTCTGTATCTATCTTTGTTTCGAAGTTACAGAACCAGTCCCGGTACTTTTGGGACACCCTATGTATACTGAAATACTTGTAAGATGTCACTGGAAAAAAACACATTGGATTTAGAGTCCAGACTCTTGAAAACATTGACAAGAAAAAGGACTCTTGATTCAATCAGATTTAAGCTTAACTCAAAAGGAAATCTGCTCAATTAAGAGGCTTGGTTATTGATTTAAGCTTAAATCTGATTGAATCAAGAGTATTTTTTCTTGTCGATGTTTTTAAGAGTCTTGACTCTAGAACCAATGTGTTTTTTTTTTTTTTTCAGTGAAGAAAGGCAGTGGGTTTCACACTTTGGAATCGGCAGAATAACGAGTCAATCACTGCCGTGATAGCGAAGAGAGCGGTGAGTGAAAAAATGAAACGGAGAAAACCAGCTTAGAAGCGCCTGACCTGAAAATTGTATATGCCCCGTAACCTTTGGCCCAGGTCGAAATTGAGGTAGAATCGTGGAAAACATGGATTTTCAGCTATTTTGTGCTAAGAAGGTAGAAAATATCGATTTTGAACTTGGTCCCAAAGGCGACGGTCGATCATGTTCCAGTATGTTACGTGTCTAGGCAGGTGTCTCACATCATATTCGAAACTCATGACCCGTCACCTTGGGGCCCTAGGCCCCTGGTCGAAATCTGAGGTAGAACCGTATAAAAACGTGATTTTTCAGCAATTTTGTGATCCGAGACCATGATTAGGACCGCCTTTCGTAGTCAAAAAATGTTACAATCGGCTAAACTCGACTATATCTGTTAAATATGCGTTCATAAACTGCTGAATATCCAAACATTTTCTGATTCTGTGGAGGGGCCGATTTCGGCCCAAATTGCATACCCTCCTTTTCCTAATAATGACTGATGAATGTCAGGGTGAGCAGTTTGCTCCGCGAGTTTTTGCAAAGTAGGTTAGAATTGCTAAACCAGTTGCTCTACTTGATGAGTCATTGTCAGGCGAATCAGTGCGTTGACTTAGGAGAGTAGCTTTTAAAGAATAGGGAGGCGAGAAGTGTTGGGACATAATACCTAGCGGCTGTATGTATGTTATTAAGTATACTTTTGAATTGAAGGCGCTTTTAACAGGCGGCACAAGGTATACGGAATGCATCAGATGCAAGGTTGAATCAAAGTATACGGAATGCATCAGATGCAAGGTTGAATAAAATAAGTGCATTGAAGTGACGGACCACAATATTCGAAAAGTGAAAATTGCCATTCTGACTTTTGTGCAAAATAATCCTGTGAATTTTTTATAAAAAAGTGGCACGTTTCATTCTGAGATCACCGCTTACGACTCGAAAGAAAAAACTATCGATGGTAAACTAGGAATATTCTGAATATCGGTTCATGACGGGATTGCCTTGTCTCGTATAACTTTGTGCATCGTTCTGAATTGAAGGCGTTTCAAAGTGATGCCTGGGAATCAATCGAGATTAGCCCTCTTCAAAACTTAGTGTGTAATGTTACTCTCCACTCGCTTTAAAACGCCGTTTAATGGACTCTATTCTGTGTTCTGAGCTCACTCGTATTGCTTTGTGCAGGGGTCCTTTGATCTACATATTAAGTCTGCCAAAAATTTCAATTTCACTTATTTTCTTACCGTATGTTATACGGCTTCCATTTGCTACCATATGCATACCTAGGTAAATATGTAAGAATTAACTCTCTTTTGATGGAATATTTTGGTTTTAAGTGCATTTGCTCATTCTACTGAGGGACGATTTGTAAATGCTGGTTTTTTCTCAAAGGTCTATGTCTAAAATTTTCGTGAACTTACTCGTCAACACAATGACCTGCTGTGGCTATCCAGTTTTCGTTAAGCAGAGCACCGCCGCATCTGTGCGTCGATGAAAACCCAAAAAATGATGTTCTCCGAACAGACACCTGCAAAACAACGGAAAGAAAATTCAAGTTGATTTAAACCAATTCTATCAGAACTTCCCTGCTTTCTAAATTTTAATAACCCCAAAAAACTGCTTGGAATCACTTTACGGACATATTCATTAAAGCTGAAATTTTGGCAACTGTGAAAGTCAATAATAAACATATGTGGGATAATTGGTCCTGATCATGTATAGAGTATATAAAATACACAGTTTTCCGGAAAAGGAATAAAAAATGTACGTACTCATCTGTGTTAATAAAATTTCAGCTCGAGGAACCTGCTAGAGCTCTGTCGCACCTCCTTAAGGGGACAAACTTTCTACCAGCATAATCGAAATATTTAATTCGTAACAGTATACGACGTAAAGCTCCCTTGTTTTTGTCCTTGTGGTTTTAAATCTAATTTAAATCTAAAATTAAATCTGAATTAAAACTTGAATCTATATTTAAGAAAGCTTAAATTCTAAATTATGATACATTTCAACGCTCAGCCGAGAGGGAGCGCTTTTTGAATCCACCTGCCTCTATAAATTTAGTATACTAGTGCACAGTGATCTTGAAGCAAAACAAAAATGCGACAAAAATGTACCCAAAAACGGTTTACAGTGGGTGAGTCTATGGTACGTGTGGACTTAAAATCGAGAGAAATCAAAATCTTGGCTCATCCTAATTTCGAAATATCGAAATTTGAAATTTTCATAGTAAATGTAAGTTTTCTAATGATCTTGATCAGCTTTTTATTTATTTGTCCATTGAATTGGCGTTGATCGGCTCACGTTTTTATTTTTCGTTCAACTCATGTCGATCGAATATACAGCCCACATGCAGACTACCTATCATACTCTTTCTTTTTTTTTAACTGAACAAATCGCCTTCTGCTGTGTCTACAGCAATTGTTGTTACGAATATGTTGTGCGTGCTGATTTCAGGTCATTACATACTTGACTCCCTGAAGGCGTTTTATGTGCGAAATCAATTCGCCTTCAACTGCGTCTGCAGTGATTGATGTTACGTATATGTTATGCGTGCTGATTTCAGAGCATTACATACTTGAATCTTTGAAGGCGTTTTATGTGGGCAAGTAGCGCCATCTTTTGGAGAACGAACAAAGTAGGGATTGAGGGATTCATTCAATCTCACCTCTGTTGTTCTCCAACAGGGTGCTCTACTTGCCCACATAAAACGCCTTCAAAGATTTAAGTATGTAATGCTCTGAAATCAGCACGCACAACATGTACGTAACATCAATCACTGCAGACGCAGTTGAAGGCGAATTGATTTCGCACACAAAACGCCTTCAGGGAGTCAAGTATGTAATGACCTAAATCAGCACGCACAACATATTCGTAACAACAATTGCTGTAGACACAGCAGAAGGCGAATTGTTCAGTTGAAAAAAAAGAAAAAGAGTATGATAGGTAGTCTGCATGTGGGCTGTATATTCGATCGACATGAGTTGAACGAAAAATAAAAACGTGAGCCGATCAACGCCAATTCAATGGACAAATAAATAAAAAAGCTTATCAAAATCAGTGTAAAACTTGCATTTACTATGCAAATTTCAAATTACTATATCTCGAAATCAGAAATAGCCAAGATTTTGATTTTCTGCGATTTTAAGTCTACACGTACCATACGCTCACCCCCTGCAAAACGTTTTTGGGTAAATTCTTGTCGCATTTTTGCTTCAAGACACTGTGAAATGTAAAGCGTTCAAGTGGCGCACCACCTCATCAGCAAGATGACGGAGAGTTGCCTAACATATTTTGAAGAGATTAATCTGTGAGACCTTTATTCAATGCTTTTGACGTCAAGGCACGGAGAACGATAGTCGTTTTTTTATACTTTATTTTTTTAGCGGTGCACCTAGTTTTCTCAAAATTTATAGTTTAAATTTTGATGAGTGAGTTCTTTCATCTCAATGGTGTTCACCTTCTTCGAGGAACATGAAAACAAGTCTACCTACATAGAAAACAGCTGAGCGTTGTTCTAATACGAAAGTATTAGGGCTTTTTCGCTATTGTTTCGTTTAATCCTGTCCATTAAAATATACTAAATAAAGCCTGATCCCTAGACAGAAAAATGTACCAAGTTATGATAATGTCAAACGTTAATTTAAAATGAAGACACGTGTAAAGTTAAAAAGACTGATTTAGGTAATAGAATTTCAAAGCTAAAATTGTAAGTGCTATTTTTTTGTTAATATATTCGGACCCCTCGACATCTTTATTAGTATATTCTTGAAATAAGTACCAGTTTCTATTGTTTCAAATTTTTGGAATAAGTCCCAAAATTCTCAAAATTTTAGTCCTAAAACTGGAAAATTCTGCGATAAAACCGAAAAATTTAGTATTTTTGAAATTGATACAGAAAGTTGATTCAAATGCACCCCGTCACTCCTGACGGTATGTTATTTTGTGAAGCCCCTATGTCGACTAACTATGACGAAAGATGAAAATAACTTGTTGAAAAATCATTTATTTTCTCTCAGTGCAGTCTGTAAGGATCTGAAAATTATGAAACGCTGCAATCGAGATACATGCTTCTAAGGCGCAGCCATCGGTGTTTCGGGATCATACGTGAGTTCGCCTCACCAACCAGCGGAGCCATGCCGAGTTCATTCATCTAAATCTCGTAGGGTGGTAATTGATAAGGTGAGTAACTCCCGCCGGTGAGCCGTGACCGTTTATCTAATTCAATTAGACTCCGGCGAGTCCGATAATTCGATGATGGGCTCCGTGTAATGATGGTGGTATTCGAAGCTATTGGAGGCGCGGCCGATGTAAATCCTCCGGCGGGACAATTTTATTGGGCCCGATCAGCCGGGTTCGATGAGCTACGCGAGGCTCTCTTATTTATACTCCAATAGCTGCACCGGGAGAATATTTCACCCTTTCCAGCGTTGCCACGGGCAAAATTTCTCAGGTAAAAATGAGAGGCTTGGAGGTAAGGCGCATACGGCATAAGTGTAGTGTTTGCTATTTCTAGAAATACGTGTTTGAAGTTTTGAAATTACATGGATCCTTACTGGGGAAAGAAAGTTTAAACTGACTTTTTGATGCTTAACAGTTGGAATTTGGGAGCGATTTTTTCACAGAATATGCATTAACACTAGCTTTACATGAAATCATTAATATCTCAATATTTTCAAAAACTTCACTTACGCGCCTTGTCCTCCAATCCTATCAATTCATCTTGGAAATGAAAATTTTGCGTTCCTAGTCTACATTAAATTAAGTTAATTTGAACTCCTCGCTTTCAAGAAAACTGACATCAAAGCAAGGCAAATCGATCATTGCTACGAAAGTTATTTTTTCGATTTATTAGTCCATTAAATTTATGAAATCTCTCGAGTTGTCTGTTGCCACAGACAGTGTTCACCAAATCCGTGTGAGCTGGAATGTAAATATGTGTATACATCTAAATCTTGTTCTAAAATTTCTTCGGATATTTGGGATTTTGGAATTTGTTTAGATGAAAATATACATCTTGTTGAGCACAAGAAGGAAAACCTCGGTATTGGGAACCGAAAATTTCATTAAAGCTCATCGGCTTAGAGAGATAAACCCTCATTAATTCGAGCGAACCGACCTCGCTGGTTGATCGAACCCAAGTATGGTTCGTCGAACAGAGGGTTCAGTCTCAGATCATTGCAGAAGCGAAAAACTTCAGTTGCTATGGAAGAAAAATATTTCAGATTATTGAATCGAGCCTTGGTTTCTGTCAAGAGAAGAAGTCGTTTTCCTCGACTTGGAGCTCGATGTTCTGAACCAAAAAGTGCCTCCTGAACTTTGTGAATTGTGAACTTCGTAAATGTTTATGCGACCGAAGTATTTTTCTGTGTGCAGTATGCTGAACAGCTTGTCGATTAAATGGACGCATCTCTGCGGAACTGAACTAGAGTCAGGTGGGAAAAAAGGAGTGTGCTCGTTAGTCGAATGCCGTAAGAAAGAATGGGAATTATAAAGCGCCAGTGACGTCAGCGGTGACAGAATCGGTATTGGGATCGACGTCCGGAGTCTTTAACTCATGAGCCCTCTCCACAACGCTCCTGTCACATGCCCATGGCTCATAAGTGCCGCATCCAGTTGGCCCATAGTTTCGTGTAACATAATGTAAAATCCCGCTTTTCCATTTATCCAAAGGGAATCGCGCCCATTTTGACATTCTTTCTCATGCAGCTTTCTAGAGCACACCCCATCTTTCCCACTCGTCTATAGTTCCGTTTGGCAGGAGTGCATCCAAATTACCCATGAGCTAACAACAAGTGGTTTGAAGGGTTTGGCAATATACTACCGTCCAGCACAAAAATGCCTTACATCTCCGTTTCAGATTCGGCACATTTTTCTCAGACGAAATGCTCCACAGCAAGAAAGGCTGCAAACATCCAACCTTTGTACTTTCAGAATGACTTTGTTATACCATTAGGAAGTTTAATTGAAAATATGGAGCATGAAGGTGGCCAGGTTTTCTTGTAAGGCAGCATTTTGTCTGAAAAAGGATTTTAAAATCTGGAATGGATTTTCGCACTGGAAAAAAAAACACATTGGATCTAGAGTCCAGACTCTTGAAAATATTGACAAGAAAAAATACCCTTGATTCAATCGGATTTTTGCTTGAATCAAAGCGAAATCCGCTTAAATTAAAAGGTTTGGTTCTTGATTTAAGCTAGATTCTGATTGAATCAAGAGTACTTTTTCTCGTCGATGTTTTTAAGGGTTTGGACTCTAGATCCAATGTGTTTTTTTTTCCAGTGAAGAAAGGCAGTGGGTTTTATACTCTGGAATCGGCAGAATAACGAGTCCATCACTGCCGTGATAGCAAAGAGAGCAGTAAGTGCAAAAATGAAACGGAGAAAACCAGCTCAGAAGCACCTAACCTGAACATTTTATATGCCCCGTAACCTTTGGGCCCAGGTCGAAATTGAGGTAGAATCGTGGAAAACGTGGATTTTCAGCTATTTTGTGCCAAGAAGTTAGAAAATATCGATTTTGAACTAGGTCTAAGTGTCTCACATCATATTCGAAACTCATGACCCGTCACCTTTGGGCCTAGGTCGAGATCTGAGGTAGAAGTGAGGTTTTCCAGTACGGGGTTTTTGTGTTTAACGGCAGTATAAGTACCCCTGGAAGTGAAAATTTGCCACCAAGCGGCTAGAAAAAGAAGCCGTATCGTCTCTGGAAGGATCTCAAGGAGCTTGAGCAGCTTTCGCAACAGCGCAGGGATATTTTACTCTGCAATAATTACCTGCCAGGGCCAGACTCCGAACTGGGCGTTCCTGCCGCCGACGATCCGCACTTCGTGTTTCGGATGCAACGGAGAAGAGCCGCACGCTGAAACAACAAAATGAACATGCTCAGTGATGATAAAAACGACGAGAAGTTAATCAAATTGCAATAAAAAGCCGGCGCGAGTCGTAAAATTCGAGCCCGGCAATCGAGAGCGAAAGTGGGGCAAACTCGATCAAAGTGGGCCCTAAAAGATCGAAAAAATATAATCGCATTGATTTAACGCTCCTGAGGATGACGAGGAATTACCCGATCCAAATGAGAGGCTATAAAGGAAACGTTGACGCCAGGGATTGCGATTTCACATGCTGATTTACGACGTGTAATGTCGGGTTTACGACCCCGGTTGAGGTGCTCGAAATTACCCCTCTGACAGCTGTGAATTCGTCCACTGGAAACCGACCGACGCGATTTTTTGAGCAGTTTCGATTTCGTTGAATTTCTCTCTTAACGGAGGATGGAGCACACCTTACTTATCATTTCATTGTTTCCTGGAGGAAGGAACGTATCTTCATTCCAAGATCGCAAAATTGACTCAAACAATCCATTTTTTTTTACAAGAATGTACCGCACTGGAAAAAGACGTCGCTTGGATCTAGGGTCCAGACTCTTAAAAATAGTGACCAGAAAAAATATCCTTGATTCGATCGGACTTTTTGCTTGAATCAAAAGGAAATCCGCGTAAATCAAGAATCTTGGCTCTTCAATCCAAGAAAACGTCGGATTGAATCAAGAGTTTTTTTCTTCACTTGAAAAAAAACACATTGGATCTAGAATCCAGACCTTTAAAAACATCGACAAGAAAAAATACTCTTGATTCAATCGGATTTTTGCTTAAATCAAGAACCAAGCCTCTTAATTTGAGCAGATTTCCTTTTGATTTAAGCTCAAATCTGATTGAATCTAGAGTATTTTTTCTTGTCAATGTTTTCAAGAGTCTGGACTCTAGATCCAAGCTACTTTTTTTTCCAGTGAGTTGCAATTTTGGTCCAAGATTTTTCTGATTTTTGCATTAGATCAGACGAAAAACCAGCAAAATTTTTAGTCAGAAGTGCCCAAGATTCTCCTGGTCAAAATGCAATTTACGAGGGGAAGTATTGCAATAATAAAATTTACTAGATTTTAATTTTATGTTCTTACGAGGAGGAAACGACGATTTGTGAACGTTCAAAATATTAGAGACCCTGCAAGCTCACACTTAACTTATTCATACCAAAGAAACATATCCTCGGACATTTTGTGACCAAAATTACCTAGAAATTTCAAACCAAACCGGTGCTATCGCGAGAGAATCTCTCAGTTCGAAAAGGTGGCTCCGAATAGAAGCTATTTAAATTATAATATACCATGACCTGAATGTAAAATTTCCGAATGACAGTACATCATTACATCTTCTTCTTGTCATAAAAATGACCCCCCAAAAAAAATCGCTTGAATTTTACTTTTAATATACTCAAAGGGGTTCGATCCTTTTTCATTAGCAGAACTTGTGAGAATCATTAGCCCTCAAGGATTGACACCCATTTAGTCACTTCCTGCGGAGCTTGGAGCCTCTTCAGGACTCCGAGGAACGACATTATGCGACATTAACATCGAAGATCTCCACTTGTGATTAATTAAAATTCTGGTCCAGAAAACTGATTCGCGGTTCCCATGGGGCTCTGAAATGGGGTAAAAAAGTAAAAACGGAAGCGGAATTCGACGTTACGGGACCTTGAGCCTACCGGGTCGTCGGCGGCGCCGGCGTCGGCATAACTGTAGTTCTAAGGTCGATGCTCTTGTTACAAACCCGGCGGGGGTGGGAGAAGGGGAAATATAAATAAAATGGAATAAAATAAATACAAGCCTCCAGTGGATAATTGAATAACATTGCGTAATAGCTCGGCTAATTACCATAAAAAAATGAACTAACGAAGTTGCGCCGTTGCCAAACGTATTTCTTTTAATGTATAGTTACGGGTGGTCTGTTGGATAAGAGAAACTTTGCCGAACATATGCATCGCATTTAGCCGAAAAAAGCAATCGCAATTTTAGAGTCGTAAAAATGTAGCCTCTTCACAATTATCTAAGAAATCTCCCAGAATAGGAAATCATTTTTGCTTCCCACCAAAAGGTTCTTAATTTTTAAGGAAAGTAATTTTGTAAATTTCAACATTGTACATATTTTGAGTATTTTTGAAAGAAAAGCAGAAGTTGCACGATTTTCAAAACGCTGCGATTGCGCTGGTTCCTTTTTGCTAAATTCGATTCATATGTTTAGTTGTGTAGTGTCAACGGCACAGTGTTAAGGCAACCATTTTTTCAAATGCACAATCCTCTAGGTATCAATATTTCTATATCAGGTTGAAAGTCTAGGATTTCCACCGATTTTTGATGAGAAAATGTTCCAAATAGAAGTGGTAGTGAGTGTACAGTAGTACACACACAGTAATGTGCAGTAGTGCAGTGTGTGTAGTTTCAGCGCTCTGTTTAGTGTTTTATATAATAATTATTTATTTACGGTTTTCAGCACTGAGTAAAAACTCCCTCAAAATCGATTGATGCTTCATAAAATATAGATCATTTAAAAATTTCACAGAAATAATTCAAGTGAAAAATTTATAATTGGAGCGCCGGGTGTAGAAAGGGCATTTCTTGGTTGCAGTGTCTCGAAACCTCCACTATGTTTCATTCATTATGATTAAAGCAAATGTATGTAATTTTTCGTAACTTTTACTAAATATGCTTAATGATTTTACAATGCTGATAACGTAAAATTTCAGAGGATCCACCCAAAAGTGTCCTCTCTAAAACTAAAATTAGCACTGAAGATTCTGAAACAGCACAACCAAGAAATGCTCTTTCTGCACCCAACGCTTCAATTGTCGAATTTAAAAAGGTTTTAGTGTTTTGGTCAATTGCCCTCTAAAAGTGCTGTAACACTTTTCCTCGAACCTTCCACAAAACTTTCAGCAAAGAAAAGTTCTCAAGCCCGTTTGAGGCAATGTTTATGCCAGTTAATGATTACGGTCCGATGGCCAAGGCTTTTCCGGCAACGATTAGCCAATTTGGCAACGTGACGGGAAGGCCAGTGTTGGAGTTGCCGGTCACATGCGTAATGAATAAAACATCGGGAAAATGACGCGACATCCTTTGGTCGTTATACCGAGATCGCGGGATTAAAACGCGAGCGGGCATTGCGAACCAGAGAGCCACCGCACTGACTGTGTCATTCTCCTCAGCGCATACTGGAGCTGGAATAGGGGGATTCTTGGGGTCAGTTGTGACCCATATACTTGTATTTTGAGACAAATTGGTATTATGTGAATGGTATGGCTCCCTTTTTCTCAAAATTTTAGCAAAACACACTTTTCCGGTTGAACCATTAGAAAAATGCACCAAGAAAAATAATCGTGCTCTCCGATTGCTATTGTGATTCCCGGGGTAGTGGCGTGATGTGTTTTGCTATCAATAGAATTATTTGCCATTTAAACCTATGGAAAAGAAACGAGAAACTGGGTGTTCGCAACGAGCGCTTTAATAATCGATTCTTCACCACAGCTTCAAAGGGGGAAATATCGATAATCGATCATTAACGTCTCATCACTGGCTCGGGGCCGTAAAGGTCCTGGCGAAAAACCCTTCGTCATCAAGCCGGGAAAAGCTACCCCTAATGTTAAAAGATCAGTGAAAGTCTAAGAGCGGAAAACGAGAAAAAGTCGGGTCTTCGAATTCGGAGCTTTACAGAGGCTAGAAACGTCCACGAAATGCCGTTTCATTTCAGTTTTTGGCAGGTTTTTTTGTGAGATGCACTGATCGGGGGTGAAGTTGGGCAACTTGCTCAAGAAAAGCTGGACTGAATTCGTATGTCAGAAACAGGGCGCGGACCAAATCTCTTGAAAGCTCGGATTTTCGGTAAAACAAGGTTCTATTAGCGCACAACCTTCAATTGTACAAGCCGGACTACTCCTGTATTTCGCGAGATCATCGGAGTTTCGTTTTAAATCGTTTTTCAATGAGGTTTTTGTGAGTTTTGATTAAATTCTTAGTTCGAGTTTGCCGCGTAGGAAATTGCCAAAGTTAGGTAAAAGCTCCATACGTTCGTATTTTTCAGGTGCCAACAGATATTATCTCCTCCCAATGTTTAGAGTGCTTCATATAGACGGACCCTTGTCGTGAAAGTTGTTATTCCTGCTCCAGCGTTTGAGTCTCCGATTCCATTCCCTTACAATTTTGTGCGGTGAGGAATTCCTTTAGGAAGGAGGTAGAGGATTTCTATTGACGTATTGAGCGCTCCTGGTTTTTTTTTTTTTTTTTTTTTTTTTTGTAGGATTGTGAGCTTGGATAAGAGGTATTTGATTCACTTTATGCATGGATACAGGGTCCCAATGGTTTCTCTTGTTAGTATGCTTCCGGCTACAAACATTGGAGGGCTTTGTTAGGATAAAGATGAGTGTTCTGCCCTGCTGAGCAAGAACGCCGTATGAGCAATTAGGCGTTGCCAAATTTCCTCCGAAAAATCACGAATTTTCAAGAAAATTTACGAATATTCCTTTTTCGAATTTTCGGGGGATTTTGTTCGTAATTTGATCTAAAAAGTTCAAAAATTTCAAGGAAAAATATTCATAACTTTTTTCTAAATATAATACTTTCTGAGAGGAAATTTGGCAACATTCGAATACTTATACGGTGTTTTTACTTAGCACGGCAGTGTCGGTAAGCGCAGAGCCGCACTGCTGGAAGCTGGAATAAGCGTCTCGACGCGGTCGTGTCAGTAATGACGCTCAGTGGCGTGGTGTGAATTGCGATGTATCGATTGTTATGCCATTTAAACCTATGAAAAAAGATCGATTATCAGGGTGCTCGCAGCGAACACCTTAGTAATCGATTCTTTACCATAGTTTCAAATGGCGAGATATCGATAATCGATTATTCACGCCACGCCACTGGTGACGCTGTCAGCTGCGTCTGACGCGGAGAAGAGACTGCCACGCCGCTGCGCTTTGACTCATCTCCCGCCGCGCTGCGATCTGCAATTCGTCAGACGCAGACGCACCTTGCGCGCTTCAACACTTCTGTTCCGTGCGCCACCAGGTTGCCATCGCACAGTAGAAAATCACATAGGAATAGATTAATTTAGCCTCTACGTCTTTCGATTGATCGATATTCCGACGGTGTAAGTCGGCAATCATATAAATCGGTTTGCGACGTCGCAGACTTCCTGTCATACTTTAGTTTTTTAAACGGAAAATTATTCAAGGGCAATTTTTTAATAGCTATCGTGATTCTGTGCGAAGGAAATTTTGCATAAACTTCAAGGAATGATGTCAATCTGTTCTCCTTTAAAAAAATAACAGAGAGGCGGAGATTTTCAGACACCGCAAACGAGAAATGTGATTGCGGACTCACGCCATCAATATTCGTTGTTTCAATGGGCCTGTTTCGAACTTCAGCTGGAGCAAAAAGAAGAGTAATTGTTTCTCGTAGAAAATGGCTTAAAAATCACGATAAACGCATTGGAAAAGTCTGAAATATATATTCAGAAGTCTGAAATTCCAAACTTTATACAATCTGCTTAAGAAATATGTGTTTTTTAAAGCTGCCCGCTTCAAAAACGGTACCCTGATCCCTTGATGTTCCTTCACTTCCGGTTAAGGCTCACCTTCAAAACTCATAAAACTGCTTGCGGTGAAGCACAAAATGACGGCGATGTTAATAACCAATCTAATTGATTTCGCAACATCGATGGCCGTTCGAATTTGGTGAAGTGGAAGACTTACTCGGATAATTACGTTTGTTTACCGGAATGAGCACTCCTCCCCTCCTCCCCCTCCCCCCGGTGGTGCAGATCGTAGTAAAACTGTTTGATTCGTATTCATTTTTCAAATGAGCAATTTTTCTGCCGTGACCCGGTTCGCTCGATTTTCCCTCTCGTTTCCGTTAGTGATCTTCCACCGGGCGCAGATGTCGCGTGCCGTTACGAGCCGATTGTAAACTCAGATTTTCTCTGCCGCAGCGTCCCGTGTGAAAATAAAAGAGAATAAAGCTATAAAGCTGTAAAGCTCCCTCCTCCATATAGTGAAACTAGGGGGCTACGCCCCCTGGCCGCTACGCGGCCCAACCCCCTGAAGGCGCTCCGCGCCATCAATGGGCCGCTTCGCGACCCTATTTTTACCCTCCTATCAGTGTTAGGTTTATTTTCCCCCTAAAAAATTACGATATGATGTATACTTTACTTGTAGAATGAAATAATTTTTGGTTTTGATGAATAAAGAAAAAAATAATTTTTTGAAGTCAAAAGAAAGCGTTTTAGAATGACTGCTTGATGAAGTATTGCAGTAAAACAACGAACAATGATAATCAGGTAATAATTA
>NW_017550575.1:194242-370115 GCF_001854935.1 Bemisia tabaci | reverse complement strand
ATCATCCAGGTTCGGTAGCCGGTGCGGACCACGCGTCACAGGATTTTCTCTCTCCGCCGCGCCACATGCCGCTGTCGGAAGCCAAGCGCCCGATACTTATTTGCGATCTACTATTCTGTATTCTGTATTGCTTCCCACATTCTTAGCCATAATTTATTAATTGTTTCAAAATATTTTAGGGCGTTCGGCGAACACTGCGAACCTATGGACGCCACGCCACTGATCTAGAGTCGAGACTCTTGAAAACATTGACAAGAAAAAATACTCTTGATTCAATTGGATTTTTGCTTGAATTAAAACGAAATCTGCTTAAATTAAGAGGCTTGGTTCTTGATTTAAGCTAGATTCTGATTGAATCAAGAGTACTTTTTCTTGTCGATGTTTTTAAGAGTTTAGACTCTAGATCCAATGTATTTTTTTTTTCCAGTGTTACCTAATCGTGACTGATGTCTAAGGAATGGAGCAATCTTGGTAAACCTGACCAAAGCAACGGATCGTCTTGGATAGTTCTCACAAATCGAAATAAGAAGAAAAAATCGAGGAACAATAGAGTCGAGACGTAATCGGGATTAGTTTTTTAAATTTTTTTTTGTCGAATCCGAGCGACACCTGACTGGCAGCATAGAACAGAGCATTGCGAGTTCACCCCTAGCGACATCGCGCCTTCCATTTTGCAGATGCAACATGGACATCCATCATGTACGAATAGTTGTATCTCTGCGCCGTCATCAACGCGCCTCCTTTTACTTTGTTCTATTTCCATACTGTGTTTGTTTCAGTTTGTCTCATTTGTAAAGGTTGTATGAGCAACACAGCCGTAAATAGGAGAGCCGTAAAAGTCGAACCTCGTTTCTTAACTTTTCTCACGAGAGCTCATTGGCAGCATAAAGCGGAGCTGCGGAACATCGCGAAATCACAGCTCGTGCCATCGCGCCTTCAATTTTGCAGACGCAACACAGACATCCATCAAGCACGAATAGTTGTATCTTGTCTGTCTGTCTTGTTTAACATGAAATGAAAGATATCCTTGCTTTTAAAGTCAAAGATAAAATTAGTCGATTTTTGGTTTTAGGCAAAGTCGTTACGTAAAGATTTCAGTTTTGGTATAATTAGCACTTGTTTGACTGATTCTGAAACTGCTTATGGACTTTTTCACTTATATTTTAACATAATAATTATTCTGTTCAAAATATACAAGTATGTAATCACTCTGCATGACCATACATACGACGGAATACATCTCATTAGGAAAATATTTTATTTATCATTCTTTCACGCCTATATCCAACGCCAGCCGCCATCACCCTAATTTGTTTCATTACAAATTGTACAAATTCTTTAAGCGTACACCCCCCCCCCATTTGGGCGCAAGTACCGCAAACTCACTGCCGGCATATGTTGCGTGGTTCAATACATCAAGTCGCACTTGACCAAGATTCAGCGTAATTCTAATTGAACAATTAAACGCCTCGCGAGCTACATTTGCATACGCATCAAGTTCCGACGGCTAAATTAATTCAGTTGAAACGGTTCATCGTCTCAAGATCTGCTAGCTTTCGTTTCTATCTTGATGGTAAACGAACATAAAGACCTTCAGGTTACAAAGGATAAGAGTACATTAGAGGCTCAAATACGTACATCGAAAAATCACAGGGATGTTCCTGGCACATGTGATATTTGAATTTGACTTTTATTTTTTGTATCAAAGCAAATTCAAATGCCAATTTAAATTAAATCAGAGGGGTAAATAAATGTAAGGACAGATACTCATAATTCAAATAAATGCAGAATTTGAGAGGTAATGCAGCAAAGTCAAATTGGAAGCATTGTATTTATTTACAGCAATATTTGTTATAGCATGTTGCTTTTTTGCAATTTTGAGTTACTTTGTTTAAATTAAAAGAGCCATATACCAGTGAGTGACTCCTAGAGAGACAATTAGTTTTGTAATATGCCTAGCAAAATTTTTTGTAAGAACGGCAAAATTGACTGTCAGTTCAGCAAATATTCTGGTAATCAATCATAATTTTAGCAACAACCGTACTGAGTATTATCTCTGATTTGTAAACATACAGTATTTGATTGTCTTCCTCATCACCGCAGATGCCAGCAAGCTGATTGTTGGAATAGATTGACAAAGCTTTCGAAAAAGAAGAGAAGAGCGATATGGAGAGATTCTTACGGTGGTAGCGGGTGATTGCAATGCACAAAGTACGTAGGCAGTAGACTCATTAATGGTAACCCACGAGAGTCCATCGTTTACCCCTCAGTCTATAAGAACCACGAATTTCAACCGAAAGGATTGCTCCATACTCCTTATGTCTTATTTGTCTATAGCTTTGTCTACCAATTTCAACAATCAGTCCGCAGTTGAGCAAAATTGGCGAATTTTAAAAATCACATGTGTGAGCAAGGAGTCCAATATGTTGATTCATGAAGTGCAGGAGAACGAGTGGCGATATCAGCCGGCTCGGCTCACCGTGCTGTGCGCGCAATGCGTGCAGTATTCGTAAGGTCTTGCAGGCGCTGATATGCGTTCAACGCCAGCCGCACTGTGTTAGGCGCGATTATTCGAACTCGCGTTAGAATAATCGCGGCGTCGAATAATGGGGCTTATTCGACATTGTTAAAGTGAGCGTGATTCCCTTTATGGAGAAATGGAAAAGCAGGATTTTACATTTTGTCACACGGAACTATGTGCCAACTGATTGCGGCACTCCTGGGCCGTGGGCATGTGACAAGAGCCTTGTGGACAGGGCTCATGAGTTAAAGATTCGATTGCATCGGATCGTCGTTTCCGTCGTCGCCGCTGACGTCACAGGCGCTTTATAATTCCCATTCATTCTTACGGCCCTCGACTATCGACACGGAAAAAAAGAGGTAGGGTCCCAACTGTTGGATGATATGGACATTCCCAATTCATTGTGGAAATATCCCGATTAATTGTGGTAGTATCCCGGTAAATTAGGTTCCTAACCCAAATGTTGCGGTACTACCCCAACTTGAGTTGCGGTGCTACCAAAATTAATTGGAAATGTCCATACCATCCAACAAATTTGGGTAGTAGAACCATTTTGGGGGAAAACCCCTGACACTTTTTTTTCCGTGGAGGACAATCCTTCTTGCCCACCTGTCCTTGGTTCCGTTTGGCATGTTTACGTCCACATCTTCTTTAGGAGTTGATTTCAGAACACCCTTTTGCGTGAATGGAGATGTTGCATGTTTGAGGAATATGCGATTTGACTATAGATTCTTATGTAAAAATTCGCGAGAAACACGATGGTGCCACTGGTTTTCCCTGAAATCAACTCCCAAGCTCAAAAAAAGCTCTCAAGTTGAGGCCAAAATGGAGGGGATATCCCACGCTATCCTGAGAGTCTACCTCTACATCAAGACAAACTCTCCATGCAAAGATAGGGAACAAATACATCAGCAGGGTTGCGTGTTTTCAGTTTTGGAGTCCCCAAATAAAAAGCAGCCCTGTCAATGTATTTTCTCCCTATCTTTGCATGGAGAGTTTGTCTTCATGTAGAGGTGGACTCTCAGGATAGCGTGGAATATCCTCTCCATTGTGGCCTCAACTTGAGAGCTTTTTTTTAACTTGGGGGTTGATTTCAAAGAAAACCAGTGGCACCATCGCGTTTCTCGCAAACTTTCACATACGAATCAATTGTCAAATCGCATATTCCTCACACATGCAACATATCCATTGTGAATCATATTCTACGGTAAAGTTAAGAAGAAAAAAGAAGGTAGTATACAGCAGAAGATTTTGGTTCGCACCTTGTCTCGTGCCACATTAACACCCCAGGAAAAAGTAAAGTGTTAAGGCCGCGAGGAAATAATTAGTCAGACTCCGGGTCAGATTCGAGGTTAGCAGTAAAACCATCCGTTCCAGAGACGGAGATTGCCAAAATAAATGCGTCGCAATTTCGCAACGGAGGCGGAAATCGTGCTAAAAATATAAAACAGGAGCCAATAAACGGCGCCATTAAGCCGGGAGGGGCTCGTGCTCCATAGCGCAACGGCGGTGCCCAATGCCCGTCCGTTTTGTTAACTTTCATCTTAATTGAGGGAACCGCGGCGAATTTAATCCGGCCGGCGGAAAAGTGGTCGTCGCTGTCCGGCTTTGCCCGATGTCCATCTTTCCGGCCTCGATTCCCGCGCAAAATTCGGCGATTTTTTCGCGAACCGGCAACGGCGCCGACGTCCGGCTCGCATTAACCGGTGAAAATGAAAACCCAACGAAAGTGCAATGAGCAATGAGCACTCACTGGGAAGAAATGGTTGCGTGGTCGCAATAATTGCCCAAAATTCTGACACGACCGCTGACCAAGTGACCGATTGACGCTAACCTGTATTCCGCCAAACATCCAGTGTTGCGGATCTCGGGAAAAATCACTGATTTCCAGCCGGAAATCACAGAAAAAAATAGATGGTGCTGACGACAGAAACTTCTGTTCACAGGACTCCTGCAGTTTCTTTGTTACACTTACAGAATTTGTCTATCACAGCACTCTTTCCTCATAGCGGGAGCTTCTGTGACTCTTACAAAAGAAGTGTAGGAGCCCTGTGAACAGAAGTATTTTTTTCAGTGATGGACCACTAGAGAAGGTTCGAAGTTAAGTATTCTGATACAAGTTTCTTAACCAAACTTAAAGTACTTAACGTAAATTTAACGTATTTGTGCAACGAAAATAACTGAAATTGACACCTAGCAAAGATACTGAATATTTCTTGATGCGTAATTTCAAACCTCCCGCTCATGAAAACACAATGGTTTACGTACGTCAGATCGCAAACTAAACGCTATCGTGCAGTCTCTGAGATTAAAAGAAAAAAAAGAAAAAAAAAAAAAAAAAAAAAAAAAAAAAAAAAAAAAAAAAAAAAAAAAGGCAATCGAAATCTTGACGCTTTGGCTCAGCTATATCCATTTTTTTACACTTTGAACAATTAAGGGTGGGAAATGAACAATGTTTGCTTGAGAAGCCTACCAAAATTGTCGTGCGCGATTTGACTCACGTAGAGTATTGTGTTTCTTGTGACCGGGCAATTCAAATTTCCCGTAACCGATGTAAAATTAAAACTTTAATATGTTAGTTAGGAGTTAATTTCAGTAATTTTGTATGCAAAAATCGTGTTTTATGTGAAATTCTGGTTAAGGAACATGTATCAGAATGCTTAAATTCGTACCTTGTTTACTGTTCCATTCAATCTAAAAAAGTGAACATAAAAAACTCTCCTATCTTTTCTCGGACAAAATATTTTATCGGAAGAAACGAGGCAAAGTTGGAATGCTTATACGGCGTCGAAACGCAACATATCGACGGTGAAACTACCAGACCACGTATCTCGTTTGCGGTGTTTAAAAATCTCCACTCCTATTTTATTTTTTTGAAAGAGAACAAATCAATTACAATTCTTGAAATTTGCACAGAGTTTTCTTTGTACAGAGAAGAAAAAACAGGGAAATTTTCAAGAATTTACGTTCAGTAGTTTTCTATTTTAAAAAAAGTACGGCAGGAAGTCTGCAACGTCGCAAACCGAGATACGTGATTTGCAAACCACGGTACCAAACTACCATGGTAGTTTCACCGTCGATATGCATTTTACGCTCCATTATTCGACGCCGCGATTATTCTAATGCGTGTTTGAATAATCGCGCCAAACATGGTGCGGCTGGCGTTAAACGAAAATTAGCGCCTGCAAGACCTTAGGAATACTGCACGCATTGCGCGCACAGCACGGTGCGCCGAGCCGGCTAAACTAGGGCTAAACTAAAACGTCTAGCGTCTAGTGGTTCATTGAGTGTTAGTGGTGAGGAAATAACGCTCGCAGGGAGATAAAGTAGCACCAGGTCCAAGATTGGACTGTTTGCTCATCTTCCTCGTAAGTTCCTATCAGTGAAAATTCTTGAAAGTTGGTAATACCGGTTTTCCTCCGTTTGAAGTCATATAAAACAATCGAGTCTTGGTGAAAAAGCTTGACTCACCCTAAACCCACAATATCGCCACTCGTTCTCCTGCACTTCATGAGCCAAAATATTGGACTCTTTGCTCATACGTGTGATTTTTAAAACTCGCCAATTTTGCTCATCTGCGGACTGATTGTTGAAATTGGTAGACAAAGCGATAGAGGCAACGTTGGAATGCTCATACGGCGTCAAAACGCAACATATGCCTTTTAAGCCCCATTATTCGACGCCGCGATTACTCTAACGCGAGTTCGAATAATCGCGCCTAACACAGTGCGGCTGGCGTTAAATGCATATTAGCGCCTGCAAGACTTCAGGAATACTTCATGCATTGCGCCAAACAATGCGGTCGGCGCGAAACGCATATTAGCGCCTACAAGACTGTAGGCGCAACCACCCGCTTCCACTCATAGGATCCCTCCATTACCTTCTGTCTTCTTTCTCTAGATCTGTCTATCAATTTCAACAATCAATCCGCAAGCTGCGAATGTCCTTTCCTCAATTTACGGTTCAAATTTATTTTCATTTCCTTTAATAACCGTCCAAAAAAAAGTTTATACTCACTTGTGCCAGTATGTCCGATGGCAGAAACCGGTCCAGAAGAGGTGGAGCTAGGGTATCCGTTCTGCGGCTTCTTCTTGTCCCCGGAGCTGGAGCTGACGACGAGGGGCAGCGAGGAGAAGACGACGACGTTGGGCACCTGCGTCGTGGAGCTGGAGATGGGTGACGTCATCGTCGACGTGGCCGCTAAGGGCGACGCGGGCGAGGAGTAGCTGGAGGCGGGCGAGGAGGCGGTGCTCGTGGGCGTGGCCGCGCTGCTCGAGGCCGTCGATTGGTGCGGGCGCGACGGCTTGGGGCGGACCCCGGACGAGGGGCGGGGCCGCGTCACGAAGGGCTGGTTCGTCGAGTACCAACTGGGGCGCGTGTGGAACGGCCACGAGGACTCCGTGCTCCCCTTACTACCGTCGTCGATTTCGTTCATGCTCTCCAGAAGCGTGAGATTCCAACTGAAATTTGAATACAAAGGAAGAGTAAGACAATGCCAGAGACAAGAGACCCCCCACGCCAATTATTGAAATTGATAGAGCTGACTTAGCTGTAGGCGTAGCTATAGACAAAGCCATAGACATAGCAGTAGACAAAGCCGTAGACATAGCTATAGACAAAGCTCGACAAAGTTATACACGAAGCCACAGACAAAGCCATAGACAGAGCCATAGATAAAATTATAGACTAGCTACAGGACCTATAGCTCCTAGCATGCCCTCCTATGTCTTCTTGGTCTATCGGTTTGTCTATCAATTTCCATAATCAGCCCGCTGGCCTCTTAGCAACAAGTGGAATCTTTTACTTTCGGGGATTCAGCACTTCCTTGTGGACAATTATAGGGGAGCAACAGTTATCTTACCCACTAGGTGAACCTACGAGCTCCGGTTGATGTAATGAGCCAAACCAGTATCCCAAGCTTCGATTTGTTTCCGAGACGAAATTCTCAAAACTTTGTTGACCATGCACCTAGTAGGTAAGTCAACATTTGAATGTTTGAGTCGCGAAAGTAAAAGCTACCACTATCGGCAAGATACTAGTGGAAGGTCTCTTGTCTCTGGACAAAGCATTTGGTTGGGCATGCTGACTTGGCTACAAATTAAGGGCTGAGATGATAGACCGACTCGATCTAGAGGCGGAATCATGAGAGAGGATTCCTCATTGGACTCCGCCTTCAGCCATCTGCCATGCTCTTCTTGTGGTGGTGATACACATCACTGTTTAATTTTGCCTTCAATTTGTAGCGTAGGCCGGAAAGCATCCGCTGTGTATCAATAGTTATCTATTCAAGGATCTGTGTTTTGTGTTTTTTTCCTTCAAATTTTGGCTCCAAATAAATCATGCTCAACTCCGTGTGCTGACTTTGGTACCGGAATTATTTTTTCTCTGGCCCCTTGATTTGTAATAAATCTACATACAGCATAAAAATAATTAATCACCCTTTGATTTCTGTGGGGAATATACATACGGCATGCAAGACAGCGCTACCCTTCTAAAAACGATCATGTTAGTACATGGTACAATGTCGTGATCATACTGTCACCAACATAATATGCTTCTGATCAACTTGGTATCAACAAGACACCGTGTTCCACTCACTGACGCGGCATGGACGTTTTTGGTAGGATTTAGCTAATACCTTACCTTGTGTATATAATTCTGACAATGGATCAGTTGCGCTACGGTCACAGAACTGTGTTTTAATGGTTTCAGCTTAAGAATTAGCACAATATAATTAGCTCTATTCAAACGTCAAGTCTGTACGTCAAAACGAAGATATCGCATACCAAAAAATAAGGCATATGACGTCATCCACCGCGGTAATGTATGACATGGTTTCTGCTGCCTTAGTATGTCATCGGTGTTTTACGTCGAGCAACCAGTGCGGCAGTACAAGTATCACTAATTTGACTAATTTCTGCGATTAGAAACTGCTATTTCTGGCTCACCCATAAAATTAATAATCCGAGTTGTATTGGGAAACTAATGGTGCATATGATGTTTCTAAAATGACCCTGAATTTTGTTTTTCTTATTGAAAAAAGGACCTCGTTAAGCAGAAAGGAACCCAGCAACATCAACCATTGCCAAATTTAAGATGCCGCAGTTCATTTGTTCCATGAAAATGAAAACGGTTGTGCGGATTTTTGTGCGAATTCCAGTAAATTTTCTGCGAAGCAAATTCCTCAAACTTTTTCAAGGAATCCGCACAAACATTCTCTCATTTGTAAAAAATTAAATTGTTCAGTCAAATTTGACAATATCTGATGTTGCTTGGTTCCTTTCTGCTAAACGCGGTCCAAATGTAGTCCGATGAATCCTAGGTGGAGGAAACGGTGGTATGCAAAACAGCGGTGGATGACGTCATAGCCGTGTTCCTCGATGAGCGACATCTCCGATAATATTGGACGCAGAGACTTGGCGATTGGACGAAACTTATTATTTTCTGCTGATCTTTAAGCTCAAACCATCGAACCTTGATTCTGTCACTAGCGCAACTGACCCATTGTCGAGGACTTACCTAGGTTTATGACTAGATAGCGGTGCTGAGGTAGTTGTGGTAAATTGATACGTGACGAACTGCGGCTTGGTGCCGGAGTTGAGGGCCGACGAGAGGCCCCCGTGGAAGGGGCCCAGGGAGGGCCGACTAGAAGAAACGGAGATGAATGACGTCATCGAGGCGGGCGCGTCCGGCGTGGACATGGACAGCGACTGACTAGTTGCCTGCTCGCTCGACGCTGGCGCCGGCGCCGGGCGCTCCATCTCCATCGTCCGGTTATTTACACTACTATAGACAGCGTGGCCCCCGAAAGCGTAGTTCCCGCTCGGGCGCACCTCGTTCTCCTCGTTATTTACATGCATGATCTCGTTGTGCGGCCGGAAGTGGCTGTGCCCGTGCCCGTGGTGGCCCTGGATGTGGTTCCCGAGGTGGCTCCCACTGTAATCTGTAACCATAGACATAGTTAAAGTTAGAGTACCTCAGGGAGAGTGTGGCCACTGGGTCCCATGGACGGGCTTAGGACCCAAAAATGGCGGCGCTTTGTTGTGGTTTGTAAGATGGGAGGGAGGTCATAGTAGGTGCAGCTGAATGATGTGCTCTTATGAAATTTTGATTATATTTTTGTGAGACTGTGAATGCTGCCTAAAAGTTTGTAAAATTGGACTTATTTCTATCAAACGGAACTAAGCGCCGATTTGAGTTCCTTATGAGGAATTTAGAATCCCGGATTACGCGTTCTGTCAAACTGAACTAAGCGCCATGGAACTGCATGAGTATAGGAACGAATGAGCCCAACGCCCGGTTCCGCCGCCAATCCAAGCCTCTCCCTACCTTCCTACCCCGATGGCGCTTAGTTCCGTTTGACAGAAATATGTCCAATTAAGAGATGATTAGAATATGGTTTTATAAAATTATCGTGTTATTTTTGTAAGATTGTGAATTCTGCACCAACAAAATTATGATATGTATTCACTCGATATCCTAATAACAGTAAGAGTAACTTAAACATGGAGGTGAAGATGGCCACAAGATAAGGCTTCCAACGATTAACAGCACAACATAATTGTAAGAATGAATATTTGGGTTCTCAGCCCTCTAAAAAAATTTTCTTTCAGCATCTCCATAGCTCTACATTGTTAATTTGATTGCATTTTGCAAAAAGGAGCCAAGAACATTTCAATGTCACTAAGATCGTGCAACTTTTTTTTTACCTTGCAAATGTAAACTGATTATCCAAATAAGTCTTATCTTTACTCCCAATAAACTATGAATTCATGACGAAAATTAACTTTGAAAATTTAATTTTTTGCATGATTACAGTACTTTTCCAAGGAATGTAAGTTGCACAACCCTAGCGACATTGGAATGATTTTCGTTTCTTTTTGCAACATGCAATCCAATATTCACCGAGACACCTCGAGCGGTAACAGGTGCTAATTCTGACCTTGACTGTGGGCATGTCCTTGACCATGCCCATGGCTGTGGCTTTGGATATGATTGTGGCTGGAGCCGTGGCTGGGCTTGTCGCTGTGGCTCACGTTGTGCGGCCTGAAGAGGCCGTGGCTGTGGCTGAAGGCGTGGCTGTGGTTGTTGTGGTTCCGGTCGTAGCCGCCGTACATGACGAGCGGCTGCGACTCGGGCTGGCTGTGGAAGTGGTCGATCTCGTTGCTCAGCGGCCGCCCGGGCTTGTTGACGCTGAGCACCGTGTTGACGTTGAAGGGCTCGCCGATGGCCGGCGAGGGGCGCGCCGTAGCGGGCGAGGGGCGCCCGGTGGAGCTGGGTTTCTGGCGGGGCGGCTTGGGTTGCGTGAAGAGGACGGCCGGCTCGGACGGGTCCGGGAGCATGTCCAGTTGGTTCGAGCTCAGGTTGTGGGCGCAGCAGCTCCCGAACATGAACGTGTCAACGCACATCCCGACGTGACGCCCCTCCGAGTTGATGCACTCCCAGACGAACATGCACGTGCCCTCCAGTCCGTTCACCCAGCATGGCTTCGGGTTGATTTTGTAGTCTGCTAACATAGGAAATGAAAAGTTAGTATACCGTGAGAAAAAGTAACTGACGCCTTGTGGAAATATACTGGGAAAAAAATTCCGACCGTGGAAGCCTTACCCACGCACTGGTAAAAAAAAACCTCTTGGTTCAAGAGTGCAGTTTCTTGTCGCCGGATTTAAGAGTCTGGACTCTTGTTTCAATGCAAAATCCGCTTGAAACAAGAGTTCAAGACTCTTAAATCCGGCGACAAAAACTGCACTCTTAAGTCAATGCAATGCGGCATTGGTCCAAGAGGTTTTTTTTACCAGTGCGGGCTTTTAATGGACATACCATCCGTTCCGGGCTCAGAGGCCGATAGTTCCGAGTGCTAGAACCGTAGCATTGACTGCTTCGGGTTTTGAGGGTGGAACAACGGGCTCTAAAACCGGAACTACCGGCCACTGAGCTCAGAACCGACGATATGTCTGTATGGTTCGTTAGTACGGCCTGTTTTTTTTTTTTTCAGTATATTGGGAGTAAAACTCGAGGTAACTTAGACGTAGAATTAATATTATCTGCTTAGTTTTCCCTGGGGTGACACTGACTTGATCTTTGGGTTAACATTAATCTGACCTTTCGGTGAAAAGCAACCACCTTAAAAATCAGGCACGAGCGGCCAGAGCTGAACCTGGGCCGCACTGGTGAGAGTACAGTTCGTTAACTATTCGCAAGTCTCAACATCTGAGTGACAGTGAAAGAATCAGTGTAAGCACATTAGTTCAGCTTCAGCAGGACGCTCTCCATACCCTTAGGTGTCTCAGAGATTAACCTACGGTTTAGGTCAATCAAATCAAAAAAGTTTTCGATCAACCAAATCCTTCTGGTCGACTTGACGAAAGGAAGAGTAATTCGAGGTAACCAAAGTAACCATAAATACAGACATTTTTCACTGTGCTTTGGCAGACATACGACTTTTTGGTTCATCTGGAATGTTGCAAGTATATAAGCCGTGCTCACTGTAAAACGCTAATGCAACAAGAGTGGAGGAGTGAAAAATAATAAACTGCTGATGGGTAAAGAGGAAGGCTAGAAAGAAGCACTTTTCTCCGGATTAGCCTCGTGCGTTGGCGGCCGGCGAATTTCACAGCCAATCGAGCAGGAACCGAAACACGTTGACAAAAAACTGTCATCAACTTTCAACGAGATGAGTCTCGGAAAATCACCCGGCGCTCCTGGCATCCTGACTGCCAGATCTCACGAGAATCTTTCTATTATCGCAAATACCCAGAAGTTAAATGTTACTGAAATGAAATGACAACTGGGGTTGGAACGCACAAAAAATTACGTCAGAATTAAGATGGTTCTTTTGCACATTGGAAAAAGATTTGAAAGTCGATTGATTCTGGACTTTAGGAAATTGCTTGATAAATTCCGAGCATCGCCACACGCTGTTATTTGTACAAAATACAAATATTTGACTTGAATGAACATTGCAAATTGTTTCGCTTTTCAATTTGCGATATTCCTCGTGGTAAACTTTTAGTGTTTTTAAACCTGTTTCTTTGTCAATTTAAAAATTCCTGACGTTCTATAGCTCTACAAGATGTGATGTTCGGAAATAAATGTCTTAAAAGCTAGAAATTATCAATCAAATCGTTTTCACAAGTGCTGAAGATCCACGTTAATCAAATTGAATCGGCACGGTTCACCGGTCACACAACATTGGTCATAACGGCTGGATGCAACTATTCGTGTCCAAGGGATGTCCTTGTTGCATACAGTCAAGATTGAAGGCGACTCGGATTTTTTCACACTTTCGACTTTTGCCTCGCACGATTAGTCAGTAGGATCTTGATCCTCTTGGTCGGTATTTATAGTTTTAACATTCCAAGTTGCATGACTTGTTGATGAGCCACTGTCAGCAATTTTCAGTGCCTGGTCTAGCGCTCTCTGATCAATATTGAAATTAGCTGTGACGTCAGCTTTGAAAAAAATACTCATCACGGCGGCAGACGGAGCGGAAACGAAAAATGAGACTGCGTTTTTCGGCGTCTGCGGAAAAATGCAGAAAAGAGACTATGCACCATTACGCAGGGGTGGGGAGGGGGTGGGCGAGCACGGGTAAGGAGCCAAGTCCAGGAGCAGAATTAACAAGGATGATAATGAAGACGGCAGTGAAAGTGCTCGCCAGAGCGGCGTGAAGCCATTGTTTTTCTAAAAGGGCCATTGTTTTTTTTCGAAGGTGCACTTACCGCGGCCTGTCGGTTGTTTTGCATATAGAAAGTGCGAGTTGTATCACCGCCGAGGACGAAAATTACTTACTCAGCCGACTGCCACTGCCGGCCCATGGCTCACCTGCTGCACTTTCACTGAAAAACGCCGCGGCCGTTTCTTTGATCAATTTCCATCGACGCTCGGTTTTTTGCTCCTCATTCCGCGAAGCGGGCTTTGGGACACGCGCCGGATTTGCGTGTACCGCCGACGACGCTCTGCCGTGCGAAGGAAGAACGCCGTATGAGCTTTTAGACGTTGCCACATTTCCCTCACTAAAAACCTACTTTGCTAGGACAATTTTGAATATTTTCCTTTAAATTTTTTAAACTATGTTGTTCACAATTTCATCTCAAATATTTGAAAATTTCAAGGAAAAATACGAATAACTTTCCTCCAAAATACATTTTTTACGTGGAGAAATTTGGCACTCTCGAATGTTCATACGGCGTTTTTCCTTATAGCACGACAGCGCTGTCATGCACCTTCCTTCCCTCTTTCTCGCTCTGCAGGTGCTTGGACCGGAGGATAATATGATTTGTTGAGTACAAAATTCAATATATCGTTATTAAACTGTGCTGCCCTCAAAAATCGCGGCAGAGGGGTCGATATCAAAACAGTTGAGGGGCTTGGAGGACAAGGCGCCTCTGTGCAGTTTTTGCTATTTCTAGAAATACGCGTTTAAAGTTTTAAAATTACATGGAACCTAATGGCAGATAGGAAGTTTAAACTCAGCTTCTGATGCTTTAAGGTTGGACTTTCGCTGTGAATTTTCCACAGAATATACTTTCAAACTATTTTTGGTTGAGTTCATGAAGAATATCTCAATTTTTTCGAAAACTGCTCTTCTGCGCCTTGTCTTCCAAGCCCCTCAGTTCATTTGGTCTAAGCGGAACCATGGTATGTAGCGGAGATGGGACGTCATCAAAATTTTTGGGCGCCTTTTTTCACATTTTTTAAAACTTCTCTTGAGATAAACAACCAATTTTAGAGGAGTTTTAGAGGAGATTTCCTCTTCCTCACGTGCAAATTCTCCCTTTACTTTTGTGAGACGGCGCCTCATAAAATCTGGACCAACGTGAACGCTGCCTCGGCGTCAATTACGCACCTTTAAACTTGGTCTTATTTCCACCCCTCTCCACCTCTAATTTCCTATATTTCTCTTTTTCTCTTTTCTTTGTCTCTCCTTTTTCTCTTTCTCTCCCTTTTCTCTCCTCTTCACCTCCCATCCTCTTTGTTTTAGCTCCTCTCACCTTGGTGTCCCTGCTCCGATTGCTCCTGGTACAGCTGTTCCTCATGATTAGACTTAAAGTTTGAAAAGGTAGAAAGAGGTAGTCGGCTGAGGATATAGATTAACGTCTAATTAAGTTCAGCATTTTAAACGACTGTCTGTCTCTTGGGAGAAGTTGTTCCAGCGTCGTTTGTCCGGACGTAAAAATCAAATGTCACTCGCAGATTGGAATAATTACCACCAATTAGTAGACAAATTTTAATTCCCTCGAACCAGTTATCTTTTCAACCTGGATTTCCGACCATTAACCAGCGCAGCCAAAACATCTTTTTAATTTCGTCATTTCGTTCGTTCTCATCTAGTATCTTTATTTTGTTGTGTAACCAAGCAGTCTCTACTTTTTATCAAATCGCATAATTTGCATGCTCAGACTGGACTGAAAGGAAGAGTGAGAAAGTTTTCAAGTCCTTGTGCAAAATAAGCTCAGTTGCCAAATAGTGCACATAGCCTGACGCCAAAAACTTTTTCCGTACAAATAATAATACTTCTAATACATGTTAAGTTACTCCATTCTCAAGAGGGTTGCTTCAGGCTAGCTCAAAAATTTTATCGCCTATCACAAGTAAAAAAAAAATGAATGCACTTTTAATGTTGTCGTATCAATTTGTTTTTATTCTTCATTGTTTTCAATTAATTTTTACTATTCTAACTATTATTTTTTAGCACGCAAACGAATCGTTGAATCTGAATAATTCTGAATTCAACTCAATACAAAAGTATGTTCAAACATCAGAAGCAGTGCAACACTGCTAACATTGCGCTCGGTCGATAATTCACGCTGTGGTCAACATTGAATGAATTCTAAACTGGATACAAATATTCGTGCTCGGTTATTGTGCGTATTGCATATTCAAAAAATTGAAGGCGTTTTGATCCTCCTCGTTTTCGCAAAGTGACATCCAGCGGTCATTTAACGTCACTGATAAAACTAAGAACGTGAACCGGAGGAGGAAAGGTAAAAAAAGAATATCTCGGCCCCATCCTCGCAATGTCCTTTTCCGAAATGTCTTTTATGTCCGTTGTTTTCGCGTGATGACGACCAAATGATTCAAAATTTGGAATTTGAAGTATACGCGGCCACTTTTGTCTCTAAAACGCACCTCAAAATTCCATTTGCTTGATTGTTACTTGCTAATATTGATCGGTAGAAATCATACAGATAAAGTTTGATAAAGCTTGCATGCAGTAGAAAATGGGTAAGAGATAGGTGTTTTTTTTTCTCTTTTTTTTTTTTATAAATGGACTCGTCCAATATGTCAGTGAGATCAAGGGTATATACATAAACTGTAACTTAACTTAACTGTAACTGTAACATAAACTGTAACATAAACACTTTAAAGGCTCTTTCCCAAATTTCACTTAGTAAACGGTTTGAAAAGCGCGAAGTTTGATAATTGATCTTTATGGGAGATGTAAGTGTTCAAAATAGGCATTAGTCAAATAAAAATTTGACAATTGTCACGATGAAGACAATAATCTTTGAAATGGAGAATTTGAGAGTGCTTAGTGAGCCAAGCTCACGGTATTTTTTACAATTTTTCTCCGATAAGCCGATACGGGGAATGATAGAATGATAGATTTAAAAGTGAGAAAGTGTACCGCCGTGTAACGTAATCAGGCGGCATTTTCCGTTAAAACACATGCATTTTAGCAGATTAGATAATTTGATCATATTTCCTCCAATTATAGCTCAATTTAGAAACCAAAGGTATTCTCGTGCTCAGTTCAGTCAATAGTTTCCAATTAAATATGAAATTCATCAAATTTTACACACCTGCAAATTCTGCATTGCACTCATTTGACTTTTGCATTTGTCTCATATGAAATTTTGGAAAGATCACGCGACGCAATGCGTTTTTTCACATCCTGTTCCACCGTAACATGAGAATGTAACGTTCACTATATAGTAAAAGCACCTAATACCTTTTGAGTATTATCAATATGATACTTACTATTACTATTTGCAGTGGATCGTGACTGAGATGACAAGATGCTCAATAGAATGACTCCCACCACCGCCACCCAGTACATCCTGCGTCCCTGTAACAACACGAATACAACAAATTAAATACAATTGAATACGACGAATACAGAAAATTAAATACAACTGAATACCATGAATACAGACAATTAAACGTGGAATGATCTTGAAAATGATGAGAAGGGCTCGAAGAAATAGAAAGAAAATTGGACCGCGTTAAGCAGAGAGGAACCAAATCACATCAACTATTGCCCCAATGTTGTACACGAAAATACTTGTGCAGATTTTTGTGCAGATTTTCGTGAATTTTCTGCACAGTGCGAAGCAAATTCCTCGAGGTAGGTGAGGTTCCGCTTGATTTCCGAATTCAACAATGCCTACATTCATAAACGTCCGTAATTTTAGGTAGGCGAAAAGCTAAGGTTTTCCTTCGTTTCTTCAATTCCTTCTCAACTCTGCACGGAGGATTTAGTTTCAGTTGAGTTCATGAATATTTTAATTACTTCGAAAACTGCACTTATGCGCCTTGTGCGCCAAGCCCCTCAATTGCAATTGTGCAGTATCATTACAGCGGATAAAGTTCAAATGAGGTTTTTGTCTTGCTCTTGCTTCCCATACCACTGGAAGGACATGAACAGGTTTTAATAAACATGGACGTTCAAGTAGTCTCCTATATATTTTGATTTATAGTTTATACACTGAAAAAAAAAGTTCGGTCATATGAACCGATTCGAAATTACATGGATCTTTATGGCGGAGAAAAAATTCCAATCTGACTTTTTGTTGGGTATAGCAATTGGAATTTGGGTGCGAATTTTTCAGAGAATGTGCATTAAAACTAGTTTAATAACATGAAATCGTGAGCATCTCATTTTTTTTGCAAAAACTGCACTCATGCGTCTTATCCTTCGTGCCCCTACACTCAGCTCGCGGTTTATGAGAGCGAGACATGGTACTGCGGGTTGCGGCGGTGAGACCATCAAGGAGCCGATGCCGGTGCTCCTTAATGGAACCAGCCGAACCCGACGCAGAGGCAGAGCCATAAAACTGAATAATGGCCCGATAACTTCCAGCGACATTTTCTGCTTACTGATTTGCATAATTCTTTCATTAGTTTCGACAGATATTGACTTTAAAATAAATACACGACAAATCTTCATTCGAGACTTGTTAAATCAATTTATATTGCGAAGTTTCAATTATTTACTCGAAAGCGTCGCAGCCGTCGCGTTCTGCTAGCGTTTTTGCTGCGGTCTTGACTGATTCCTCTACTCCTCTAAGCGTTATGTTCAGAGCCTTACAGTTCGCGATGATTTGTCTACTTGCATGAGAGCTGCGTTTAAAATTAGGTATCATTTAGAGAGCTTGTTTCGTGCTAATAACTTTTGATCTAGTCATTAATCAATACATCGAATTTTGACGTCAAATGCCAGATTTTTTACGTAAAAAAATTGCGGAATCGAAAAAGAGTTTACATCAGTAACCGTTCACGCGGAGAGAGACGACGAAGAACATTGAGGAAACATTTTCAGAGGTGCGGTTTTCTGCGAAGTGGTTCGAAAAATCAAAACCGGAGATTTTGATTAAAAACTTCCTCTAGTATCTTCGAAAATAAATTTACGGTTTAGTTTACTTTTAGGTCGATTTAGGACACTAAGTTTCATCATAATTCCTATGATCCTTTGCAATTATAATAAAGCTAATACTGAAAATATCAATTTAATTCGACAAAATTTTTCAACGAAGTTCAATAAAATTTAGAAATTATTTATCAATTGACCGATTATTAAGTCGTCTCCATGAGTAATATTGATTTACCGTAGCAAAAGAAATATAAGATCCGATATAATTAAGCTTATGGAGTTAGATGAGTAACATTTTTCAGGACCGTGAGTTCAACGAACTGCGGTTATGAAACTGGTGGAATGACGTGTGTCTTCGTTCGAATAATGAATCTGGTAGGACTGCATCTCAATTAAAGTTGACGAAAACCGTTTTAAGAGGAAGAAAAGTTGTGTCTAGAAGTGTCGGTTCAGTTATATTAAATTATAAACGGAAACCGTCGAGAAACCACAAGAATGCTGAGATCAAAGACTACATTAAATCCGTAATGAATGCTTCAAGAGTCTAGGAAACGATAAACCATTCAGACCTCATTTTTTTAAGTGATGAAACGGTGTCATTTTGGGCTGTACTACTTACAGGCATTCGATGCATCAAATCCTTCCGTCTTTTTAATTTCCATGAGTTCTCTATGACAGATCATTCTGTGGATAAGATCTGAAGTACCGCGCAATATGGTTTCTTATTTAAATGTTTCATCGAAAATGTTAAATATCTGCCAATTTTCAAAATCGTCGAATGGCACACATGAAATTTGAATTTTTATGAGGAGACATTTGCGGATAAGGGGTGTAAATGTCAAAAATTAAAAGAATAAAATTTCACTTTCCTAGTGCAATGGATTGCATGACTTTCCGGCATTAATTTCATGATTTAAGTCTGCTGGCAATTTCGTGGTGGATTAAATAAGTTAGCAAAATTCCATCAAATAATGAGTTTCGTAGTTTTTATTACTTGAGAATGCGAATAGCTACTACGGATAAATTCGTGCAAATTAGATGAAAGTTATATTCCAATCGTAAATTTAAACGGCTTATATCAACGTTGGAAAGTTGATGACGTTAAACAAATGCTCGTCTTCTTCGCTGAATAATTTTCAAATAAACTGTGGTGGCCAACCGGAAGAATTTTCTCTATGCTCGTTCTGCCAACTTCTGATTGATCTTTTATGCTCTTTTCTTTTTTACTCAAATTGCTGGATATTTCTTTCACCCATAATTGGTACTTAAATTATATTGCATTTGCAAGTCTGAAACGGAATGAAACATTGTTTAAATTAAGCAATTAACTTTATAAGGATGAAATGACTCGTTGTGTAGGTATATTTGATATCCGCGTTGGTAAGTCTGATGTACTTAACGAGATTGTTTGTGCGATTTTACCTGTAAAAACTTCACTCTGTCGGCTGTACCTCTTGCATGTATGGAAAATACTTAATTGATCGTTTTTTGGATAACAGAACGTAGCTATATTTCAACGCTGCGAAATTTCTACTCGCGAATAATAATTTTGTTGGAAACTTTTACACATTTGAACTGCGTTAAGCAGAAAACAACCAAGCCACATCAGCTATTGCCAAATTCAATTGGACAATTTAAGTTTTCACGTGAAATAGGTTGTGCTGGTTTTTTGTTTTGCAAATTTCAGTAAATTTTTTGCATAGCACGATGGAAATTCCTTAAAATTGTCGAAGGAATCCGCACAAATTTTTGCTCGTAAAAAATTAAATTGCCCAGTTAAATTTCGCAATAGCTTACGTGGCTTTGTTCTTTTCTGCTAAACGCCGTCCATGTATTGCTGAAAATTTTTCGGGATTTTTCTTCAATTGCAAGAAAATTTCAGAAAAATTGGAGCAGAAAGCGTTCACTCTCTGTCTTGCAAAAAATGTAATCATTCGAGTGAATTTTGCAACCTGAGACTGGAATTACGTTTCTTCGTCTGGGCAACGAAGATTTGGCTCGATTTTCCACCAGCTTCACTTTTATCGACTGAAAGAGTGCGGATTCGGAGAAAGTAAATTTTGGCAACGCCTTGGTACATTTGGCGCTGGGCGGCTGTTAACGACAGGTGAGGCTGAGGGACTAGGTGACAGAGCTCTCTGACCCCGTTTTGCGTTTTCAGCTCATTTCACGGTGGTTAAATGAACAGAAATCTTAATTTATTTTAAATGACGTTAATTGTTACGTGGCATTAATTTCAGTTTTATTCGTCTCCTCGGCGCGTCTCTTGTCTCCTGGTCGAGTAGCGCCACCGAATAAATCCCCCACTCCGATAGAAAGTGCCCAGTCGAGACGTTGACAGCGTTGCCGCTGAAGAGGAAAAAAATAAGAGGTCGAAACCAGAATCATCCTAAGTACATTTAACGTTGCCTGATTCCATTTCATGCTTTACTTTTTTAAACAGAAACCGAAAAAACATAAAGCTTCGAAACTTGCTTTGAATTTCTCCTAGATTATGATATGAGTAGAATTTCTCTATACTTATATTAAAATAATATTTTAATATTATCTGCAGAAAGGATTCTGCAAGTATTATTAGAATCCTTGGTTCTTTTCTGCCAAACATGGTCAATTGCGCCCTCAATGGAAAAAAAAAAACACATTGGATCTAGAGTCCAGACTCTTGAAAACATTGACAAGAAAAAATACTCTTGATTCAATCAGATTTAAGCTTAAATCAAAAGGAAATCCGCTCAAATTAAGAGGCTCGGTTCTTGGTTTAAGCAAAAATCCGATTGAATCAAGAGTATTTTTTCTTGTCGATGTTTTTAAGAGTCTGGACTCTAAAACCAGTGTGTTTTTTTTTCCAGTGCTCGTTATTTTCACCCGGGATATTTTGTCCGATCATACTTTTATCATAATATTTTGCCTACGGGCTGATTCTTGGAATCTATAGACATAGCTTTATAGAAAGAAGACGAAAGGAATATGAAGGGATCCTATTGGTGGAAGTGGGTGGTTGCAATGGACAAAGGAGTTAGGTAATATACTTACTAACAACAACCCACTTTAGACCCTTTAGTTATAGTCCATCATTTTCTCCCTTAGTCTACAAGAACCACACAATTAAACCGATAGGATTCCTCCATACTCCTTATGTCTTCTTTGTCTATCAATTTGAACAATCAGCCCGCTGGAGACCTATCGTTAAATGAAGCCTCGTCCTCGTCATTGAAGTTTTTTTCTTTGTATCTTCATATAAAATGCTCAATTTCGATTCCGGTCCAGGTCCTACTTTTACGCGTAGCCGTTGAATGCGGACTCACTGGGGCTCACCAGGTGATGAATGACTGTTGTAAGTCTCGTGCTGGATGTAGTCCGAAGACTAAAGGCGTCCTGAATCCGGCCTGGGCGAGGGCGGACCCGGGACCCAGGCGGCTGTACGCTAAGCCGCCAAGCTTTTCAATCAGTTTAGCTGATTAATGCAGGGGGTCATGTTAATCGGACAGTTGGAGAAAAAGCCTTGCGTCGAGCACGAGCCCTAATGCTTGGATTCCTAGGAATTGGCTCCTTGACAACGACTCTTGGACCGATAGTGCCACTTGAACTCAAGCGGGTACCGAGACCTCTCTCCATAGCCACTTGGAGCGCACGGGTGCCTCGAACTTTGTCCGGAAAATATTCGTGGGTACTTTTTTTGGAGCTTTCAAAAATGGCTTTAATAAAAAAGATATGAACCGTCATTTCGGCAGTAAATATTTTTTCATGTATTTTAGATTTGCAGAAATCGGTTCCGCAACTAGCGTATCAGCTATCAAACCACGATTTTGTGTCATGCGCAACTGACCCAATTACAACCCAAACTGTATCTCGTCACCTTCCGGCCAAAGTATCACAAGCGCCATGCGACGTTTAACAATTTCCGCCGCCATTTTATGTTTTTAAAAAAAATTGTTGGTTGAATCTGTTTGAAAATTTTAATGAATTTCCAGAATTCACAGGAATTCCAGCACAAAGAAAATCCAGTGAAATTTTCGGACAGCTTCGTTGAACAATTTCTCTTTTAAAAAATAAAATGGCAGAAAAAATTTTAAAACGTCGCATGGTGCTTATGATATTTTGGCCGGAAAATGACGATCCATCGTTTGAGTATTGTTACTAGAAACGGAACAATCTGAGACGACGAGTGACACGTGTGCCTCGAAAAAGCAGAGTTAGGAGCGTGCGAAAGCAATCGTTGAGACTGCAATTGCTGGCTCATTACCTGGAATCACGCGCTGCACTCGTAAGTCCTACTACGAACCACGAGCGATGTTTACTCAAATCGTTATCGCGGGCCGGCACTTGAGAGCTTTTGATTAGTCGCCGAGTGAGCCATTAAGTTCGCGGTCGGCTCTCGATTAGGCACGTATCCCCGTCACGAGAAGTGTCGAAATCGAAAATCGAACCCCCCCCCCTCATAGCCCCGCGGCAATCCGTGTCATTAAACTGAAGTTGTAGGTGTGTTCCGATGCACCCGCATGTTGCCAGGTATTCCGGAAGTTCCTCTTAGTTGGATCGTATAGTTCGAAAAAGATCGGACTCTGGGAGGAAAAAAGTTTAAAAAACTCACTGGAAACTTTACGGGCTATATCGGCATATCGTCCGTTCCGGGTTCAGAGGCCGAAAGTTCCGTGTGCTAGTCGTAGTTTCGACTGTTTCGGGTGCTACTTCCGGAACTTTCAGCCACTGAGCCCGGAACGCGGACTGTATGTCTATACAACCCTTAAGTATACGGTTTCCACAGTCGGAGTGTTTTTTTTCAGTGCTGACGAAGAGATGTAACTCCATTCCAAGGTTACAACACTTGACTCGGACAAGTCGATGTTTCAATAGAATGTACCTGTGCAATTTTTGTCCAAAATTCGTCTAAATTTTGCACAAGATCAGCAAAAAAATCAGTAAACTTCAGAAATCAGAAAAATCAGAAAAAAAATCAGAAATCTCCATGATTTTCCTAATACAAATGCAATTTGCGGGGGTAACTTTTGTAACCTTGCAAAGGAGTCACCTTTTTCCGTGGAGGAAACGACAAATCATAACAGAGTAGGGCGAAATGTAACTGTAAGTGAGAAAAAAATGACGGTGGCACAGCTAAGTTAATTTTGCATCCCTCGGTGCGATGGCGATTGAAAATTTCAAAGATTGACCCTTTCACAGCCCTTCAAAGTTTGAGGCCAAAACATAAGGAATTCAAGGTAATCACTGTCAAAGTTTGGCACTGTTGCAAACCTTTAAAGGTACCTCAAAAACTTAACAAGACTTGTATCCTTTGAAGGGACCGTCAAACTGTCATTACAAGGTGTGTAACGGTTTATACCAAGTCGCAACCGCGCATAGTCACAGCCAGCAGAAAGAGGAACCAAAAGCGCCTTCATTATTTCCTATATGCAATTTACACGTCCCCAGAGTACGAATAGTTGTATTCAAGCCTTGTTATTAAAGTTGGGGTCAGTTTTGTCTCATTTTACGCAGCTCTGCCGGCATGAACACATGCGTAAACATATATGTACACATGAATTTTTACATTAACACTAAAATAAATTGGATGGATTTGACCGAAATTAGCCTATCATGTTGTCTAATTTTCCTACATGTCTTATTTACTTAATTGAGAACTTTTTTAATTGAGAATTGAAGTTTTTTTCAGATCTAATTCAGACTTAAGTTGGACGTGCTCACGGTAATGGAAACTACGTGCGGATGGATTAAAGGAAAAGGAACCCATCTTTCACGGGAATTCTATGCTCACGGGTCGCCTTGATGTAACTCATATGCATATTATTTTTCAGCATTATTACGTCTATTTACGCTGCTGGATCGCAAAATTTTACCGTACCGAAGCAAATATTTGAATCCAATTATAGCTCTTTCGTAAGTCGACTTTAATCAATGAAATCCTGACACATTGATCTATCTCCTACATAATTGGCAATTGCAATATGATTTAAGTACCACGAAAGTGTCTCGAAAAAAAAACAAAGAAAAGTCCATTCCAGATAAATTTACCAGCCCTAATTGGACTTGAATCATGCTGTATTGGCAAATTTTATATCTGTTGTTTTGAATATTGAAAATAATGTGTACAGAGTATGAATGTTTTTGTTGACAGAAAGACAACCGTGTAAATCAAACACGCTGCACCCATAGCTATCAGCAAGCCGAATAGGATTGTTAGCAATAAGTCAAACCTTCGAAGGCATGATTTATAATGGGCTCCGAACCCCAGTCAATGCCGTCTTGGATTTCGCTGTCTTCCGATATGAAAACCGAAAGTACTCATTGGTATAAGTAGGTGCCGATCCAAATAAACATTTCGACGGTGAAACTACCAAACCACGTATCTCGTTTGCGGTGTTTAAAAATCTACGCATGAATTTTATTTTTTTTGAAGTAGACCAAATCAATATCATTCCTTGAAATTTTCACAGAATTTTCTTCGCACGAAGAGGAAAAATCACGGAAATTTTCAAGACTGGACGTCAAGTAGTTTTTCATTTAAAAAATAAAGTATGACAGGAAGTCTGCGACGTCGCAAACCGAGATACGTGGTTTGGTAGTTTCACCGACGATATTTTTTTAAAAAAAGCAAAGGGGAAAAACGCACTCTCGCCATTCATGCTTGTGAATTATTGATGTTTTCAGAGGTATCAAAGGCAAGATTTATCGACCTATTCGATACCAAAGCTGATTACTCCCGCCGCCTGATTATTTATGTTGTATACATATTTCGTATACTTATTTTACTAGCAGTGTCGGTCAGTTAAAATGATGTTCATTTGTTAACCTTCACTTTCCGGGACGTGTTTTATTCACTGCCAATGGAGATGCAATTTATTGTGAACGAATTACACATAAATGAATTTTATGTGTATTATATTGTATTTCCGCATGAGGGTCACGATTGAAATCATTAATTTATTGACCTCTTTTCTTTCGAGTAACGATCTGTTTGCAAATCGAAATAAGGAAAAATTGGACCCAGAAGGATAGATTGGTAACTTTTTGTTTATAATGAATTAACAATGTTATTTTTTGAATTTCAACATTATTTTCTTAATACTACTATATCAATATTGAACCCTTTATGTAAACGAATTAAATTTATTTTTTGGAGATTTCATGAGTTATGGAGTAATCATCGTGTTTTTTCACTTATGTTTTGATTTAATTGAAACAAATAGGATGGAACTGTCTTAATCAAAATATTAAAAAATAGAAATTAACAAGGCAGAGTGAATTATATGGATAATTTATTTGTAGTACAGAATAAACACGTTTTATGGCAAACATATTTCTTGAACAATTTTCTTGATCAGGAATACCGTGAAAGACTCGCGACTTACAAAATACATATTCATGAACTATTAGTGATGATATTCATTGGAAAATATTTAATTCGATAGAATTACTCTGAAATTTTACCAACCTTTAGAGACGAACTCTTATCGCTTGCACCTTTCTTTGATCTAAATTGGTCGCCCCTGGTCAAATATTTCAAGGTACAGAATACAATAAAACCCTTACTTTTTAAAAAGTAACAAGTCTATTTTCAGATTAAAAATGAGATACATTAGAATATTAAGGCTTCAAAAATACCTGAAAACAGCCGTGCTTTGATTCAGAAAACATGGGTTTCCATTAAGTCCGAATGACGCACTACGTGCGCTCTTCAAAATTCAGTAATGTTACTTAACTGTTTCCTGAACAGACCAAAACGACTTTGTCTCTTGAAATACCTTCGATCCGAGAATACTTTGCGATTTTGCATGTCTGTCTGGGAAAACTCGCTTAGTCAGCCGAATTCGTTGATCAAGAGGGGCGGGTGGCACAAACCACTTTCCATTTAGACAGAGAAGAGGACGAGAGGAACATTTCTCAAACGTCACATTGGCTTTGTTTACCGCGAATCCATCCTCTTGAAAATCTGAGTCAATAAAGAAATAATTTTGCCGGTTGAAGAGGATTCGGAATTCAGTGCAGCTCCGTCTCCAGGGTTGCATGCTCTCACTCGAGAGCCTCATTTTAGTGTATGATAAGAGAAATTCTTGGCGGAGGATTTTCATCAATTCCGAATCATTAACAACGTGACGATCTTTTGGTCAGCACGGAAAAAAATGAAATTGCATGATTTAACAATTTTGTTGTTAAAAAAAGTGTCCGACATATTTTAATGTAGATTTTACAATCACAAAATGATACTTCAACAACCACCGTGGTAAAATTATCTTTCCACTGTTGTAAAGTGTACTTTTGAAACATGTCGGACGTATCTTTTTAACAATTTACATGTTTAACCAGCAATCCATTTTTTTCCCGTGCATCCGCGGAATGCTCATAGGCTTTTTTAGCTGGTATTTTTATTCGATTCTGTCATAATAAAGGGTCTAAAGATGCGGTAGAATCGGGTTGAATCGGTAGATGAAATCCTCAACTTTAAATGGTTTCCCCCTAAAAGTCCTCACGGCTTCAAATAGAGAATTTGCAAGTGTCCGAAATTTGATGAATTTCGTATTTAAGTGGAAACTACTGAGTGAATTGAACACGAGGATACCCTTGGTTCTTGAATTGAACAATTAATCATTGGAGAAAATATGACAATATGATCTAATCTGCTAAAACACATGCGTTTAAATGGGAAATGCCGCTAAATGACGTCACTAGGCGGTGTATTTTCCCACTTTTAAATCCATTTTTATAATATTTCCCATATCTGAAAAAAATTCTAAAAAATACTGTGAAATCAGCTCTTTAAGCACTTTCAGATGAAACAATAAAAAATTTGCATGCAAATTCTCCATTGCAGGGTTCGACTCCGATATGATAGGATACTCGCAATTGTCCGCGACCTGCACAATTGCACATAGTGCCCTTAAGCATGAATGTGTCCAATTAAAAACATTATATGTGCCTACTACTCTTCCTGGCGGCGTGAAAATAGGCAGAAAAACGACCATTTTCCGGGGCAATCCGTCTCCGCGCGTGGGAAGCGAGTCTGCGTCGCGGGAATGCCACGCAGAAAAACCGCGTCTTCACGCAGGATTCCCATTGGATTTGCGCGGTTTCCGTCTTAACTCTTGGAGGTGGCGTGGGAGCACTTGCAGCCGCCGCTGGCTTTATGCATGACGACCCGAGAACCAAAACGTTTACTTTTCTTTGTGTCATGCCGACTTCGGACCGTCAGCCGTTGCCCGGGCCGCGATTTCTCTCATCAACCTTCACTTTTCATCTAATGAGAGTCCGCGCGTCCCCTGTTTTGTAAGCCCGCGCTTTTGGTTTCCCATCCGATTACGTTCACTTTCGGTTTTCCAGGCTCTTTTCTGCGGTCATGTTTCCTGCCCCGAGGCTCGGTGGGAAAATTAATCGCCGGTGCCCACGTGCAACAATCGTTAATTCACACATTTTTTTCCATTCCGATCCGCACAGGATGCGGTATTTCATAGTTGTGACGTCCGCGCCGACTGATAATGGAATTATCTAATTGGATCAGAACATGAAGAGGAATCAAAGCCTAATTGGTTCATTCAAGGTGGATCTTCAGCACTTTGAAGAACGATTTGATGGTCACAATTTCTGGTTGATATACCTACATTTTCAACCGCTTAGATGATGTCAGTCCATTTGCAAAAAAAACACGCTTAATTTGTCTCTCGTGACGTCGTGGACCATTTAAGAGATTCTCCGCCGAAAAAAGGATCGATACCATCGAACTGGCTCGAAAAGGCTGCTGTGATAGCGAAGAGAGCAGTAAGTCTCAAATTTTCGAAATCGAGCCTCCTTCAAAATTGGTCTAATCTCTTTTAGATGAAGTCACTGAAGTAACTAGAACAGCAAAATTCATCCTATTTTCATTAAAACGAGGCATATGTGAGAGCCGTGGGTGCGCAAAAAATGACTCAATTTCAGGCAAGACAGCAGTAAGTGACAGTATTCCCCCCGAGAGCCAGTGAAAACCGAGCATTCATGTAGAGTGCAGTCCTCTTCTGCCGATTTCTAACCTAAAAATGTCCAGTGGTTCTAATTTTCACACGTCAACTATTTACAATGATTAAAAATTATGAAAGCACGTATAAAACTTTGATTTCGCATACGTTTTCTCAGTTTCAAAGCTTTAATCCTTAAAGCCGCTTGTTTGCAATGTGCTGTCGGCCATATTGAGTAATCTTCCAAATGCATAGGTTGGCAGGGGCCATAGAGAAAAAAAAGGAGGTGTTTGTATTTCGGGCATCTTGGAATTTTTCATAGAGTATCTATAGCTTTGATGACGTCATTGGGTACAGCGACGTTTTTATCCTGTCAATTTTCTTGGAAATTGTGTAATTTAAGGGAAAAAGTCATTCTATAAAAAGTGCTTGAAATTATATAAAGAGTTGATTTAAGCAAAAAAATCGGACATTATGGTCCGTTTTTACAGCGTCAACATAACCCTCAACGAGCGTCTTGTTTACATTGATGACGTAGGTGGGTACAAATCCTCAAGATGCGAACACCTCCTTTTTTTCTCTATGGACAGGGGCACTTTTCTAGTGATTTTCGTTTTCCACATTGTCGCCCTTTTGGGCCCAAAGTGCTACATAAATCGAGTTGTCCATTCTCTCCCTATAAAGGTGCTCTAGCCAGTGGGAGTGCATCGATTATTCGAACCCCGTCGGTGACGTAGGCCTGCGCGGGCCCGTGGGAAGTGGACGTGGCTGGAGCGCGCAAAGATGAGCGGTGTGACGTAGACGTGACACCACTGACCAACTGACTGGCGAGTCCGCGGTGCGCGACCGAGGACGCGGCCGACTCATCTTAACAGGATCAAAGCATTGCCGTTGCAGCCCCCGTCTCGCGGCTCCCGCGCCAACCGCCGTTCAACCGGAGACGCTCTCCGCCGCGCCGCCGCCACGACGCGACCCGCCCGGCGTCGCGACGCGCGACCAAACCAAACACTCGCCGTCCCATTGTTGCAACGCTGACACCATGAAAGCATGACCATGAAAATATCTCTCACGAGCCCCGAACTTTTATCTTTAGTTACTTTCAGCAGACAACGCTTAGGTTCGCCAAATGATGAATGATTACCAAAGAGTTGAGCAATTAGTTTAGCGATCCTAACCTAACTTGCAAAAGCTCACCCAGGGCCTTGTCGCCGCGGGACGTTTTCATGGGATTTGTCGAAGGGTCGAATCTCGGGAATGAAACTTCGGGGATTTTTCGTAGTTACGGTCTCCATGGGGTGGGGACGATCTTAGATTTCTGCAACATGACTGCGCGGAAAGATAAATTCGTGAAAACCGAGTTGTCAACCGGCCGGCCCTAACGAAGGCATTGAACACAGTTAACAACTGTACAATCTATTTGAATCCAACAAACACGAACAATTGAAGAAACGACAAATTATAACACAATTTCTTCTTCCTCTTACAATTGGTCTCGGATCGATGCAAAGAGTAGAAGAGCCGCACTTTGCACTGCGATTAATATTGACTAACTCAATATGTTTCGCAAGTTAGCGAGTGAGATTATCCCTTCGGACAAATTCCATGAAACGTCCCTTGCAGATAAGGCCCTGTAAAGAGCTCAATACGTCTTACACGACGAAATACACAGCTATTTTTCATATAGTGTAAAACTTGATTCCGAAAGTCAACGCTCAGATTCAAGTTCAAGAGCATTTCCGGGAGACTTGAACGCAGCGGTAGACAAGTAAGCGTTTTATATCTTCTTAACTTCCTTGCGGATTGATCCTGAAAATAATGTATTGCGTTTTTTCCTATGACCGAGTTTTCAGTCAAAATGTCAAAATCTGACTTTTGACTCAACTCTATTCCAGTCAGTGACAGTTCCGACGAGGTTTAGTTTTCGACGTATTCTCAAGCGCAGTTGTAATGAAATGAAACTCAATTTCAAATGCGGAGATACCACATGCGGTTTTGCTGTTAGTATACCCAACGGGACCACCGTCCCGAATTTCGGACGCATCTCTTTTCATCTCTTGAGGTAAATTCGAACGTGGATAGATATAAACGTTAGCCGCAAAACATCTATGACAATGGAGTTTATTCCATGATTGTTTTTCACCGTGGGTTGCAAAACTGCTAAACCAAGCTTGCAATATTGAAGTAAGTCAATCCCGGGAATTGACTTGCTGTCTTCCTAACTGTGACATTTAATATGGACCGCATGGCCTAATCTGCCCATTAACAGGAATGTAATGCACTTACAACTTATTTGTCATTCTTAATAAGTTTAAAAGCTTAGATTTGCACTTCTTAGTTCGGAAGTATTGGATGCGGGATCAAAAAGGTTTATCCTCTGGGAATTGTTGCTATTCAAATGACATTTTCTGCCGTTTTAGCGACAAAAGTAATTGGAATGGAAGATATGAAAGTATGGGAAAAACAAAAGGAAGGGGGAAAGAAAAAGAGAACAGAGTGCTTGGGCACATTCTCATTAAACCAAGCTGTATGAATGGAAAATGTGATGATGTAACAATTTTTTCATTTTTTTCATCAATGCTTCGAATAATCATTGCGGAATATCTGCTGATGGCCACGTTAGATTGCTCATTTGATTTAAGCTACAGTTTATGCATCGCAGGATATCACCATCTTGACTTATTCCCAATTTCTAATTTTTAAAATTTTGACTGGACTCCAAAAAGTTCCTTTCAAGATACAAAACTTTGAAAGCAAACCTGCATTGATCCTTTCTTATGATACAGAAGATGTTTTAACTGTGAGTTTTGCGAATTGTTTAAGTTACCATCTTAGTAGCGCAACGGAGCTGAGATTCGCGCGAATTTCAGCCGGCAACGTATGGAACGGGAGCCAGCCCATGCTCTTGTAAGCGCGTTTGAGCGTGGCAAATCGCCATGACATGCTAATCGCTCGCTCCGCGCCACCCCCTCCCTCCCTGCCGGGCCCGGGCGTCTGACCGCATACTAACCTCGAAAGGTGTTTTTTCCGCTCTTTTCTTTCAATTTTCATAAGAGCCCAAAACTGCCGCCGCGCCGCACCGGTCGGCTCTTTCACTTTTCTTTCACACCGCCTTGCGGTTGCGCGGCGCGTACTGAGCCCCCCCCCAATCGCTCATCTTCTCCGTAGCGTCGGAATAACTTTGCAAAATATCCGAGGCCGCGCACAAAGACCGGATGATTTTAAGTGACGTTTGTAGCGCACAAGTAGAACGCCAAGTTTCTCGGCGCGCTAGACTGCTTGCGTTGAAAATCTAACCCTGAAGTTATAAATGCAACCACCTAAAAGTTTTTCACTGATAATTCTCAGCATAAGCAACGCACGTTTGAACAGTTAACTTCAGAAGGATCGGCCCTTGGCCCTTTTGGCGATTTGCAAAATTAAAAATGTTATGGTATTAATAGGGTCAATACGTAGTGTCCTATTATGCCTCGGAACTAAGATAATATCGCTTCCAGGACTTTATGTCCACCTACTTTTCGTCCATTAAATAAATATCCACCGCCATTTATGTCCACTAAACGTTAAGTCCAGTCTATATTAAGTCCACATGATTTAATGTCCAACCATGAATATGTCCAAATTGTGGACATGTTATGTCCACATGTTTTTCTTCGCATTTAAATGACAGGAACCACCTCAAAAATAAATGCATACTACTACCTTCATTCTTAAAAACATTTCATTCATAAATCAAGTCATGAAAGAGAACAGACTCTAAGAGCAGATAAAAACATATGTTCATGTGTACGCTGTACGGATATATGATAAGATGAAAACCAAAGCGCGAGCCTAGGAAACGCTCCAATGCCAAATTAAACATTTTTCAGTAACAGATGCTGTCAAAATTGAAAGTCATCGTTAATTAGTTATTTCGTGCGCCTTCAATCTTGTAGGATACTGTGCAACGCCTCTGACGCGAAATAGTTGCTTAAAGCGTTGCGGGGCGGCAGGCAACCAGCGTGACACGCACATAGGCGCCTATACAAACCTAACGGGATACTTCACGCGTTGCGCAATGCGTGAAGTATCCCGATAGGTTTGTAGGCGGCAGTGCGCGTTCTGCGCTGCTAACACGCCGCTCCGCTCTGTGTTCGGCTCTAATATTTAAACTTGCGGAGTCAGCGTTTTTCAACTCATGATTTTGAAATGTTTGCACTCTCTGCATTGATTATTCCCTTTTAAACTGATGAAAAAGAAATATGTACTACTGGAAAATATAATGGGTTTTTTGTAAATACAAGAGTAGTTCCGTGTCAAATTTAATGATTTCAAAAGCATTCAAATTTATTATTTTATGTTTTGGGCTTTACTGTGCTGTGCTGCAGCGTGGTGTAAGCGAAACTAAACGCTCAAAATTGATATAATTGAATATCCTGATCTACTGAACTATGACCCCGCTCAACTTTTCAGAGCCCTAGGAAAATTCACAGAAGATTTCAAGACCTTATATTGATAATCCTCTGTGAATAAATCACGCGCATGAAAAAATTCGACGGCTTGAAGTATAGTCAAACGACAGTCCGATTTCATGTATTAGTGCTTGTTGAGATAGTTCAACGTGACGTATTTTTTTTTTTCATTCCCTATAATGGGAAATCGGAGACAAGTGATTAAAAAAAGGACGTTTTCTACCTAACAGAACTATGTGCGGGTGGGAAAGATTGGGTGTGCTCGTTAGTTCTAGGGTGGTAAGAATGCATGGGGATTATAAAGCGCATTCCTACGCATTAACTCATGAACCCTGTCCAAAACGCTCTTTTGCCATGCCCACGGCTCATGATTCCCACATTCAGTTGGCTCATAGTTCTACTTGTTAAATTTAAAATTCCACTTTTCCATTTCACCAAAAGGCATCACAACCGCGTCTTTTCTCATCCACCTCGCCACGAGCACACCCCATCTTCCCTACCCGCACATAGTTCCGTTTGATAGAAATACGTCAAAGTGAGAAAACTTACCACTTTACAGTGTCATAGAGCGATATTCCCTGTCATAACTGCCCACAATTTAAAAGCCGTTAATGTCCTCTCGCTGAGCTCACCTTGTGGTTACCATTTACAAACTAGCGAAATGCCCGTGACTGGAGTCACGGGTCTAGAGGCCGCTAAAATATCTATAACCCCGAAAAATGGTGGTAGGGGAGCAAGACATGCCATAAAAGAAAATGATAAAATCGATAGAAAAATGAGTTGAGGAGAGAGGGTGATGGAGCTAAAAAGATGAGCTGGGAGGGGGAGGTAGAATAAATGCTGGCAAAAAAATTAGAACTAACCCAGCAATGATTTATTAAAAAAAAAAAAAAAAAAAAAAAAAAAAAAAAAAAAAAATTGAAATAAAACATCAGCTGATAGCAAACAAAGGTTACCAAGAAAACCAAGGAATGAAACTTTCATAAAAACAGATTAGTGGAAAACAGCGTAAGTAGGGCACTTACGTTAATTACCGTTTATAAGTAAACGGTAAGTGCGATTTAACCAAAAATCTATACAGTTCTTTATGAGACCAAAATGGACAAAATTACAACATTTGAGTAGGCTAACGTGAATCTAACGATAGTTATATAGTATAGTTAACGAACGAAAGAATTGACGACATAGGTCGGGTAATTATTATAGATAGGATGGGATACTATCCATCAAATTTCAAACCCCTGCAAATCCTCGATCAGACTTAATCCCGAAAAGCACCATCACACGACGGCTATCCCTCGCGTAAGCTATCTAGGATATTTTGTTTCTGGCCCGACATGATCAGCCTAGTTGCGGATAATGTATGGACGGCAATAAAGGGGTCAGACGCCACGCTGGGCCGCGGGTATTAAATCGGCACTAGCCCCACGGATCCGCCGTGGCTGTCAGCCTCCTCCCGGGAGCCGGTGCCCGACGCCAAGTTATTTGTTTTTCCTCGAGGTGTTCGCCCTTGTGTTTGTGTTTGCTCATCGGCGACTTATCACTGCGCATGCGCCCGATGAAGACATCTCAAAGCTCCGGACTGGCTAATCGGACGAAGACCGAACCAGAGCAACCTCAACGGGCTGATGCTATACATGTGAGATGTAATTAAGGCAGGGTTGTCATTTCAAACGAGTTGTCAGAAATGGAAGGGTTGTCGCAGGCAAAGAGTCAAATCAGGCATTTTGCCAAATGCCTAGGCAAATAGTCAAATATGCTGACTTAGACTGAAATTCTGATTCTATTCCTAATTTAAGACAAAATCATTCGTTGCTCCTGTAAGAAAAAAATTATCAGAAAAAGTTTGCACCACACAATGGTGTTTTAAACGATTTTCAGCTTCTGAACAGACACTTATCTTGAAATTTTCAGCATGTCATAAGATACAGAATTTTTAGAATTGCAACATTTAAAAGTATGAGAGGCAATTGAAGAGGAAGAGCCCAAAATATTTCATAAGCTTGATGAGTTATTTTTTAAAAAAATAGTGAAAATCGTGAGCTCTTAACCATTAATTCACAAAAAATTGTCAGTCAAAATTTAACTATCTGCCTAGGCATTACACAAAATGCCTGATTTTACTATCTGCCTGCGACATATGCATGAAGGACCCATTTCTGCCATACTAAGGAAGAACGCCGTATGAACATTGGAGAGTTGCCAAATTTTCCCTAATAAAACATGTATTTTTGACGCGAATAAATAATACTTTTCCCTGAAATTTTCAGATGTTTTCAGATTAAATTGCGTACAAACTTGTCTGAAAATTTCGGAAAAAATCTTTCAAATTTTCCTGGTAAATTCTCTTTTTATCGAAGGAAATTCGGCAATGTGTAAAGGCTCATACGGCGTTCTTCCTTAGCACGGCAGATTCGGATCGCGTTTATCAGGAAGGAACCAACTCAGATAAGTGGTTATGGTTATACGTGATAACAACTGGGATCAGGTCGCCACTTAATTTTTTAAAAAAAAATTGTGTTTTTTGCAGCTGAAAATGAACTAGTAACAGCTCCAAACGTCTTGCCTTTTGGTGTTTTTAATGGTTTAGCCTTGTTCACCCATGTTTTACCTCCCGCCTTAGTTACTGCTTAGTAGAGTGCTGTACGAACACGGTGGTAGAAAAACGCTGATTATTATGTCTAGCCAAAGCGGAGGTGTGGACTAAAAAAAGGTAGTTCAGGGAAAAGCTTCAAAGTTTTAATCTGCTATGTTTTGAAGTCAGTATTTTTGAACCATGATGCAACCTCATATTCTCAAGCGATACAAACGAATTGAACTGCTCGCGACTTAAGTGTCTCAAAGAATAGTTTCAGGATCAGGAAGTTACTTGGCGTTGCCTACAATTTTTCGTATTCATGTTCAACAGACAAATTCGATAATTATAAAGTTGAACTTCTTTTTATCGAGCTGCATTTTGTTTGATGATATTAGCTTTCTCCCGATCACTTGTGATAAGGACGCGTTCACGGCGACGAGTGCACCCACCACCCACGAGTGTTTTAATAGTGTTTTTAATAAATTTTAGTAAATTTTAATAATATACAATGTGACTTTTAGTGTTTACCAAATCCAAGTGGTCTGATGATGATGTGTACGTAACATCGAAATAGCTATCGCCTAAAATCTGATAACAAGTGATCGGGAGAAAGGTAATATCATCAAATTCGACAACAGTGAACTATTTACCCCCAAAATTTCTCGGCTGTTTCCAGGACACATGAAAAGAGCCTAGTGAAAGTTGAGATTTCCTCAATTACTTCATCGTGACCGGCAACGCTGTCTCAGGGTCGTTGCAGGACCGGTTTCCGTCGAACATGAAAACTGTCAATGCGTCAGCCCATGTAAAGTCTATTACGCTTCGAGTGAGATAAGAACGTCATATTTTTCAAACACTCAGCGGTTTGCCAATTTCGTGCTCAATCTTTGACGTTGGGGCAATCAATCAGGGCTACCACTTTTCCCACCGCCAATTCCGCGCCCGTCCCCGCAATTTTTGTTCCGATTCCTGCCGCTAGTTCCGGGTTGAGCACCCGTTCCTTACTTACGTTTTCGTGGAGGGCTTAATCTATTCCAACATCAGCTACATGCCGTTTCATTGATATAAATTTCCTCCATGGACAATTACACCCAGGGATCAATTTAATATTTAAAATGTTTCTTTAAAAGATCTTGTGCACGAAAGAGGTACAACCAACTGATTGTACTTCTTGAAAGTTCAAAAATCCCATCGATCATGCCAGGAATGTCAGTAAATGCACCACTCAATTCAAATAGGCAGTTTTTCCTTCTACTGAAGATTTTCAGAAGAATGTCGATAGGGCTGCCCTACTTGGCAATGCGATTAATATTGACTAACTTAATGTTTTTCGCACGTTACCAAGTGAGATTATCCCTTGGGACAAATCCCATGAAATGTCCCGTGAAGGCAAGGTCAATAAGCAAAAGTCTAGTAAAGAGTTCAGTGTGTCTCACACGACGAAGCACGCCGCTATTTCTCATAAAGTGTAAAAGTTGACTCTGAAAGTCACGCTTAGATTCCAGTGCAAGAGAATTTCCGGGAGACTTAAACGCGGCAGTAAAAAAGTAAGCGTTTTAAATCTTCTTAAATTTCTTGCGGATTGATCGTGAAAGTAATGTAACATCTGTTCTTTTCCTAAGACAGAGTTTTCAGTCAAAATGTCAAAATTCGATTTTATGGCTCAACTATCCCTTTCAGCGACACTTTTGTACTTTAGAGATCCCGCACTGTCACCCTCCTCGGAAAAAAAACATCTTAGCGCTGAGCCCTAACACTTTCGGTAAAATAGCACCAACTAAAGGTAGTATTGCTGAACCCTGCAGCTTTTAGTCCAGCCCCACAGCTTTAATGTCCAGGCCTACAGGCTGTAGGACTCAGCCCTACTGCCTATAGTTGGCGCTATGTTACTTAAAGTGTTATTTCTCAGCGCTAAGTTGTTTTTTCCGTGCCCCTCGCAGTTTAAGCTCTGGGAAGTCAACGCTTAAATTATCTAAGTAATGCTTGACCGAAAAACTGACCGATGGTTTAGCAATTTAGCAGCATTTGTTTAGCGCAATTTAGCCGGAATTTCAAAAACTGCTCTTTTTGCTATCACAGCAGAGGTACCGAATGTGCTACCATTTCCGAGAATAGGGGCCTCAGCTCAAAGAACTTCAAAATACTAGAGCATTGAGAAGTACTTTACAAACATTCTGGAACAAAAAACAACCAAGAATTTCAAATCAAACTACGTCACGTTGGCTTAAAGTTTGCAGTCCAAACAGCATAGTCTTAAGTTCAATTCTGTCATTTCCAGACCACAAAATTTCTGGATTATGATGCAACTTCACTCTCTCTACTGGCACCAAAATAACTAAACAGCTGAAAACTTATTTTTTCAAGACACTAGAGAGAGTTTTCCGTCAAAATGTCTGAATTCGGTTTTTTGATCATGCTCGAAAAGAATCGCTCTTCAGGAAATGTTGCCTCCGTTGACTAAGAGAACGCTTTTTCCGGGGATCGTCACATGAATTGAAAGAATTTTCCATTAAAGGTTCGCCGGCAACGAGGATAAGAGCAATGATAATAGACAATCATCAAGATAACTCCAGGAACCAAAGTGGATCTAACAGGAGGGCCCGTGTCTGAAATTATTCAGATTCTCTTTGCGGAGATGACAGTTGCGGCAGTTGTTTGGCGGTGGCTTAAAATATGAGCAAGGTTACTGCCCTTTGTGGATCATGAACCATGAATCATGTGTTCTTCATATATCTGCATAAGAATTTGACCTATGACGCAGGTGGACTCTCCATAACGCATAAACAAATAGTTATAATGACCGCAACTTTGAATTCATTCTGGGAAAAATTTGGGAACGAGAGGCGAGAGGGTCTTTCGAAAGGATGTCTGCTTTTACAGGGACCTGGGGATTTCATTGAAATCTGGTGAAAATTAGACCCTGTACGAAATAAGCCTTCGTAATAATTTGCAGCTGGTTTTGGCAACACAGTGATGCTGGTGCATATACATTCTTCAATACAAACTTCGAAATATGATATAGCCAAAACCAGTTTTGAGTTCAGACTAAAACTTTTACCATAAGATTTCAGGTTTTCAAGCTCAAATAAGAGAGGATGAGGCCCTCTTTAAAGAACCGCTCTAGAAATTTATTTTCAGTAATATTTTTCGCCAACCTTTACATAAGATTATTATAGGTATTATTCACCTGGGTTGCCCTAGTGCATGGTCAGCGCGCATGACTCCAGGTCAATAATCCCTGAATTTGGATCCCGGTATTAGCGATACATTTTCTCACAACTAACGAGTGCATCTGCTGGAACAACATATTTCCTGCGTTTAATTAGGCCTTCATCCCCGTGGATACGGAAGGACTGTCATATACCGGTGAGCAAGGTGGCAAAATTTCATGAAAAACAAAATCTTGAAATTTCACTTAAAATATTTCATGAAATTTCAGAAATGTATAAAAGATATTGAAATACACCGGTTCCTTTTTATGTTTCGCAAAATGTACAAATGGTGACATTTTTGTATTTTTGTGTGTTTTAGTGCGGGTTGCATATTCTAGCCCATGAAAAATATGAAATATTACACAGCATCGTAAAATTTCATGAAATATTTCACTGATTTTTTCAATTATTCATTTCTTTCATGCGTTTCATGCCATCCTGGCTAGTTAGATGGTACCAGACAAAATAATAACCCACGAATCTGCCCTGTACATTTTATAGGTGTGTCTTACTTTTCTAAATCTGCGTTTGGGTCTCCTGAAATATGTGTGGCTTTTTAAAGTTTCTGCGTACCAGGTGAAGGCTAGTCTACCTTCAACTTCAATGACCATCAATCATTTCTATTCGAAGAACTTATTTTCACAGTCTGAGGACAGCTTGTGGAATCTGTCACTGAGAAATTTTTATAAGACTGCAAACTGTAGAATATAGAATATCGACCAGTTTTTCCGGTAGAAAATCACCAATTTCAACATTGAAGCGAAATTAGTTCAAAAAGCGGAAACTTCGCTTATTTCGATCGTTATACCGATATTTATATATTTTACTCGTCATCGATATTTCCAATCTTTCATTTCTTTCTCACGTTTCATGCCACCCTATAGGAAGTGAGTCCATATTTTGCAGACCGTAATAGCGTGTATAGCCGGCTGCGAGTTCCAAAATCGGAATATGAGTCATGAAACTACAGCAAAACAGAGGGGGAAAAACATTAGACGTCCGCAGATTTTAGCACCTTGATGGACGAGAGTGCAATAACACCTCCCGTGCACTTGCTCCAATAACGAAACCCGCCACGCGAACACGCCCGGAGCCGCACGCAAAGTGTGGCAAACGGCCACAAAGCAGGCGGACCCCATCTCCACCCGGTTCTCCACCGTGTTCTTGTCGACCATAAGCCCCCAGACATAATCCCTGTTGCCGGATGACCGCAACCCGCCCTGACAAACCGTGAAATAGGATGTTTTAATCCAGTGGCGTGGCGACAATTGCGATATATCGATTGTTATGCCATTTAAACCTATGAAAAAAGATCGATTATCAGGGTGTTCGCAGCGAGCACTTTAGTAATCGATTCTTTACCATAGCTCCAAATGGTGAGATATCGATAATCGATTATTCACGCCACGATTGCGATTACGATATATCGATTGTTATGCCATTTAAAACCATGGAAAAAGATCGATTATCAGGGTGTTTGCAGCGAGTACCTTAGTAATCGATTCTTTACCATAGCTTCAAATGGCGAGATATCGATAATCGATTACGTTTAATCAACGGGCCGGCGAACGACGGACATTACGCCGGATTAACGAGCGGCTCCGGGCGGTGTTTTCGTTAATACCCGCAAACCCCCTCAATTACCGCGAGTGAAAACCTGAGCTTTTAGAGCCGGGAACGCGCGGAGCGGACTGGAGCGGTCCGAACTGCGGAACACCGGAACAGTCAGTGAAAGCCGGCCGGCGGCGGTGCAAGCTAAATTGCCGGCCGCGGCCTCATGCGTCCTTGCGGTGAGTGCCACTGACCACTGACCACTGCGCCCCACGCTCCAGCCGCTTGCTTATCTTATCGATATCCTGGTCCTCGGTTTTCGAGATTGGCAGTGAATCGTTACTTTGCTAAGTTTCATCCCTTTGAGACTCGGTCCATTCGTCGCTAGAGGAACTAGAACCAAGGTGAAAATGCAGGAGGTGGTATGGACAATCGGACGTAATGGGTCAGTTGCGCTGGCCACAGAATCGTGTTTCGACTGGAATTGTTGAGGTACACAGGATGTCCTCGACCACTTATGCCAGTTTTTGATCGGTTTTTTAAGTCGGGCAAACTCTCCAAGGGATGCCAATGAAAGGGAGAGGCTTCGATATGATAAAATTTTGATTCCTCAGGGTCGATTCCCTATTCGTCCCCGCTGTCTTCCGCTTCATATGATATAAAATAACCGAAAAAATAGCCCTGGGATATGTGGTCTGAGACACCCTATGTAAACTGTCAAATGCTAATATTCCCCGTCCATATCATTATACGATGGTTACATAATGTTACTGATGTAATTTTTCACTGAATCATAGTGGTGACGCTTTATTCGCTCTCAGAAATTCAAAATTCTTCGGAGACTTTAACGCCACAGCAGAATAGAGCACTGTATCAAACTTTTCACGCTGATGTCTACAAACCTCGGAAAAACCAGTAAAACCTTGGCACCATTCTAACAAACCTCCTTTACTGAATCTTTAATCATTATTTCAAGCGTCTAAAAAAGAAAAAGGCGCACTTCATCACCTTTCCATTGAAAATTGAAAGCACAACTATCAAAGGCTGTATCTCAAACTCAGCTTCAAAATCGGTCAAAAACTGACATGACTTGATTGACTCGAAACTTTAAATCGCCATACGTATATCAACACACACATTACTCACGTTTACAGTACTTTATAAAAACATCACGTAAAAGATAAAAATGTCCCAACTCATCCTATAATAGATGCTTTCAGTCCATGAAAATGCCGGGTGGCCTGCTCAGTGTTCGAAACTCACAGGCGCCAACGCGCCAAATGCGCCTAAAAAATCGGCCATGGCGCCTAAAAAATGAAGGCTCTGCGCCAATGTGGCCCCTAAAAATTGCCCCCTAAAAATCTGGATTTTCGCAGGAAGTCACATAAAGAAAGAAAAACAGATCTATTTGAATTGAAACAACTCAGAATTTTCAGCACTACAAGTGAAAGCTTGCTTTTTCTATTCTTCACGATTTCATTCTTAGTCCTTTTGTCTTTCCCAAGTTACAGCTACTACTAGACTAGTTCTGTTACGAAAACATCTTGCGTCTAACTTTTCACTATGTGCGACGTAATATAGAGGCAAAAAGTCAATTTGGCCCCTAAAAAATCTTCAATGGCGCCTAAAAATCGGGCTTGATGCTCCACATGGCACCTAAAATTCAAAGGTGAGTTTCGAACACTGTTCCTGGATGTAAGTCCATTTCCGTTAGAGCTGACAACACCGACTCTTCCGACTAATTAATCAACATGTTGGAGGAACGTTTATTGATTATCAGCGGCTAATAAGGGCTATTAGCGCAGCTTATTAAATTTAAGAGGCTCCTCTTTTTTCAAAAGCTCCTCCCGGCGCTGTGGGGCCACATCCTTGACTCGGAGCGCCTCTTGGCCCTGTCTTGGCCGGCGTCGGTGGGTGGTGGCCGATGCGTACGTGCTCATCACCTCGGAGAGTAAAAGTTTCCTGCCTCACGGAAATGAGGGTCTTCCTTGCATCTATCCAACACTTTCTTCCGTCTAGAAAGTCCTTTGCTCTAATGAGTGAGTCAGCTCAGAGGCCAAGGACAGTTCCATTCTGCCGAATCTAGCCGCAGGTCAGGGCGGTTCTGAATGGCGGAATTCTGCGAAACAGAAGTTTATTGCACTCCTTTTCCTGTACAACACGCTCAGGGTTAAAAGAGTTCACGGAATAAAGTTCCAGCTTTCCAGTTTCCAGAAGTTCCCGTTTCGGGTTTCCGATTAACCATCTATCTCTGCGTTAAAGGAGGGGTATTATTAGGGACCAAAATTGGATCTTTACCGTCAACCCTGAATGACAACTTAAATTCAAGGAAAATACAGTTTTAAATGTTCATGACATATTTTTGCCGTAAAAACTCACTAGACCACATTATATTCTTGAAAAATATAATGAACATCGCCGGCATAAGTTGAGCTCCTCTCAGATTTAGCACTTTTTGTGTGATCTAGTTCTATGGTTTTGTATAGTCTAGACAGTTCCATTCTGCCGAAGATAGGAACAGGGACATTAGGACATAGGAACATTTCGCCAACAATTTTTTGTCCGCGCACCTGTTCTTTCCAGTAATTGACGTCCACGCGTTTTTTCGGCACGGAAGTTTTGGTCCACGTGCCAGTTGAGACCCAAAGTTAATTGGCCCACATGTAAACACATTTCGACAATTTGACAATGTAACGACAATTCTCTCGACGTTTTTGGATGAAAATATATAATATCTTGAAAGAATGAGGGTTTGCTTGTTTTTTTGTTTTGTCTGTTCGGTCCAACGTAGAATAATATATAGTTGAGAGTTTTGGTAAAAATGGGGGAGCGTCAATTCCATGAGACAAAATTCACTAAAACTCTCTACACCTGTTTGGTGTAACAGGACTTAATTATCTTTCAAGAAATTCCCACCTTGTTATACCTGAACCGAATAAACCTCTATATTTGCCTCAGCTAAAGGCTCGTAGACTATTCTTGTGTACGATAAGTATCTTGATTTATTTTGCGAGGAAAGATTTGTACTTTTAAAGGATGCCTGTCATTCTTAATATGTTCAATTTCGTATAACACTGTGCAACACCTCTGTTGTGAAATAGTTGCTTCAGACGCCGCCGCACGGCGAGCGGGCGGCCAGCGCAAAACGCGCATTGGCGCCTACAAACCTAAGTGGATACTTCAAGCATTGTGCAATGTGTGAAGTATCCTCTTAGGTTTGTAGGCGCCAGTGAGCCTCTCGCGCAATGCTTGAAGTATCCACTTAGGTTTGTAGGCGCCAATGAGCCTCTCGCACTGTAGCACGCCGCTCCGCTCTGTTAGGCTTTAATATTTACCGTTTTTTAACTCATGATTTTGAAATGTTAGTACACTCTGCATTGATTATTCTCATTGAAATTGATGGTAAAAAAAATGCATTAATTTATCAAAGGAGAATAATAATATAATGTGTGTGTTTTTAAATATTGGTGGTTCCGTGTCAAATTTAATTATTTTCAAAGAACTTTAATTTTTTCTTTTACATTTTGTGCTTTTATTGTACTGCAGCGAGGTGTACGCGCAACGAAACGCTCAAAATTTGACGTATTTGACTCTAAAAGATCGATGGACAAATGGGTTAAAACTAAAAATTGCGTGCTTCTTGGTTTTTTCCCCCTCTTTTATTCATTTTTGCAGTTTCTGTCGGCACAACTGCGGCTCATTGAGATTAATGTCGCTTGGAAAAGGTTTTACAAATATTTGTCACGTTTTAAAAATATAAATGTTTTCAAAATGAAGTAATAATTTCGTAAAGAAAAAATTAAAAAAAGTAACTATACATAAATACGGTATATTGTACATTGAATATTTTAAGGATATAAATAAAACCAAATATTCACCAATGACAATTTAAAAAGATGTTTCAAAAGGAGAAAGTAATAACATTTCATTTTGAAAATGAGCAACCTTAACAACGCCTCATTTTCTCTCAATTTCTCATTTCCATATTGTCAATATAATTTTACATACCGACTAAAATATAACGCTTGGACCAAGTCACTGTTGGTTTTTTTTTGTGTGGGCGTTAACTACTGGACAAAAAACGAGCGCGGACAAAAAATCGTTGACAAAATGTCCTGAAACCCTAGAATGATCCAGAAACGAAGGGTTATTAATTGTAAAATGAAGTACATTTTGTCCCTGCATTTGACAACGTTCAGAACACTTAGACAAGAGCACGACGGCTGACGTCGAGTGAGTGGTGAGGGCTCGACCGGAGCATTCAACGCTCAACACAGTTGCATCGCGATTTGCCATCGTTTATTGATACGTTGGCATTGTCCCGCCAAGCGGGGCACAATGGAGCCACCGGGCGGTGGCATGCAAAGCGACTCCATAAATTAAGTGCCAAAGAAATCGAGGGATAATTACTGGCCGACCGGTGGCTCGAGTCTGACACCGGCCGGTCCGTTGCTCGCCGGACAACGCGTCGAGTCGTTGACAGTCCGTTCCTGCGGGAGTGCGGGAGCTGAGACCTCTGTTACCCGAGCGCCGACTCCAACTGTCAGGCACCTTACTCTGTCCCACTTTGACCTCCTCGCTAGGTTCGTCTCTACTAACGTGCTAAGGAAAAACGCCGTATGAACCTTCAGGTGTTGTCAAATTTCAATTAATAAAACGTGAATTTCCTAGTAAACTTATGAATATTTTTCTTTTAATTTTTCGGATAATTTTGTTCGCATTTTCACCTAAAGACCCTGAAAAACTCAAGGAAAACTATTCATTACTTTCCTTAAGAATGAAAGTTTTATCGAAGAAAATTTAGCAACTCTCGAATGTTCATTGCGGCGTTCTTCCTTAGGGACGCAGTCTACTGATTCTCGTTCCCTTAAGAATTTTCAAGGGGATACTTCTCTGTGCGTGGGGTGATAACTGAGTTCTTTTCAAATGTGACACGACTCCGAAAAGTTCAAAACATTTTTTTGGTACAGAAAAATATGGTTTTTAGGGTCGGAAACACTTTAATACAATTGCTTCCCCCATGCATTTTTTGACTTCCTACATGAAAGCAAATCTGGTTTGGCTAAACCTTATTTGGCAAAAGCGAAGACTTTGCAACCTTTGCAATTTAGTCTCTTTTTGACAAATCACCAATACCTATATTCAGAGAAATTCCAACTCACAAAATACTGTTTCATCCACGAGAGATTTTTTTTCTTCGGTTTTTGTATTTTTGCCCCACGAAGTTGGGCTGATTTTGAAATGAACAATTATGTTACACCCATCAGGTCACGTTCCTAAAAAAGAATTGACGACGCTGGAACATACAATGACGTAGTAATAGGGGACAAAGCTGGGGGCAGTTTTCACCTTAAATCTTAAACTTTACCAATAAATAGTAATTTTATAGCGGTAATTGGTAAATTCACGAGGATGGCATTCTTGAAAGTGGATTCGATTTTGCTCCATATAAAAGCAGTCCTCAAAGCCGTGTTTTTCTGAGCTTATATTACATACCGGCATTAAATTTAAAAAAAATCAGATCCAGTGTCAAGTTTTATGTCAAGTTTTTTTTGCAATTCTTCAAAACACAACTTTCAAACGCGGTTACGCCGTGTTTTACTGAGCTCGTCTAACGTACCAGCATTAAATTTAAAAAAAATCAGACTCAAAATCAAGTTTTTTTGCAATTCTCCAAAACACAACTTTCAAACGCGATTATGCGTTTCGCTCCAATGACCCATTCTTTTAAAACTGCGACATATATTTTGCGCATTCATTGAGCATACTGGATTCTATCATTATCATAATTCAACTGAATAATAGGGTCTTTAGGACAAGAGGAGGGTCTGTCTGGGACTGGGCATCTCGCAGCTGGGCTGGGACCTGATCAGTGGTCGGATGCGCGACTGAATAAGTGGCAGACCCGCGGAAGTCGGGAGATTTACTGCCTGCTGTAAAGATTCAGCCAATAAATCAGAACGAGTTTTAATGATACGCACTTGCGACCTGGAGTTTGAGACTCAATCAGAGGAGCTCCCAACGCAGACTCTATTGAGATTCACCTGCATTCCCCGGCAGTGCTGACCGAGTGAAGTGCATATCGACGGTGAAACTACCAAACCACGTATCTCGGTTTGCGACGTCGCAGACTTCCTGTCATACTTTATTTTTTAAATGAAAAACTACTTAACGTCCAGTCTTGAAAATTTCTGTGATTTTTTCTCTTCGTGCGGAGAAAATTCTGTGAAAATTTCAAGGAATGATATTGATTTTGTCTACTTCAAAAAAATAAAATGCGAGCGTAGATTTTTAAACACCGCAAACGAGATACGTGGTTTGGTAGTTTCACCGTCGATATTCACGCTGCCGGGCTAAGGAAAAACGTCGTATGAACCTTCAGACGTTGCCAGATTTCTTTTGATAAAACACGACTTTCTTGGTAAACTTGTGAGGATTTTCCTCCCAATTTTTGTAGATAATTTTCAGCGCAAATTCACCTGAAGTTCCTGAAAATTACACGGGAAAATGGACCGCGTTAAACAAGAAGGAACCAAGCATCAGCTATTGCCAAATTTATTTGGGCAACTTTATTTTTTACATGAAAACGGTTGTTTGGATTTTCGTCCGAATTTCGGTGAATTTTCCCCATACTACGAAGCAAATTCCTTAAAATGTTCAAAGGAATCCGCACAAACGTTCTCTTGTAAAAAATTGAATTGCCCAGTTAAATTTCGCGACAGCTGATGTGGCTTGGTTCCTTTCTGCTAAACTCGGTTCAAATGTTCATAAGTTTCCTCGAAAATGAACATTTTGTCAAAGGAAACTTGGCAACTCTCGAATGTTCAAACGGCGTTCTTCCTCAGTACGGCAGCATGGCTAAAAGGGCAAAACAGCGTATATTCGTTTACGACGTAGCAGACTTCCTGTCATGCTTTATTCTTTCTTTGAAAATCTAGTCAACGTCATTTCTCTAAAACCTCTTTGTTTTTTCCTCTCCTCGTAAAATATTCTGTATGAATTTCAAGCTTTAAAGGTACCTTGTTCCTCTTCAGAAAAATAAACCAGGGGCAGAGATTTTGAAACACCGCGATAGAGATAAGTTGTTTCACATTTTAGACATAGATATGGTAATAAAAGTAGGTAAACAGATACACTGAGGCTAAGGTAATCAAACCGGGATCACTTGAGCCCAGCTGATTTCCAGGTTGAAGAGATTCTTATTGATATTCTGGATGTGACATGAATTTTTGACAGAATGAAGTTCTGGTGGAATCTAGGTGAATCTTATGAATTAATAATTGATGATATCCGAATGGCAGAAACCGCAGTGAAAATTTGCGTGAATATTAAAAGTTAAATTTAGCGCTTCCACATCAGATCTTATTATGTTTTGCAATTCTTTAAAATACAACTTTCAAACGCGGTCATGTATATGCGCCGATGACCCATTTTTTTTTTACAATTGCGACTTGCAGTTTGTGTATTCTTTAAATATGCTAGATTCTTTCATAATCACAATTCAACTGTATAATAGGGTATTTAGACCAAAGGGAGGAGAATCTTGGTTGTGGTCGGCATTGCTGCCAGCATAAAACCAAGTGTTGGTGGCTCACCGTCTCCCGGAGGGAATTCTATTTTGTTGTAATGGAAGTTGGCATTAAGTTAGAGCTTTAACCAAATCCATCCGCGAAAATTCGTCTGAGAAGGGAAACTGACGGGTGGATTTTGTATTTGAGCATGAGCGGAATCAATGCATTCTGCTGATTTCCAACAAAAAGAAATTTGCATAATTGACAAAAAACTGCCAAGTGACTTATGCATATGACGGAGGAAGGAGAGATACCGCATGCAACTAATCCGTGATGATCGAGAGGACAGTCCTTTAAAACTTTCATAAATCGTCAAGTGAGAACTAGTCAGCCGGTTCGTACATAGAATTAATTTCGCCTGTCCAAGTGATGAATTTTTTCGTTCGCGATCCTTATCTCGGATTCAATTTCCGTGAGTTTTTACTTAAAATGAGGGAGAATGTGAAAGGAGTGATGTTAAGGACCGGGTTTAAATCCAGAGTTCCAGTGTTGACTGGTAGTACTTGGTCGAAAAATACAACGTGCTATAGAAAGCTGCCTGTTTTTAAGTACTTGGAACCTGATGGTATTGCAAAAAGTTCAATCTCAAACAAACGCCAGTATAAGGACACTTCTGGCTCTGATCTTGCCTTTTTCGCGTCTTTTTTTTTTTTTTAAGTTGAAAATGTGATACAATGCATATAATTGTTCCAGTTACATATGATATCGATACTGAATTACAAGGGGACTTAACTTTATAAAACCCCGGAACCGCCTAAGGGCATAATTTCGGAGGAAAGGAGGTACTTGAAATATCAAGTTTTCGCAAGCACGTATAACATGAGGCACATGCACGCGCAGAATGATATGCAACAGACGTACGGGTCACGTTTTCACTAATCCACTATACTGTGATTTGATGCTTGGATCCTTAAGAGTGGTAAAAATGTTTTTAAAAAAAAATTGCAATTGTTGGTCTCTACGTTTTATACTGTAGCAGAGTTAAGCGATTGAAAAATACAATTAATAACGTTATTCAACCTGTGATTAATTATCTTTTAATATATATTTTTTAAATTTCATTCTCAGAGGTATTGAAAATGGATCACCCTTTCCTCAACTAATTTTGTGGGGAAGCCCTAAAATTACAGGATTTACCAACCGCGCATCTAATTCTCTGAAGGTAAGTTAAGGATGCGTCACCGTGAAATTGTTCTCGATTTTAGTTTACACCTCTGAGTAAACAACAACTCTGGTACATAAAACCTAAAACTCTGACAAATTTGTTAATGGGTCACTAAACCATGAACGAATTTTGACTTGCGAATTTAGTTTTCTGAAGGAAAATGACGCGTAGAACACGATGCGCATGAAAAACGCGAACAAGAAACTCAATAACCGAGAAATGCGCAGTTCAAATCGCTCAACTTATACGCAAATTTAAAACGCCCCGGTTTCGCGCCGCGCCGAATGATGTCATCCGGCACCAATCAGAAGCGGGCACGGGTTTCCACGACTTCCGTCAAATGTATATCTACTCTTCGTATATGAAAACAATACTAAAGTCGAAATTATATCTTTTGAATTCAAGACTTGAATCTCATTCATATGTTAGCTGTAATAAACGAGCAACAATTCCATATTGAAGCACGTTTTATTTTAACAAACATCAGAGGAAAATGAGAGAAGATTGCAATATGACTACCGCAGTGCGTCAACACCGTCAGTTTCCCACCATTCGGGTGCATTTGAAATGTCTTGCAGTTTTTAGATTTTTCAAAAGCGGGTTTCTCCGCGATTTCGGCTCCATAAAAATGCGGAAAAATCACCACGTTATCTACTCACATTGTGCTTTCAGAATATTCAATAAAATAAACAAGGTTTAGTGACCCATTGGACGTATATCTGCCAAACGGAACTATGTGCATTATGACGTGAGCCCTGTTATGCATGTATTCTTGTGGGTCTCAAGGCTCACGTCTCAATGCACAAAGTTCCGTTTGGCAGCAATACGTCCCATTGATACCCGGTGTAAGTGAATCGCGCTTCTCATTTCACTGTCGATTTCGTTGGCTCAAAAATTAAGGCGAGACGGGCAAGACGAGTCTAAAATGTCCGTTGAGGCACTGTCGCCAAATCTTGCAATAAATTCCCAATTTTAAAGTCAGACGTCTGACCGTGAACCACGTCCCAGGCAATGCACTCTGCACTGCGATCTGATCCGTTATCGTTATCAGACGATCGTTACGCGTGTAACTCTTGCTAGACTACCGCAAGTACCCGCAACTGCTCCCGATGTGAAAGTCACTCGCTCTTCGAGCCGCATGCGGGTTTATTTTCTTCGCGCGTAGACGCAACGTATGCCTGGGGCTGGGGCGTTCTCATGGTAGCCCTTTAAGATGGGTCTCCACAAAAAAAAAAAAAATAATTCGGGTCAGGAACGGAGACAATTTGATAGACTTAATTTGCTTCAGCTCTCATTGCTTTGCAAAGACTTATTTTTAAACTCACAAGCATTTATTGGTCTATTTTATTGTTCATACGATTTTTTGTAGTACAAAGTTTTATGCGTTATTAGCAGAGGATATTGTCCGATTAATTTTGTTCAAATTACTTAATTCTTTTAAGACCTGCAACTAATTATTTTAAAAATTATTGAGGGAAATGTGTAGTTTATTTTGTACTTGAGTTAAAATAGGGCGTCAGGAGATTGAAGGAGTACTTTACATCAGTTATAAAATCGGCTATTTTAATTACTTTTTAAAGAAATGTTTTACAACAAATTTCCTCCTCTCATGGTAAATTCTGAAAGGTCTATTTTCCTATATATATAAATATTGCTTTTAAAGCAGGCCCGGGCGCTCTGCGACACCTAATCGCCATCTCTGTGTGTCGACGCAGAGGCCATCTGGTAAATTGCACTTTTTAATTTCACTTGAATGCCACCCATCCACGATTTCGTTGGGCGTCCCCTGCGTCTTCTACTTGCTCATGTCATCTGAATAAAGCAAGCGGGTATTTTGTGGAAGATAATCGCTATGAGCATGCCGATGGAGCCAAATCCGCTTCTCTTAAAATTTCAAATTATTTTCCTTCTCTCTGGGTGGTATATTATTGTGTTAGCACATAAGGCAATTCTGGGATTATCATTGCACCAATACTGTCGTCTAAAGAAAGAAAGTCTTACTGTCGCATTCAGAATTTCGCAACTCCCTGTCCCCCCTCTGCTTCTGAAAAAACGCCACACAAAACTTGATCGGTTTTATTTTTTTTTCAGCTGGAGTTTCCAGTTGTAAGAGGAAACCGTTCAAGAATTACTCTGGTTTTATAAGCATTGATCTTCTTGCAAATAAGCATTTAAGAAAGGAAAAAATTGAAAATCTAAAATAGGATCACGGGATTCTTTGCTTGGACGCAGCGCTGTAGAGATAAAGGCACTGGATTTTAACTGATCCCATCAAAGAAAGACCCCGGAATCAGACTTATGCTCGACAGCCATTTGAGAACACTCCTCCTAAGGACAGTTACATTACCCCCAGGAAGGTCAAGAAAAGAAAACCTGGAGCCCTAAGTGCACGATCAGCATGAGCTTCAGTTTGGCGTGAGTTTGATCAATCGGGTGTTTGGTGACCAAATATCAACGTTCCGAATTAGATGAATTCCACTCGCCCTTTCACCCGTTATCTATTAAATACAAAAGTCATTTGAAAACGATCAAATTTGAGGAATTCAATTGTCGAGCAAATGCCAAACTTACGCCAGACTGAAGCTCAGACTGATCATACTCTCATAGAGAATACTTTTAGGTGCGTGCAACGCACCAAGATTTGAATTGCTTACTTTTCTACTCCCGCGTTAAAGTCTCCAGGGAGAATTCTTCAATAGATTAATATGGGGCCGTTCATACATTACTTTTAATTGAAAATCGTATTATTTTTACTCTCCCCTTCCATTCGTGGCGTACCTACCCGTAACACAGGCCTCCATCCTAATTAAGTTACTATCGTAATTCTGAGCCTTTCGATTCGAAGGCAAGAGCCTCGAGGTCAGTAATTTCTAATGCCAAAGAAATTACTTCTACTTACTGAGAAAAAAAAATACAAAATAGTCGCGATTCAACCTCAAATCCGGCAAGTCTGGGAACGGACAGAGGCGTTGCGTCTACGGAAAATAGCTGGTATTTCTAACGGAAACAATGCAACGCGGGCGAATTTTCTCGTCATAATTTGACAATGCGGGAGCGATCTGCTATCTGGGCCCGCTCCGATGCTTCGATTCTCGACGGGTGCTGGGCGCCGACTAATTGCATTATTGTAATAAATCTAAATTAAATCTCGGCGTTTAGCCTTTCACACTTTCTTTGCACCCACTGCCCGAGTGCCCGTTGCCGCGCCGCTCGACACTCAACTCTCAACATTCAACGTATGAACAAAGATGAATTTTCGCGAGTGGATTTGATTGACTCTTTCGACCAAATCCTAAAAGTCTCGATGCACGATCAAAGTAAATCACTTGATGACTGACGACCACCATGCAACAGTCTTTTTTGATCAAAATTGGTGACGGGCCGTCAAATTTTGATCAGAATGAAGAGCCACCATTCACCATTTCTTGCCACTCGAAAAATGTCTGCCAAATTTTCATATGAAAACTAAGCGAGGTAACGATTTCAAGAATGATGATGATTCTTGACACTTTGACAGTAATTGGTTCAGGAATTTGATCGTGTATCGAGACCTTAACGAAAAACGATAGTGGATCCTTATTGCAAAATGTAATCCAATGTATGTACTTTCAGGGCGTATTCTTTATCTCAATAGTTCGCAAGAGCATTTCCTGTAAAAATTTAAGGGGAAAAACATGCAGAATACAATTTAAGTCATCGTCCGTGAAGACCTAATTTTGACAGAGTGCAGCAAGGTAGAACCAACTTCTCTGTCAGAAACAAATTATCTGCCCTATGAATATAGATACAGTCATAAACGTGGCCGTGTACCTGGTTCCTCTCTGCTAAACTCGGCTCGTGGTGGCCTAGCGTGGAATTAAACCTCTTGTTGGACGTCACTAAACAGTGCGGAAGTATCTAAACCGGAATATTTGAAAAGACATACGTAACTATGTTACGTAGAACTAATAACGGATGATAGGAGGGCTTAAAAAAATATATCCTGGACACACGTTCAAAGTGGAACCCTAAAGTGGTGGAAGTGTAGCCATTAGTTAGTCTGTTACCAACCTCTTTTGTCCATGGCAACCACCCGCTTCCACCAATTGGATTCCCGCGCACATCCCTCTTGTTCTCTTTGTCTACAGGGTGATCCAGTGTTAAACTGCCAAACTGCACAAAACAAGACTTTGTTTCTGCATCAAGTTTTTTTTTCAAAAGTGTCCCCGGTCAGAACTATGCCCCCCCCCCCCAAATTTCGGAGAGTAATTATTTTTCCTTAATTTTGGCAACGGTCGTGAACCAAATCTTATGAAAATTCGAACTTCCCTGTACTTTTATACCCTGAATTCATAGACGATCTAACAAAAATCGAAATTTCAATTCAAAGAGGGGGTTTGGGGGTGTTTCGGCTCCTGTAGTCTGGCTTTTTAACCCTGGATCACCCTGTATAGCTTCGTCCATTAGTTTCAACATTCAGCCCGCAGATCTCAATAAATGATATGAACTTGGAAAATTGCGAGTGAAAATGACCTTATACAGGGAGACGAAGAGCTGTGATGATGCGGTGGGATGCGGCAACAGTGCCGCCGACCCGCTGCCCCGTTTAATTAGCTCTGTTTCAGTGTTGTCCGTTGTGGCGCGACGCCCGCCGCCGCCGCCGCCACCGCAGCCGTGGCGATTAATCTCGGCTATAAACGGAGCCCCACCGAATCGTGCCATCGCGGAATTCAACTGCATCTTCAACCGAGAATGAGAATAGCCAAGGAGAGAGTCGAGACGCCCCAACTGGAGCTCCTAGTTTGGAAGCATTGGCCACAAGTCAGTAGGTTCTTATAAGCGAATTTTGCCGTTTATATTATGCTTGTGGTGGTTATAATCAGAGACAAGAGACCCTCCACTGGTCTCTTGGCGACAGGTGGAAGACTTTACGATTCAACACTTCCTTATGAAAAATTATAAGGGAGCAACAGTCATCACTCTTATTTCGGCTGTTGACCTTTCTAGTAGGTGGCCGATGATGAGTTCGGGTGACGTATGAGTCAAACGAGTTTCTCAAACTTCGGTAAATGTGCAAAACGAAACTGCCAACACGCTGTTAGCCATCAACCAAGTAGATAAGTCAGCAGTTGAATGTTGAAGTCCCAAAAGTAAAAGCTTCCACCATTGTCAAGATACTTGTGAAGGGTCTCTTATCTCTGGTTATAATACATCGGTGGTTGGAGATGAGACACTGGTGGTTAGGTGTTGTAGAGCGCCAAAGTACTTTAAAGCAGCATGTGTATATATATCAATGCATCATACTCTCATAGAGAATACTTTTTCGTGTGCAAGGCACCAATATTTGAATTGCTTACTTTTCTACTCCTGCGTTAAAGTCTCCTTGGAGTATTCTTCAATCGTTCAATATGGGGCCGTTCATAAATTACTAAAAAATGAAAATTGTATTTTATTACTCCCCCTTCCATCCCACTTATGATGCTCCATTAACACAGGTCTGCTAGTCTGCACCCCCTTAAACATTGTGTTACCCCCGATCCCTTCAAATTAGTCAGAGAGAGCTTCATGATTACTTTTTAATGGAAAACTGCTACTCAGAGTTGATTTTTCATCGCACAGTTTGAAAAACCAACGGTTCTCATCACAGCGTTACGTAACACAGCCCCAATCCTCCCTCGCCATGTGTAACGCAACCGTAACGCAGGCTATATTTCCTCTGCTCCCAATAAAAATGCGGCGCTATCTGTTGGCAACTGCGTAAAGCGCGGCTGAGGGGCAGGGTCACGGGTTTATCTGCGAGCTTTCAGCGGTGTCATTGGTGACCAATACTTTTGACACGTATTTTATCCGAGCATGGAACAAGATTATTAGCGACGCCACACAGCTCGGGTCGGCAGTTGCCAGATAGTGCTGAAAAATCAGCACTTTCCCCCTTTAGCGCGTGTAAGATACCTACATTAAATCGCACGACTTGGCAGCTTCGGGTCGGAGGGCGTGCGTGCGTGCATAAACCTGGATTGAAATGCAATTTGTCGCCAAGAGGGGCCGGTCCCGACCCCGGCGCTGCATAGTGCATAGCGCATGCGCCGCAAAATGTCATTAGCTCATAACCTACATCCCGCACCTGCGGACCTGCGGCCGCGTCGCGTCGGTGGATGAAAGGAACGCACAGCTCTGCCAAATTGCCGAAGCTCCTCTTAAAGTTGACATTAATGTAAAGAAAATAATGAAACACCAAAAAAAAAAAAAAAAAAAAAAAAAACTCCAGCTGCGGAAGCTGTACTTACAAGCTTTGTATGTCGCAGGCAATTAGCAATCGCTGCCAATTTGCAAGCGGTTCACACGTTGTCTCGATAAATCACAATAGTGCTTTTTTCTCGCACGAGGTTTTTTCTCCGTGCATGTGCTTCGAATGTTTCTGATAATCTGTCGTTCATGATTCGTGATATTTTGGAGAAGAGCGTCCCCTACATCCCCCTGCGTGTCCCCCTTATATCCCTACATCCCCCTAGGATCCGCCTTTGATGCAGCATCTAATGTAATCGGGCTACTTCTCATTAAAGTCGTTCAACTAATCTATGCTGACAACTACGATAGGATGAAGATTTTTCCAGGTCACGGGTCAAAATCCTAAATTGTCATCAGTCACTTGTCTCATAAGTTTTCGTAAAAATTAGAAATCCGACAACGTTGGACGGTCGAATCCGCGCATGTCTCGCGCCCACCAGTCATCCCGCTCCCAAGCTCAAAGCGACATCTGTTCAAGGTCATTGCGGTACCCCCTCCCCCTCCCCGGATGCTCACGCTTACCAAATGACCTGTTGAAAGCCTTTCGAAAGCTCGTGTGCGGTCGATGGAAAAAAAACGAAAGGCAGGTCGGTCATTCATAGCGCGGTGAAAGAGAACTCATAATGCCCGGAGTTTATCTGCGGCTTCAGCATTGTCTTTAACGCATTTATTAAAGGACCATGATATGATCCAGAGGCTATAAAATATTGAAGAGACACTGCACTAATGGCTTCGCCATAGGGCATGTATGAGACTTCAGATACTTTATGGGAGACGCAGCTACTAATGTATTATTCTTGGCTGCGATAAGATTACGCGAACGCCCCCCTTTTTTACCATTTTGGAGATGCATAGGATTGCACGAATTTTTCTGGTACTGGAAACTCACATGTTTGCGAGAATATTCAATATTCAACGAGGAAGCGTTCTCACGGTCTCGTAGGCGCTGATATGCGTCTCACACCAACGGACCGACCGCACTGCGTTTGGCGCGATGCGAGAAGTATTCATGCAGTCTCGTAGGCGCTAGGGTTTTCCGCCAATCGTGCTGTTTGGCGCAATGCGTGAAGTGCTCCCAACGTCTTGTAGGCGCTAATATACGTTTAACGCCGGCTGCACTATGTTCGGCGAGATTATTCGACCTCTCGTTAAATTAATAATGTCAACGCTGCAATGGACGCACATGCGTTTTGACTTCACAAATTTTGTAACCAATAAAAGGATAAGACGAAGGAAAGATGGAGGGTAAAATAAAGAAAAAGAGAGCAAAAAATAACGGTAATGAAGGAACAGAGGAAAAGAAGGGTATGAAGCAGATCAACTAGTTTTAATGATAAGGCCCGCTTTGGATTGTTCACACAAAATGGATAAAAATACTAATAGTTACTGTACTGAGCCGGGGGAGGGGGGGGGGCTGGTCCCTCCTCCAAAATCTATTTTGCCCCTCTCTATAAATGTAAGAGATTTTGCCAAAGTGAAATTCTATCAATGTTTTAGTTCTTGAAATGATTCAACTGCTCAAAATTTTCCTGGGGCGACCCCTGCTCCTCCCCCCTAATCCTCTTTTGGAGCTAGGGACACCCACCCCCTGGACGACCTTTTTAACCTGGGGTAGCCCTACATACTCTCATATGGTTGGGTGGCTTAAAGTGTCCTTCTAATAGAATTACGGGATTGAGGAGCAGCTTAAACCCGTTGCTTCTAGGCAGGCCCGCCACATCCCATCTCGGGCCCTGGTACCAATTTTCTAGCCCGGGCCCCTAGCACAGGGGGGGGGGGGTTCGGGGGGCCTCCCCCGGGAAATTTTTGAAATTTTAAATCTATTTGGACGCATTATGAAGCTCTTATGATGGAGATTTTCCATCAATTTCTGCAGAATAATTACGCCTTTTTGTTTACTTTCAGCACCAAAAACTTTCGAATTGTTGCATTCAAAACATCTATAAATTTTTTTTTGAGGGGGTAGATGATAATTTTCAATTCTATGGGGAGCCGGGCCCCCCTGGACTCCCCTTTCGTACGTCTATGGCAAGGGAGTTAAGCCATTGAAGTCGAGGATGCCCAGAAAGGAGCCTCTTAGCATCCGACAACGGAAGGAAATGAAACACAGTTACTAAAAATATCATTCTACATATACTCAAAATCTTGAAAATCTATAAAAAGGTAAAAAAAAATTTATAGTGCCCTAACGTGTTTTTGAAGCTTTATTCACCTTTTGCGGAATTTGTAGGGTAATTTTTTCACTTTTCCCCACGAGACAAGGGTTACACATGAATTCGTAGTGGTTTGTCACCTGCGTCACGGGCCCCTCCAGGGCCCGGGCCCCGGTACCAAGGACCCAGTATCCCCCCCCCTTGTGGCGGGCCTGCTTCTAGGACAATGTATCGTTCCTAAATCAGACCATTCAAATAATCACATTATTACAGACATTCTCATAATGGAGAATTTGCAGGTGTCTTAATTTTTGTGAATTTCATGTCTAAAATGAAAATGCTAGGAAAACTGAGTGCGAGGATATCCTTGGTTTCTAAATTGAATAATTATTGGAAAACATATGGCAAAATAACCCAAGCTGCTAAAACACATGTGTTTAAACGGAAAATGCCACCAGATTACGTTACATGGCGGAAAATTTTCTCACTTTCACATCAATTTTTCTCCAATTTCCCATCTTAGAAAAAAATCATGAAAAATACTACGAACTCATTGTCACCACATTAGACACTCTCAGATGAAGCAATAAAATTTTTGTGTGCAAATTCTTCATTTCGACTTTTGAAGAGAATAAGGGCACATTGGATTGCATTTTGCAAAAAGGAACCACTAGCATTGCAATGATGCTAAGATTGTGCAACTTCATCTTTTGCAATAAAATTGCGGAAATCGTGAAAAACTATGAAATTTAGATGGTGATTTTTGTCTTAAATTTACAGTTTTTAGCGAGTAAAATAGAAACTATCGATGGATAATCGGGTTTTTCCTCCAAGACAAAAGAAGTTGCACAATCTTAGCATCATTGCAATGCTAGTGGTTCCTTTTTGCAAAATGCAATCCCATTAATGCTCTTATCAGAGTTTGCACACATTAATGCTCTTGTCATTGCACTCGTGCGCTTTATTCTTCCTCTAGGAAGCAGCGTGTGACACTACCGTTGAGAGTGAAACAACAAACACGAAACCGACCGATCGAAAGGGAAACACACGATGAGTCCTGCTCGAAAGTAAAAGAAAGCACGGACGCTAAGAGAGACATCGAGGCCTTCGGATCCCTGGAGCAATGTCCCTAATTTGCTCCCCTCTGTCCGACCGCCGCAGACTTACGAGCTTGGACGAGCTTTTATGAGACCCCGACGAGCACGCTCACGCCAACAGACGTGCTAAAAACGTCAGAAATATCGAGCACCGACGCCACCAAACTGCGGTCTAATACACGCTCGGCCGTGAAATTGCGGTAAATTGATGGGAAACCCGCGGCACCTCCGAGAAAATGGCATCCATGGTAGTCCTCCGGTGAGCTTTATTGCAACGCGTTATTTTCGTCGCGGGCCCCCGGGAGCAGAGAGTTATGCGCTGTTGCCGCACCAAAATATATAATTTTTTTCAAATTGAGTCAACTGAAAGAGTGCTACGAAAATCCCTTGCAGGGTGATAAAATTTCACGAAAAATAAAATCTTGAAATTTCATGTGAAATATTTCTAAAATATCAGAATTTTATGAAAGATATGGAAAAATATCGGTTCTCTTTCATGTCTCGCAAAATATAAAAATTGTGACCGTCTTCTATTTTTGTGTGTTTTAGTGCGGGTTGCATACTCTAGCCCCTGAAGAATATGAAATAGTTCACAGCCTCTTGAAATTTCATGAAATATTTCACTGAAATTTCCAATCTTTAATTTCCTTCTTACGTTTAATGCCACCCTGATCCCTCGGACTTTCTTGAAAATTAAATCCAGACGAACATGCAAGCGAGTTTTTCGTCGTTTGGATGTATTTATGCTAAAAGGTACTATGTTGCAGGCAAAACAAATGCACATAGTTTTTTAGCTTCGTTATTCGTTAAGTCCATTTAAGGAAATATCGGCCCCCAAAAGAAGCTCTAATGGCTGCGAGTACCTGTCGGAGTGATATCAGTGATACTAACGAAAATGCAACATTGGCTTTGACAAATAGGCATTCCTGTGTTTTTGATAAAATTAAAATGACGGTATGTAATAAATTTTCCTTTTTTCGCCAAAGTTTGTAATATCTCGCAATGCGGGACTACCCGATTTTACAAAGTGTAATTAAAGTTGCAAAATTTTAATATCACATAAAAACTGTATTTTCTTTCTTTCTTTTCTCTCAGGGAGGAGTACCTTAGTTTTTCCTCAAAACCTTGCTATTTGAGATAAATATTAAAATTGAATTCTTCGTAATATTTTCCTAATGTGCATCGAAATTCCTAGTTGAAGGGGTTTCAAATCGAGGAAGTTACTAGGAGCGTTTGAAAATGTCTTCCAATCAGAAATATTTCTTCACAAGTGGAGAATTTAATCTCAAAATATGACAACGCGGATGGAAGGCTAGCAGGATGACTGAAAAACCGCTGGAATTGGCATAAATGAACTCCTTACGTCAATTAAATACACACTGTTATAATTTTCTAGCCTCTTAATGGCCGGTCATAAATTTGAGACTGAGAGTGCGAAAGGGGGGGAGGGCAGGGCGAAAAAAGTGAGAGGGCGCCGAAGGGGGCTATACAAGGGGCGGGTGGAGGGGGGGCTGCAACAAGACACCGAACGGCAGGAGTTCGAGCGGCAACCGTTGGGGCGACGCGGAACACGTTGCGCAGAAATAGTTTTTGACTAGGGGGAATATCCGGTTTGGCAAATATAGGCCAAAATGCAAGTACATCTATAAGTTGCATGCCAATACCAGCGCCAGCTCGCCAAGTGGCCACCTAAGACCAGCCGCCAATCCCCTCTGCACTGCTCCTTACTTTTATCCTTCATCTCGTGAAAATAGTTTTATTCTCATCTACTGCAAAGACAATACTCACCGAAGAGAAAATGCAGGAAGTGATCGCGTCGGAATAATGACCGTCCGACGTCACCTCTGATGGTGCCGAGTACATAAAATGAGCTAAAAAATGGGCATGTTTAATAACTTTTGTACCGAGAAGATTATAAAATGTTGCCACTATATTTTGGAGCCATTCTTACACAGCGGGAAAATGCCAGTAGTTACAAGATTCCGGGTGAACATGATTTTCAGGAAACTTAGAAGCTAGCCATGGAAATTTGTCAGGACCTATAGCGCGGCTGGTTAACCTAAGCAGATGTATGATTAAAACTGACGGAAATCTAGTGCCAGTTACCAGCTTTCCAAGGAATTATATATAATTAAGAATCCAGATAACTAGAAATGTCATAGATACGTTAGTGACGATTGGAACATTAAACACTGTACAGCAAGGCAATCTGCATCAAAATCTGACCATCAAATCATAAATTTATACCCTGCAGAAATTTGAGGAGTTGCACTTTTAATGGGTTTTAAAATGAGATACAGCACTGGAACTTACTTTTTGAAGGATTTTGTAAAATATTTTGTAATTTTAAAAATATAGTAGGAAATCTAGAGAATTGTTCATTTATATAAATTCAATTTTCTGCAAAACTCCCCTAACTGAAAAAAAAACTCCGGCTGTGGAAGCCGTACTTACGGGCTATAAAGACGTACCGTCCGTGTTCCAGGCTCAAAGGCCGAAACATCCGGGCGGGGCACCCGAAGCAATCAAAGCTACGGCTCCAGCACCCGGAAGTTTCGGCTTCTGAGCCCGGAACGGACAGTATGTCCATGTCGCCCGTAACTTTTTTTCAGTGCTTTCACGGGATAATTTTTCATCTTTCCGAATTTGTTTTCGATAATGAAAAGCAAAGTTAAATAGGATGGATATTAAAAATATGGATCTTATTTTTGAGCGGCAACGTTGGAAAGCACGTCGCCCTTTCGTTTCGATCAAGAAAATCCGATTCCTTTGCCGGCGATGAATAAACTATAGCACTCGGTGATTGGTGATCCTTGATCGGTGATCGGTGTGCACTCGTGATTCCGGTTTTGACCATCCATCTTCAGCGCGTCGCGACGCCTCCTACCCACGTTGCCACGTTTTTACACAATACGCACTTGAAAACTCGTTGAAACAGCGCTTTATAAAGCTTACAATACGCAAAATTTCAAAAGATGAGGGCGAGAGGGTGAATGGTAACTGCGATATTTGCTTAGTTTCTGCAGATATTTTGTTTTCCCACAAAAAAAAATTGTGTGGCTTTTTTTGAATTGCATTCTTTTTTGACTACTTCTGCTGAGGGGGGCTTGAAGGACACGGCGCATGAGTGCAGTTTTTGCTATATCTCGAGAAAACCGTTTTTAAAGTTTCGACATTTTATGGATCCTTATGGCGGTGAGAAAGTTCAAACTGACATTTTGATGCTTAAAAATTGGAATTTGGGAGCAGATTTTTCTCAGAATATGCATTAAGATTAGTTTTACTTGAAATCCTTATTATCTCAATTTTTTCAAAAACTGCACTTAGAATCTATTTTAACGTTAAGTTATATACTCTATTTCCTCTTGAATTTTTCAGAAAGAATACCACTACGAAAAGCTAACGCTCATTTATGGAGGTGACGGAATCGCTCAAACACATTAAGACGAAAATGATATTTCAAGAGCAAGAAATTTGTCCTACTCTTTACGATCTTATAAAAAAAAGTGAAAAAAAGTAGCTGATATGCTATCGTTTTCAGCTTTAATCAATTTATTATGATTAAGATTTGCCTTATTCAAGAAGCGATCACGATTTTTTTTATTTTTTATTTTTGATACATTCTATTTAATAGTAGCACACTGATAATGAATTTATGATTGCAAATGTTTGTTTTTCGTTGAATTTTCCTAGTACGATAGATGAAATTTAACTACCAAGTGACAACTCTTTAACCATTCAAAATACCACCCCTTCTTCTCTGTCATTCAATTCTTAAAAATGTAAAATGATAAATCCTACAACAGCTTCATGGTGAAACTAATGCTGAAATTTGGCAGCACTGAAACTTAACATTTGGACATTTCGCTGAGGTATTTGCCCATGAGTATGCACTCCAGCACGGCACTGCATAGGTTTCCATCATTATTCTTTATTTCGCAGTCTCTGAATTACAGATTGAAGTCGGAGAAATCAATGGATAAAGTGAGTGTACCATTTGCTCGGGCTGAGTCAAATGTCAGTTCATGTCGGATCGATTTGAAATCCGATCATACGATCTATCTTCCAACTTGTGCCCGACTGTCGAAAGCTGAGCGCTGACACACTGTAAGCATGATGTTTCTAAATCGGAACCAAGTTGTCATGTTTCGCGATTGGTGCGGACTCCGCATATTGTCCAAACGCACAGTTTTCGTAGAATTTATTAGTTCTTGGGATGAATTTACAATCAGACGGAAGTCTGTTACCCAAGAGGGTTGGTTGCAAATCTTATAAATCGTATGTTGATGCCATGAACTTTCTAAGTAGTTGTCTTCCTTTCCTCTTCAGCGTTTAAGTCGCCGTCTTGTCTGTTTGTTAAGTCGTTTGAAGTGCGGAATGATCGCGAAAAATTTTTACTACTGAAGATGAGTTATTGAATACTCGAAATGGCCATTGTGTAAACACAGAAAAAATATGAACAAAAGATCTGACCATAACAAAAATGTAAGTCACCAAGTAATCATGGCATCCGACAGAGTGATAAAACTCCCTAGTTTAAGTCACTAAGAATATGCGACCTTATGCGAACATATTTAAACTGAATGTAGAAATCACCCGTATTTTTGCATCAGCCTGTGACGAAGCGTGAATAATCGATTATCGATATTTCCCTATTAGAAGGTATGGTAAAAAATATATTATTAAGGTGTTTCTTGCGAACACCCTGTTAATCGATTCTTTACCATAGCTTCAAACGGGAGTAGATTGATAATCGATCATTCTTGCTTCACTGTAGGCTGGTGCAGCAAGGCGGATATCGACGGTAAAACTACCAAACCACGTATCTCGGTTTGCGACGTCGCAGACTTCCTGTCATACTTTATTTTTTAAATGAAAAACTACTTAACATCCAGTCTTGAAAATTTCTGTGATTTTTCCTCTTTGTGCGGAGAAAATTCCGTGAAAATTTCAAGGAATGTTATTGATTTGGTCTACTTCAAAAAAATAAAATGTGAGCGTAGATTTTTAAACACCGCAAACGAGATACGTGGTTTGGTAGTTTCACCGTCGATATGTAAATCAACCGTAGACTCTGCTATGGTATTTGCCACACTTATGAAAAATTTCATTGGGAGTTAACCGAACTCCCAGACATTTTCTCTAAGTATGGTAAATCTCACTGCAGTGAGATAGCTAATTTTACTGTTTTAACGGGACGTGGTTTTATGTTGATTCCAGCTGATTCTCTCATTTATCCTGGAAGTAAGAAATCACCAAAACCTCTGTATTTTCATGATTTGATCATGAATAATTTTTCATTGTGCTCAATCAGTCATTTCTCTGGTCAGCAAATAATTCAGAATTTCATGCTTAAAGAGGGTAAAGCTTAGAGAAAGGAAAGTACAATTTGAATGAGAAGGATTATATTACGTACCAGCGCTCAATTGAGTATCATAATTCTGCACTCTTGTGGATGGTTTTTAATCGTCCCATAGATAAAAAAGCTCAGGTCGTCTTCAGAGGATCAACGGTATCGGAAACGATAGTGCCTCACCATTGGACGAATAAGGATGCTCCTTGACTAATCACATCTTCGACCATTCTCCGGAGTGAGGTCGAGAAACATCTGCAACATTAAGCATGATTACATTTTTTTAGATTGTAATTTATTTAAAAAAAAATATACATTTGTAAAATTGAATTTAGTTACCTCTTTCAAATTAACACCATAACTCTGGAATTAACAGACGGCACTTTATGTTTTTTACTTCAAATGTTGAAATTGCCTAGATATATCACAATGGAACAAGATCTACCTCGGGAAAAAAATATATGTTCAGCCGATGGAAGTTGTGATGCTTGAAATAAAAGTTCAATTTCAAAAAAAATAAAGCAAATAATATATATTTACGTCAGTAAAATACAATTCATGATTACAGGATTCACAGTCATCTTCCCCTATCCCATGCCGTTTTGCCCTATTTATTTGTCCTCGTCAAAGTTTTACTTAGAATAAGATGGGAATATTGACCCTGTTTCAAAATCAAACTGATCTGTGATAAATGAAATGTACTGCCCGATGTGTATCGATTCAAAACATTCTCTTCGCCAAACAAATCAAGTCTAACAAAGTCAAACCGCCTATTGATATTATTTCGGTAGGATCCATAGTTACAGGCTAGTTTCGCAAAAGCCCTAATTCTTCCTCACGCAGTATATGATTACCTTATACCTCAAAGCATTATGTATAATAGAAAATTGTATATAACAGGAGGCAGATGAGGCTTCATGTTTCTTTCTGCGACCGACTAAACTAATAGCAACTTGATTATTTTAGTAGGCAGAAGATCTAAATTAGTTAATTTAAACATGAGTTTTATTATGCTCTTCACTGTTCATACTATGTGTTCTTAAAATCAAACAATATTCTGTTTCAGCAGCGCACATCCATTCTGAATGAACTCTTAATGGGGGGGGGGGAGGGTGTTATAAAACCCGTCCATCTGCCTTCCTCAGAGTTCTTTTGAGAAAGTATACCACGTCGATTAAGTGATTTACTAAAGCTTATCGGGCACAAATCCGAAGAATTGTTTGCTAAATTCACGCATTGCATTGTAAACATAAAGACACTTCCTGATTTATGATATTCAACTTGATTTTTTTGTCCAAGATAACTTGCTTTGTATTCATGGGTGGAAGATGCACGCATTCGTTTACCAGTCAGTCACTAGGGCACCCAGTGGTTCTCAACGAGATCATCTCAATTTTACTCTGCTGTGCGACGCATGATCTGGTCGCAAAATAAGATGAGTTCTTCAATCTTCTCATACGAAAGAGCGTAAATAACCTTTTCAGTCTTATTTGTGGTGGCTTAAAGAAAAGAGACATGTACTGCTTCAAGGAACGAATTTAAGTTTTTGAGCCATTATTAAAAATAATAATATTACAAAACTGTGGCACAAGATGAACCCAAAATTACAATTCGAACTGTAGATTTATACAACTTGAAATTTTTGATACATGCAATCGACAAATCGGTTTCCGACGCTACAGACTTTCTGTCATCATTTATTTTCAACATAGAAAAATACTCGACATCATTTTTTGAAAACCCTCCTAATTGTTCTTCTCCGGGAATAGAGCACCTGAGAAAATTTCAAGCAATATTATTGCTTCGTTCTTCGTTGATAAAATAAAAAAATAGGAGCGGGGATTTTAAGATACCGTGAATGAGATTCGCATTTTAAAGTTATATCGTAAGTATATATGTAGAAAGCAACTTTAAGGAATGTGAAAGTTTTCCCCAATAGCACACAAATGTATCTTACTATTCTTAAGAGAAATTAGTGGATGTTGTCCATCAAGAGGTCAAAAACCAGGATGTTTACCCCTTTAAATCATATAATTATTTACAGAAGTTAAGAGTTTCTTCTGGTAACGAACCTTTAATTGTTTCATAATCCGAAGATGTTAATATTTCTTAACCGAAAATATGTTTAATTTTAAAGCTCTTAGACTTTTCGAGTTTTTCATCCAAACTTTTGAAGATTTTAATATTGCGAGCAGGAAAAGTAATAATTTAATTTTGAGGGGAGCAAAAAAAAAAAAAAAAAAAAAAAAAAAAAAAAAAACCATTCCCTTCCCCGTGACCGAAATATTGGTAAATTAATGTTAAAAAAGAAAAATCAGTCCTTTTCAATGAATTATCGCATATTCCATTATGTGTTACAGGCCACTTCAATGTGAACATTTTGCCCTCACTAGACACATGTTACTCCCCTGTTACAGACTGAGCTGACATCATACTACTTCTGCCATGCCATGGAAGAATACAGCACTTGCAGAAACAAGTTTTTTTTTTTTTTTTTTTTTTTTTTTTTTTTTTCAATCCTTTTTCAGAGAAGGGACCTTTATTTGCATCGCAAGACTGTACATGGGTGAGTTGCAACTTCTTCCTCTCAGCTGTGTCAGTATACTTTAAAGTCAGCAATTTTCACGACTGACATGTTAGCCTATGTTACAGCCTTTTTAAAATACTGTTATGTTGCCCAAACTGTCTTCTTCCCCAACACAGTTGTGTATCTGCCACAAACTGAGCACCACTTACCCACGTCTTTCGAATCTCGAGCAGACTGACGCGCTGTCAAGATCGAAGGAGTTACTCTCAATCGCAACACACAGCGCACGGTGGATCGAGTCAATGAGAGAGGTCGGACATGCAATTTTCGACTAGAACTGCAAATTTGGATGTATATTTCGTCACATTTTAAACTTCAAGGGGCAATTCTGGACGAAAATTTTACGAGAAAACCAATGAAATCACTTTTAGAACCTCTAAGTTTTGTAGAAACGGAGTTATAAGCGTTTAAAGTTTCCAAATTTTGTCCGACCTCTCCTATTGGCTAGATCCACAGTGCGGCAGCTGCGAGGATAATCGGCCGTCAATTGACGCCGACTTTCTTTCGACCGATTACGTTCACGATTCAACCACGATGCACACCCGACGATGTCGAATTTTCCTCTTAAAATGGAGCTGATTCGACCATAATTTTGAATGACCGAATATTCTGTAACGGTCGGCAATCGATGACTTCAGTTTAATTACTCACGTCAATCCACGCTTTGTGGCTTGGAAACTGGGTGGAAACTTAAAGAACCTAAACCTTTTGACCCGATATTCGGGTTGCCCTTCGTTCAAGGAGATAGACCATTAATTGAAAAGGAAATGGTCAGTGGGTCACTGTATCAATCAATCTGAAGATTTTTCGGCCGGCCAGTACGAAACGCATGTTAGTGCCTGTAAGACTGCATGAATACTTCACGCACTGCGCATACTCCACGGCGCGCGCTGTTAGTGCCTGCAAGACTGCATGGATACTTCACGCATTGCGTGTGCGGCACTGTGCTCGCTTTATTAAGCGTCACGTTTCCCCGTTTCCCGTCGTCATGTTGTTCAAAGTTCCAAAGCGTAAACAATGTGCAACAGCTGAACCGTTTGCTCAATGTTTCGTATGCTCAACTCGACTCAAGTTTTTCTTGTGAGCAGGGATTTTGTATTGCATCGGAAAACATAGTTGCTGCTTAGTAGTTACTTTCAATAATTTTCGTTGTATCAATCGCGTTCCACGTCCACAGCGAAAATGAAACAGGAATGTAAATAACCTCCACAGTGTGGCTTGAAACTGGTTCAGACGGTCACTGGTGTAATGTACCACACTGATCAAAACTGATCCCTCTTTGTGTTCTAGTGTTACTTTTGATTAATATAAGGAGTGCAACACAATCCAACACAAATTGTGTGTTGATTTTGGTATAGTTTGCAGTGAATTAAGCCTAGAAAACAATGGAGAGACTGAAAAAATGTATTCCTCTTATGAGTCCCCGGTTATCGATATTTCGCCACGTGAAATGAAGCTATGGTAGAGGATCGATCCTTGAGGTTGTCACTGGAAATAACCAGCTAACTGATCCTAACACGGAGAGGAGCGGCGCGGCGTGCTGCCAGCGCAAAAAGCGCGCTGGCGCCTACAAACCTAAGGCGATACTTCACGCATTGCGCAATGCGTGAAGTATCACCTTAGGTTTGTAGGCGCCAGTCGCGCTGGCAGCACGCCGCTCCGCTCTGTGTTAGGCTCTAGTATTTAAACTCGCGGAGTCAGCGTGTTTCAACTCATGATTCTGGAATGTTTGCACATTTTGCGTGTATTATTCTCATTTAAATTCCTGTTAAAGAAAATATGTATAAAAGGAAAATACTATGTGTGTTTTATATGTACTAACGTGGTTCTGTGTCAAACTTAATGATTTCCAAAACACTTTAATTTCTTCTTTCAAATGTTGTGTTTTATCTGTGCTGCAGCGTGGTGTATGCGCAACCAAGCGCTCAAAATTGGATATGACTAGTTGACACTCATGCACCACTCGTTTTTTATTAAATTTCTTAAAGAAAACTAGCTGGCATTTTCTCTTGAAATCGTCAATCGATGGCTAGGACTATTTTGTGTTATACTTCCCATCTTCTGAAAAAAAAAAACCGTGGAAGCCGTACTCACGCGCTGTATAGACATACCATCTGCGTTCCGGGCACAGAGGCCGAAAGTTCTGGGCACAGCACCCGGAGCAATCGAATCTACGGCTCCGGCACCCGGAACGTTCAACCTCTGACCCCGGAACTTTTGTGTTGAAATTATACAGTTTTTGCGTTGAAATTTCTCTCTATGTCCTGTGCTTTTGCAAGGAAGGTTTCATGTATCATCGGCGTCTCGGCCACAACCAAGACCCACCAATTTTTCTCCGAGAAGTAATCCGTCTCCGTCAAATTAAATCTACCCGGAGATGAAATACGAGGAGGAGCGGTGCCCACGAGTTCCCCNGGGGGGGGGGGGGGGGCGTAGCGCCCGGTTTTAGGAGTATATTTTGGGCGGCCGGAGCGAGCTGGAGAGCCGAATCAATTAAGGATTAACGAGCGTTGTTTCGAGGCATTCACTTACGTTTTCTTGGGCGTGCGGAGCCGTGCCGTGCCCCGCGGGCCCGGCGCGGAGCGGCGACCGAGTTGAAGTTGAAAGTGATTGCTCCCGCTCAGATCACGCTCGTTTCGGCTACTGTCTCACACGCCACGTTGCCAGATGGCGTGCAAAAACCTCAACTTTTACGTTGGATTTAATAGGGAAGTGTGAGGAATGGGTCAGTTGCGCGTATCGTAGAATCATGTTTTTGATACTTGATTCTCGAAAATCAGCTAGAATTAATGGGATCTGTCCAAACAGCAGCTCTCTACGTTCAATATTAACTGAGCAGAGTGGCACGAAACGTAAGAAAGAAATGAATGATCGGAAATTTCAGTGAAATATTTCATAAAATTTCACGAGGTCATGAAATGTTTCATGAAATTTTATGAGGCTATGAAATATTTCATATTTTTTAAGGGCTAGAGTATGCAACCCGCTCTTAAACACACAAAAATAGTAGAAAGTCACAATTTTTATATTTTGCGAAACATGAAAGGGAACCGGTATTTTTCAATATTTTTCATAAATTTCTGAAATTTCATGAAATATTTCAGTTTTTTCAACATTTTATTTTTCATGAAATTTCTCCACCCTGTAACCGAGATATCGCGCTTTGAAAATTCGAGTAATGACGTCATCCACCGCAATAGTGACATCCTTAGTCCCTGCATGCCTTCTTGCTTTAATTTGCCAGGGAGAATCATGCTTACTCAACGTGAAACCCGGATGAAAGCAGGGTGGAAGAAACCAAGGGTGTCACTACCACGGTGGAAGAAACCAAGGGTGTTACTACCGCGGTGGATGACGTCATAAACCAAATTTTTCAAAGCGCGGTACCTCGGTTAATCTTCAACGTGGAAGAATACTGTTTGGACGGATCTTATTATTTTTAGTTGATCTACAAGAATCAATCATCAAAACACGATTCTGTGACCTAGAGTCCCTTTATACTGAGAGTCAAGACAACACCCTCTCATGGAGTCACACACGGGAATAAAGATTACAGAAATTGAACGTTTTTCGTAATCTTTGTTCGGCCCATTCTCAAATTCCTTTCTCTGTTCCTTCTCTCATTCTGTTTGTTCCTTGCCGAACCTGTAATTCCCCGGTCCATTCCAGATTATAATCTTTGCAATCGGTGAAAATGTAATCTTTATTCCCGTTTGTGACACTGTGAAGGCCTAAAATACGGGAACCAATCAGAAATGGATTCACATTGTCTTGACTCTCAGTATAAAGGGACTCCACTGTGACCAGCAGAACGGACCATTTTGAGCACAATCTGGCCACTGCACTGTCTCATACGCCGCCGCGGCCGTGACTGCCGGCGGCCGGTGGGCCCGAGCCGTCACGAACCGCGCTTTTCGAGGTGCCAACGCCGCCCGGTGAAAAGTTTGAAGAATTCACAGAGGTGTTGAAAATTAAACTTCTCACATGAGATGTTTAGTGTCAGCGCCGAGTTTTTTTTTTACTTTTATTCGGTGTTAGGTTGATCGTTAAATGTTCTCGCTCTCTTTTTCGCGCCTCCTCTCCAGGTCGAGACTTTTTATTTCTGATATGGATCGCATTCGATAGTGGTTCGACGTATCGTTTGGTTAACATAACCTCGACAAAAATTCTATGATTTAAGTTGGAGAAGCTGAAAATGAGAAAATTCATAATCATTTCACTTTACATTGGCATTTTGAACTCGTAAGAATCAAAACTCTATCACAAAAATCTCGTTCCCTCAGATTACTTAATTGACTTTTGAGGCTATTTTGACATATTGCACCAAGCAATATCTCACCTGTTCATTGTGTTGAATACGATTTATTGTCATGATTCCGTCTCTGTTCATTTTTTTAGGTTTTCCGTTTATTGTAAGATTTACAATAGACCAGCAATTAACCTGCGCTTTATACGGAACTCAATCGCTCGCGCTGATTGGCGCGTTTTCATCCAATGGTGATGCAGTTAGAGCCAATCGGGGGTTGAAAAAATTGTTTCATATATACGAGTCTATTATTTCCACGGATTGAACCAGGACAAATTGATTTAAGAGCGAACATCATAGAAGTAAAAGGCTAAAAATTGTTAGCACTACTCTGGAGACTTAAACGCAAGGCCAGAAAAGTTAGACAGATATTTTTTACGTCGGGGAACGTTCATAAAATACGTGATGCTAAATTTTGTATTTTTCGACCCCCCCTTCACCCTTGCCGCTTCTGTGATGTAAGTTCCAATCCTATAACACGTTAGAACGGAATGCCGCACGGTGTGGCGATATGGGTAAAAGGTCGGACATGGGCGATTCCGGGATTGTGAATGTTTAGGACCGGAAATGTGTTCTACGAGTATTATATTATATGGATTTGATGATAGTTTTTAAATTTTCATCCCCCATATTGATGGTACAGGCCTCTAAAGTCCGTTAAGTCGGCAATCTAAAATTTCCTCTAAAAACGCACCAATGTTTGTACATTCTTTAGTCTATTTTAACATTTCATGAGACCTTTTCCAATGACGTAATCTTACTCTATGCAAGCTGCTGATCATTTTTCACTACTAAAATGTAGCCGTAAATAGGGTTGAATACGATTTATGCCGTCTGAAAGTCCTCGCGCCGAAAATGCTGAAAATAAAACTTTATATTAACTTTCGTTCCAAGTGCCAAGGAGTGCCACGCTGGGACTTGTTGGGGCAGACCCACAGGACCCCTGAGAAGCCTCCTAAACAATTTTTAGCTGCTAATATCTGCTACTCCGACGGCAGCATGCTATTATCTGATATGAAGTCGGTTGCGCGAAATCGGTTTTTATCACTCCGCGCAACCAATTGTTGATATTTCCCTAAGATCCATCACGCAGGTAAGTGGTCAAAGGTTAAAATTGGCTAAGTACGTGTAAAAGAAGTTACTGGATGCAGCAGTAGTAGTGTAATTTATTTACTTCTAGGTATAGGACATTTCAGAAATTTAAATTGTTTCTGTTATTTATCATACTAATAATGAATGGTAAAGAGGTTAGAACTGTTATTATAAGTTTAAATAATGTGACTACTACTCACACTGGTTGGTATCCTCATGTTATAATAATTATAAACACGGCAATTATAGAAATTTCGAATATCATGTAGAATATCATTAAATTTCACCTGTAGAAAGTCATTATTAATAGGACTAATATTGTAAATATATACTTATTACACATTTTAGTCTGACTAATTTTACCAAAAATTAAAAAACAATATTCATATTGATAAATTAAGCTGGATGTAGCTAATTAGCTACATATGGTAGTGGATGAAGTAGTCGAGAGTTAACGTTTCGTTTGGTCATGAAGGGTAAATAGATATGTTGTTTAAAATCTCGTTTCTTCTATTTTATTCAATTTTTTTTGTTCCTATATTAACAGCAGTATTAAGATATACAATTATGAATACGTACAATGCTGCTCATAAAGCCAGGTGGAAAGAGAAAAGGATGGCTGCAAATATTTTAAGAAGTGTCGAACGTTTAAATCATAGAAATGCTTTCATTTGCGAGATGGAAATCAATGTTTTTAGTCTTCTTTAGAAATAACTTATGTAAATAGCAATTTTTCTCGGATTTTCATCACTCAAATGGTAAAAGTAAAGGCAGATTTGAAATTTACAACAAAAATTACCCTATGATCACGCTCCTTGATTCAAAATGATGCGTTTTAAAGCCACAGTTTCGAGGTGGTTCAGGAAATCAATGTTTTTAGTCTTCTTCAGAAATAACTTGTGTAAATAGCAATCTTTCTTGGATTTTCATTACTCAAATGGTAAAAGTAAAGGCAGATTTGAAATCTACGACAAAAATTGCTGCAGGAGTGTCCTCCTTACTTAAAAATGATGCGTTTTAAAACCGCAGTTTCCAGGTGGAAATCAATGTTTCAGTATTTTTCAGGAACAACTAATGTAAATAGCAATTTTTCTCGGATTTTCATCACTCTAATGGTAAAAATAAGGGCAGATTTGAAATCTACGACAAAAATTGCCCGGGACATGACCTCCTTACTTAAAAATGATGCGTTTTAGGGCCACAGTTGACAACAAAACGCAAGTTGTCGAGCGCATGTCCGGGCAAACCGGCCTTTCGCCACACCGTGTGCCGTAACGTTCTTTTTGACTTTCCATAGAGCGTTACGTATTTCCCGAACGGCCCCTTTTGGCAGTACCATTTATGGTACATTATTGTTGTTCCTTGTCAATCGCTCTACCTATTTTAAATCCTACCGTATGCTTCTGTTGTGCAAGGAGAACTATCTAGCTGCTGCGTCTTTTAACCTCTCGAAAGGCGCACTTCATCTCGTAATATGCATTTCTGTCAGTCATGATTTAAAAATTTGACAATTCCTTCATTGAAAATTGATAGCTCCAAAAGTTTTGGAAGTTCACTCTATTTATTCCAGATGTAAAAATGGCAAAAAATACAGATCAAGTGGTGAACCCGTATTTATGAATACATTAAGATTTATGGAAATTTTAAATTTTCCTTAAATCGCATGCCATCACGGCGCATTTAAATCAAAAGGAACTTTAAAGGTTCTACACACTCTCCGGACATGAGCCCTGTGAGCTATGAGAGCACATACATGACAGGGCTCATGTCAAAATGAATATAATTTCTTTTCATTTAAATGCGTCCATCTAGTCCCCGTGTGCGTTGTGTTGACACGTACGCCCGAGTGACCAGGTTCCGCCTCCCTATTTGATCGTATTTCTGCCAAACGGAACTATGTGCATTGAGACATGAGCCCTGAGATCCATAAGAACATAAACACAACATGGCTCACAACATAATGCACATAGTTCCGTTTGGCAGAAATACGTCCATTTATTTGACGCGGCGGTATCTTCCAGTCCGTGCCTGCGTTTTTCACTTAAGTGTGAATTTTGTTGAACAAACACCTCGTAACCTGCATGTTTTTTCACGGTAGCATGCCGCATCCGATGCCGATACCGCTATAGCATCTGCCTATGTTGCCGTGCTAAGGAAGAACGCCGTATGAGCCTTCAGGCGTTGTCAAATTTCCTATAAGAAAATATCTATTTTTGAAGAAAGTTATGAGTATTTCTCCTTGAAATTTTCACAAGTTTTAGATCAAATTACGAACCAAATTCTCTGAGAAATCGGAAGAAATATATTTACAAATTTATCCGAAAATTCGTGATTTGTCGAAGGAAATTTGGCAACGTCTGAAGGCTAATACGGCGTTCTTCCTAAGCACGGCAGTCTGGAGATCGGGGTTACTTTCCGAGCACCTGACTGCCTGTCTCGTCGCTCAGAGTTATTGAATTTATGAAAAATATAGTCCAATCTATAAAAAGACCACCATTGTTGTTGCGCTCTTCTTGTGTGCGTGAAGTAGGTTTATTACCCAGGATTTTAGCACGTCAAATCATGAATGCGGAGATTGGAGCTATTAATACATCATCAGTGTTTTTGTTGTGACGAATAACCAATCCCAAAGCAGGAACGAAATTGCAACTAACTAACTTACTTCGATAAAGTTGCTACAAATTGCAACAATCACTGAAAAAAAATCTTAAATTTGCCGCCAGGAAGTATTTTTTCTTGAATCAAGAATTTGCTACTTAATATAAACTACATTTTAGCTTACATTTTTTCTTGTATCAATAAACATCAGCATAAAGCAAGATAAAAAAGGTTGGTGGCAAATTCAAGAATCATTTTGCTTGATCAAAGCATATTTTTTTTTCAGTGATATGTAAAAACTTTCAGTCTATGTATCGTAATATGTATCCTTCTCAAAGTGTTTCCCAGAAAAAAATGTGTTTGATGAAGATTCCAATCACCTCTGATTAGAAAATTAACATTAGTTGATAAGTAATTATTGGAAACTCTTGAGCTAATCGCTATAGTTTCAAACGAGTCGAAAGTAGTCCTCTCAAGAAAATAAATCTAAATCTACGTGAGTGAAGGTTACCTTTGAGGATTACATACATGCGCTCGGCAAATTACACGAGTCAGGTTTACAAAACTTTCCTTCATTCTTCGAAAACAAGACTGCGAAAAGAAATGGGTATATATCAACGAGAGAGATGTCCCCTCTGAAAGGCGCAACTGTCAAGACTTCGCTAAGACCTACAAGAGACCCTAAATTAATGACAGTGTATCTAAAGAGCGGGATTCGCGATTCCTATTAATCAAACATCGAAGAAGGTAGAAATCTCAGAAAGAAACTTAGTCCACAGCGCAAGAAACATGTCCGATCGAATAATGACCGCAACCTTTTCTCCCCCGCGTGCGATTTGAAACTCCAGTTTCTCCGCCGGGTTTGTCTTTCGCGTTATTTCCTCCGAAATAAAACCAGCTTCCCGGGCAGCTACTCGATTTATTTGCAGAAATAAATACTCGAGCAGGTGTCTCTGTAAACATAGTTGCCAGACTACCTAGTCTAATCAGTCGCACGACAATAGAAAGTAGATGGGTCTTGATGGAAGTGACGAGAAATTTTTGATTTGTTTTCATGGATCAGCCGTACAAATGCTACGAGAAAAATTTACCTTTGAATAAAATCAAGCTTTCAATGCAATGGCGTGGCGTACTTTACGATACATTGCTTTATCTGCTCCTTAAACCTATGGAAAACAGTGGCGTGGCGTGAATTACGATATATCGATTGTTATGCCATTTAAACCTACGGAAAAGAATCGATAGATAGGGTATTCGCAGCGAACACCTTAATAATCGATTCTTTACAATAGGTTTAAATGGCATAACAATCGATATATCGCAATTCACGCCACGCCACTGATGGAAAAGGATCGATAAACAGAATGTTTGCAACGAACACCTTAGTAATCGATTCTTTACGATGGCTTCGAATGGGAAAAACTCAAACTTTCACGCCTCACCACTGTATCAGTGAGTATTTTTTTTAAAAAGAATGACAGGTATTGTAAAAATAATTTTACTTGTTTTGAGAACAAAAGACGAAGAGTTTGTCGTTTCAAGAGAGGTTAGCGTTTCATTGAAATTAACTCTTTTTGAACCAACAAGAAATCTTTTGTGAGATATATTAAAGGGTAAGAGAGGTGGGCTAACTCAAATTAACAATTTTTTGTGTGCAGAATCTTGTTTTTATGGTCGCATCCGGTAGACTGAAAAAAATCTCTATAATTTGCGAGGAAGAAGTGTGAGATTTCGTAGAGAGTTTAAAGCGCTTACTTTCCTACCTCTGCGTTAAAGTCGATCAGAAATATCCTTAAATCTGCACACTGTGCAATTTTTATCCAAAATTTGTCTGACTTTTGCATGAAATCTGAAGAAAAATCGGATACATTTTCAGTTGGAAATACCTAAGACTCTCTTCGTCGTTCTCATTACGAAAGAACGTAACAACATATCAACGTTGCCAAATTTTCCCCCGTAAATTGCATTTTTACCAGTAAAATCTGGGACATTTCCAAATGAAAATTTCGCTGATTTTTTTTCCGATCCCGCCTTAAAATCAGAAAAATTTAGAATCGAAATTGCACAGGTACGTTTTTGTGAGAAACCGAATTGTTTGAGTCAAATTTGGAACCTTGGAATGAAGTTGCGTTCCTTCGTGCGGGAGACGACGCGACGTCTTGGCTAATATGCAATGAGCGATGGAAGAATTGGCAACATTGAAATTGAGTTACGTCCTTTCGCGAGGGAGACGACGAAGTTTCCCTTTTTTCTCCGCGAGATAAATGTCAAGCACAACATTAGATTCAGCTGACTCCAGCCGGTTGATAAAGTGCCATGAATGTCAATGGAAGTCGGTTTTTATCTCAATCGCGTGTACATGCGGTTTTACGATCTCTACTAATTGCGAACAAAAGCCGCCGAGAATCAGCAACTTTGTACTGCCGTGCCAAGGAAAAACGCCGTATGAACCTTCTTCGGTTGCCAAATTTCTCCTGATCAATGGACCACTAGACAGGGTACGAATTTTAGCATTCTAATACATGTTTCTGAACCAAAATTTCACGTAAAACACAATTCGCGCGACAAAAGTTGCTGAAATCAACTCTTAGCGAAGATATTAACGTTTTTATTTCACATCAGTTACGAGGAATTTGAACTGGCCGCTCACAAGAAACTCAAAGCTCTACGTGAGTCAAATTGCGCACTACAATAGTTTCAGCAAGCTTCTCAATCGAGCAATGTTCATTTCCCACCATGCGTTGTTCAAACTATAAACAATTTGCTATAGCTGAGCCAAAGCGTCAAGACTGAGGTTGCCAGATTTTTATATAGCTGAGACGTTTATGATAACGTTTAGCGCGCGATGTGAATCACGTAGAGCATTGAGTTTTCATGAGCGGGTGGTTTCAATTCACGCATCAAGAATCATTAAATCTCTTCGTAAGGAGTTAATTCCGGTAATTTTCGTTGTGCGTATCGTGTTCTACGTGAAATTTTGATTGGGAAACATGTATCAGAATGCTGAAATTCGTACCTTGTCTAGTGGTCCATTACGAATTTTCAGGAAAACTTGAGAATACTTTCCGTCCAATTTTTCAGAGAATTGTCTTCGTATTCAGGTCTATATCACCTGAACATTTCAAGAGAAAACATTCATAACCGTCCTCAAAAATAAATATTCTATCGGAGGGAATTTGGCAAATCTCGAATTGTCATACGCCGTTTTTCCTTAGCAAGACTCGCAGTGTCCAAAAGCGCGAGAGAAAAAAAATGGGAAAAGATGTTTTGAAAACTTTTATCCTTTATGGTCGTTATTCCGCGGCGAACCTGTATCGGGTAGCAATATACGTCGCGGGTCGTGACACTGCAACAAAATAAATCAGCGGGAGCGGACTCATCAGCTCAGCACTCATCAGGCGCGCGGCGAGCACTCATCGCTCAACAATCCCGCTCGCCGGGCAGCGCGGCCGACAACTTTCACGGGCAGGAATTTTGCATTTTCGTGCGAATCACAGAATCGGTCCGAATGACAGCTTCTTTTCTCCTACCGCCCGCAGCCCGGAGGAGTTATGGCGGTTACCTAATTCCACATGTACTGCATGTTCTATCGTAAGCGGCGGCCGCGAACCGCGAACGGCCTCTTAATTAAGCGTCTAAACGCCTCGGCTCGCGGAAAAAGTCATCCCGGGCATAAAATAGAAATCCGGCTGAATTTTCGCTCCGAGGCCTAGTGCCTGCGCCGCACAGTGGAACAAGCTAACAGATCTCTGCCATGCGACGCAAAAACGCCGTAAACGCCATTTTACCTTCTTTGGAAACAATGTGTCATAGCAAAAAAACTTCTCCACCTTGGGACAATGTTTTTACAGAATTTGTTTACAAATACTATCAAGAACTCAACCTGCAAATCTGAGGTGCATGGGTTAAAACAGTTTTCATTTTATACAGTGTTAAGTTCCAAAAAACGCGGGAAAATTTTGATGGATTTACGGCGTTTTTGCTTAACAGTTGTAGATCTGCCGAGCTGAGGAAAAACACCATAAGAAAATTCGAGGGTTGCAAAATTTTCCTTGATAAAACATGTATTTTGACAACATCCATGCATATTTCTCTTGAGATTTTCACATTTTTCAGATGAAATGGCGTAAAAATTGTCTGAAATTTATGGAAAATACTGTTCACGCTTTTCCCGGTATAAATTCGCTTTTTATTGGAGGAAACTTGGCAACGCCTGATAGTTCATACGGCGTTCTTCCTCAGCATGGTGAAGATGATATCAGACTTGAAATTTTTTGCTATAATTTCAAATTTTGATGTTCATTTCTTCACGAATTCAATTTCAAGGGATGTTTCTGGAAGGAAATTTCACGAGAAAATCAAAGGAGTCACGTTTAAACTTTTGTCTTTCACTTTTTCGAAAATATAAACTTTCAAAGTTTCCGGATTTTGTCCGAATTCTCATATTAACTCGGTCCAGTGTGCGCCGACGGTGGAGATCTAGCTGGGCGTAAAAGCGAGAAAAAAGTTGCGACCATTCTTTACTCCTTGTTGCCATGTCAACGAGAAAAAGAGTATTTAGGATTTCAGGAAATGTCACTTATCACAAGCTGAAAAGCGATAAATGATTTGGTCTACTTCAGCCGATAGGCATAGAAACTTGATTGCATTATTAATAAGACATTCAAATGGACGTATTTATGCGAAAAGGCGCTAAACGCCATTTCCAAACTTCTCAGTAAAGCAAGTTTGACTAAAACAATTGGCGTTTCCGTACTAATGGACCGATTTTGGTTTACTTTAGCTTGTTTGAAAGCTGAAGAGTTCCTCTAATTACGTACGTTGCCAAAATTAGGAAAAAATGCATATTAAGCGAGATATAGGGGATTTTTGCACGTAGGTCCATTTGATTTAATGCGCTAACCCGGATTCCGAATTAAATCAAAAGGCGCTATCTCCACTCGAATCACTTGATTGACGCGCGCGCGGCGAAGCTCGGTGGAAACTTGGTGAAATTTCATACCGGGGGGTATTTTTGGACGGGAAATTCGAATTTCGGGTCAAATTTTGAAAATTCAGAAATCCAAGATGGCGGACATGGCCTAAAATGCTATCTCGGCTCCTGTCCAGCCGATCTTGGTGAAACTTGGTATCAGGGGGTATTTTCGGACGGGGAACTCGAATTTCGGGTCAAATTTTGAAAATTCAGAAATCCAAGATGGCGGATGTGGCTTAAAATGATATCTATTTCTTAAACAAACGCACTACACGTCTAGAATGGCCGCCAATGAACCTGCGTAAAGCGCACGGGCCGGGTTGTGAAGGCCGGAGGTGGTGGGAGCCCAAATATACCTACCTAACCTCAATCTGCTTTCCCGCTGCATCTTGCCAATGTGGATGAGATGTGGAAATTTCCACGTTTGTAAACTTTAAATATATGGCACTCTACACGGAGAAAAAACTCGTGCGTGGGACCCGAAGTTTGGATCATATGGATCTCTGAAGTTTTCGGATTGAGCATCTGAACACTTTAGGTCTAGCTGTCGAGGTTCGGATCACACATCTGAAACTTCAGTTCTTACGTCTGAAGTCTTCAGGTGTGAGAACCGAAGTTTTTCGGATGTGAAAACCGAAGTACTTTAGATGTAAGAACTGAAGTTTCAGATGTGTGATCAAAACCTCAGCAGCTGGACCGAAAGTGTTCAGATGCTCAATCCGAAAACTTCACAGATCCATATGACCTAAACTTCGGGTCCCACGCACGAAGTTTTTTTCTCCGTGTACGTTCACAATACACCGCCTCGTCGAGGTGCGTGGTTTACCTAGCAGCGTCGGATCGTGAATTCCCTTCATGTGCTGATTACCTATGTTAAAATTTTCGTATCTAAATAAAACAGTTTCTGTTGTCATTTTGAGCCCCTAATACCGAACTTCACACAAACGATTCAGGCATTGAGCTATTGTTGTAGGCCACATCCGCCATATCGGAGTTTAAAATTTTAACAATGAGGTTATTCAGTAATTTTTAATTTTTGCATTTTTTTGGAGGATTGAGTACGCACAGTTCGCTGGAATTTTCTCCGATTTTTTGAAACATTATTAACCCACGGAAAACAAGTTCGAAGTTGCGTATTCTGAGCTCCCATTTAAACTCGCGTCTCCGAGGAAGTCAAGATGGGGCCTGACGAACCCCTAGGTGACGGTCACGCTTTTGACCACGTAATCCTTCCAGCGCGCTCTTAATACTCATGAATTTCTAAATACTGTTCCGATTCCAATAAAGTACCTAACAGTGATTTAATGAAAATTAAGTGATTCCGATGGGTTCGTTAATTTGTTCGCTCGTTAAAAGCCCCTTGTCCATGTCAGTGCACACTGACATCGATCGAGCCAGAGGGAACGCGGAACGCACGGTCGATATGTGACCGTCACTCAGGGGACGACATCTGGGATTTTTTGGCGATGCGCGTTTAAATAGGAGATAACATTTTAGGCCACATCCGCCATCTTGAATTTATGAAATTTTAAAATTTGACCCGAAATTCAAGTTTCCCGTCCGAAAATACCCCCTGATACCAAGTTTCACCAAGATCAGCTGGATAGGGGCCGAGATAGCATTTTAGGCCATGTCCGCCATCTTGGATTTCTAAATTTTCAAAATTTGACCCGAAATTCGAATTTCCCGTCCGAAAATACCCCCTGATACCAAGTTTCACCAAGATCGGCTGGATAGGGGCCGAGATAGCATTTTAGGCCACGTCCGCCATCTTGGATTTCTGAATTTTCAAAATTTGACCCGAAATTCGAGTTTCCCGTCCAAAAATACCTTCCGGTACTAAATTTCACCAAGTTTCCACCAAGCTTCGCCGCGCGCGCGTCAATCAAGTGGAGATAGCGCCTTTTGATTTAATTCGGAATCCGGGTTAGCGCATTAAATCAAAGGGAATTACATATAGTTCCTTTTGATTTTATTCGTAATCGCTGATTCCCTGTTTTGCAATTTTTCAGGGGCTGATTCCAGGGGATGAAATTAGTATTTTGGGGGCATATTTACGTGTGAGAGCAGCCTATTACATGGAGAATCCAGATCCGTTAAAAACTGAAATTTGGAAATTTGGCGCTTAGTTCCCTTTCGTATAAATACGTCCAAATGAGACTTTGCAACATTCCAATACAACTAAAAAATTTGCTTCTCATCCCTTGACATAGACCAAGGGGAATAGAAATCGTCAAAAATATCAGGGCGCCTGGAGTGATGAAAGGTGGCCAGACACATTACCCAATTTTGTTTAGCCCATCGTTTTTGTGGTCCGATAGATTTTTGTGCAATGCTGTATAAACCAATAAATTACTTAGTCAAGTTACAAGTAATAGTATGGGTGGTGAGATTTCGCTAAATAATGGAATGTAACTCTTAGATGCCCCAGTCGGGTCAAACTGACCCAAGGATGGCTGAAATCATGTACCTGATGGGTTTTACGGGGCCGGCACATCCGAAGTTTAGATGTAGGACTAAAAATACATCTTAAAAAAAGAATAAGACATTAAATTGAAAAAAAGAGAAAAAACTCAAATATCAACACAGCCGAAGATAGGAGAGAAGTTTTTGGGTCTGGTTTTTTGAGACTTTTCTCCCGAACCAAAGCGACAGTTCATTGACAGTCTACAGAGAGACATCGCGAGCTCACGCCTCACGCCATAGCGCCTTCAACTTTGCAGATACAACACGGACATCCATCAAGCACGATAAGTTGTATCCCTGCGCCGTCATAAGCGCGTATCCTTTTCCTTGCTCCATTTCCATGTTGTGTTGGTTCCATTTGTCTTATTTGTAGGAATGCTTCAAGAGCTACGTTAGCAAAATAGCTTAAGATAATTCAGAGACGTAATCGGCCCTTGTTTTCTACCTTTTCCTCTTTTTAACTTTTTTCTCGAATTTGAGCGACACCTCATTGAAAGCATGTAGCAGAGCATTGAGAGATCACGCTTCGCATCATCGCGCCTTCAATTTTTTAGATGCAGCACGGACATCCATCAAGTATGAATAGTTGTATCTCTGCGCCGTCGTAAAACGCGCATCCTTTCCCTCCCTTTATTTCCATAGCTTGTTCGTTTCCGTTTCTGTGCTTCAAGCACTACGTGAGTAACACTGTCGAAGGTAGGAGAGATGTGTTCGGGCCTCTTTTTTTTAACTTTTCTCCCGAATCTGAGCTACACCTCATTGACAGCATAGAGCGGAGCATTGCGAATTCACGCATCGCGCCTTCAATTTTGCAGATACAACACAGACATCCATCAAGCACGAATAGTTGTATCTCTGCACCGTCACCAAAGCGAGTAATTTATTTCACTCTATTTCCATATTGTGTTGGCTCCGTTTGTCTTGGTGTCTGGCGGAGCTTAAAGGGCTACGCGAGCAGCCCAGCCAAAGTATACCTTGGATTAAATTTGTTGGCCAAATTAAGTATCGGGTAAAAATATTGGACAAAAAGTCTAGTTACCTGATGAATCGTAAGGAAGGAGACTTGATTTTTCTCAAATTAAAATTGTTTTTTTTTTCACATTTTTCCGACGTATTATTTTTTTTTATTTTTCAAGAATTTGTTTTAATGGTTGAAACGTTTCTCCTTCCAGCCAAATAACTGGAGATAGGAGCCGTAAAAAGCTGAGTCCCATAACTCCTGCCCTATTTGAATACTGAATTGAAAAGAATATCAATACAGTTTTTTGAGAAGTGTCTTGATTTTTCTTCTACCCCATTTTAACAATTAAAAGGTCAGGAAATAATGGTAAGCCACCTTCAGGAAATAATGTGGGGAAGTTTTGAGCTATAAAATTGATGTTCGCCATAAAAAAAAATAAAATGGGAGCGAACATTTTGAAACTCCTCTTGAAAATCAAGATGCGTTGTTTTCAAGTAAATCTCCGGAGGATTTGGCTTGGATAAAAACTCATAGGACGCGGGTATTGCAATTCCCTAAGTAAAATAGACAATGGAGATAATATAATTGGACGTATTTCTGCCCAACGAAACTATGTGCATTCACAAATGAGCCCTTAGACCCACAAGGATATATGTATAACTAGGCTCACGTCATTATACACATAGTTCAGTTTGGCAGAAATGCATTCAATTCATTTTAAATCATTATTCAACTTGATTGAGCATATTGAAACGGTACATTTTTAATTTTCACGTACATTAAATAATTCAATTTTATATTCGATATAAATCGCAAGGTCCCACGAGTTCGTCAGAAAAATCATTGCATGCTCGTATTTGGACCAATTGAAGTTTGCTGGAACATATTATTGAAGGCAGTAATCCTAAACTGATTGACAGGAAGAATCAGGGTGAGAAGATGAATGGGGAATCATTTTTGCCGGAATCTTGCTTGCCAAATTTTCCATCCGTCTCCGCTTTTGCATTCCTTAGAATAAGAAAAGTGCACATTTTGGCACCAGTGGGCGAATTATTGGCAGGTGTTGGCTATCTGCCGTATCTGATGGAGAAATGATGGATCATCGAGCCGGAAAAATAACTAACAATTTGATTTTTCGGCTCATCGTTGTCAAGTTTGTCTGGAAACCATTACTTCTAATCATGCATGGAAGGTGTGGCTAGCAATCTTGGAAAATTTGACGACACTGCCGTATTCTCGGCACAAAAATTGGGGTACTGGGTAAGATGGAAACGCCATGCTGGGTGGCGTAGGGGCTCATTGGGTCAACTGCGCCTGAGTAATTTTAGAATTTTAACACCACTCACAGACAATCATGAATATGAGAATCCAAGGGAAAGGGCGTATAGCTCTCAGCACATCGCGATTTCAAGACTGAAGTCCAATAAAAAAAAAAAAAAAAAAAAAAAAAAAAAAAAAAAAAAAAACTTTCATTTTTTGCCTGTATGTAAATTTGTGTCTAGGGGATCTTTTTGTAGTCTAAACAAAGATTTGAAAGTGCTCTGCCATTTTGGATCTTTGCATTAAAGCAAAGCCCTCCGTTGCCACCGCGCAACGCGCCACGGGTGGAATGGTGCGTGCCTGGACGGACGGTCAGAACGCCTTCGACTACGTGCGTAGGCAATACGGACATCCATGGAGTTCGAATAGTTGCATCTAGGAGTTAAAATTAATGTTCGCATCCAACACAAACCAAGGGCGCTTTGCTTTCTTCTCTCATTTCCAATTGTGGCGTTGTCAATTGTGCCGGTGAAGTATACCATAACTTATTTTTATCGCGACATTTAATTCAGAGATCGATGTGGCAAGACTAAAAGCTTGTAGAATTTAGGTCTTACGTTACAGTTTGCTTCAGGATCATCGAACCGAGGCACTGGTGGACTGAGGTAGTAAAAAAAGAACCAATCAATGATGATGTATTTAAAAGAAGCCGGTCTAAATTTCTTGCATAAAATCTTAGGTGAGACGCTGACAAAAATAAAGTAAATGTTTCTTCTTTAGTTTTATATTACTTGGGTTATTGTATTTCTAAAAAAAACTCTCATAAAAATATCCACTTGAATTTTGTACAGCCAAGCCTGAAGGATATCTCCTTAGTAAATAGGATCGGTTAAAAATGTGAAACATTTACCGAAGCCGCGAGTGAATTTACTAGACCTCAAAAATATCGAGATGCGTCGAGAAAAATTTTTATGACTTCAACAGTTTTATGACTTCAATTTTTATGACTTTTTATAACATGAATGACTACGTAACGCAACAAAAAGCAAACCAGAATGCAGTCCGTGTACGTAAACGAAACTTCTTTGATTTTTTTAAAAATCGAGGAACTTCAAAAGCTAGAATCGGATCAAATTTTGCATATCCTTAGATGCATGGCTACACATTCAAAAAAAAAAAAAAAAAAGTAGATAATCTGGGATTGAAAAAAATATTTTTAGAATATGTTTAATTAATCCCTAGTTTACTGATTTTAAACATGCATGTGTATAAGTTGCCAGAAAAAAAAAAACAAGCAGGAAGCTCCAACGCATTCGCGTCGGAAAGCGGCTCTGGCGACGGTAGGTAGTTGTTACGCGTTTACGGTTTCCTTGGTAACCTTTGTTTGCTATCAGCTGATGTCGAGTAGTATGACTAGGAAGCTCCAACCACGGCATTCTTCGAAAAAAGCGCGAAAACTTATAGATTTGAATTTTCAAATTTTAAACGTAAAGTACATTTTTTCCAGAGCGAGATTAAAGCACAGATCCGTTTTGAATTATTGACAGTATCACCATGATTCCAAAAATACACTACACAACATAGCATTCGCTCACAGGAAAAAGATATCAATTAAAATAAAATCAGGGCCCCCTAAACAGCAGAAAATGGCGCCGATTCCCATCAACCAACACGCGGTCTCTCCAATGTAACATGGTCCGATGATACTCCCCAGCTGGGACCGTCCGGAATAGCAGCTCTAGTGCAAGCACCAGAGCCGCTAAAAATAAAATCAGAAATAACTCAATGCTGAGCTCTTTTGAAATCGAATGAGCTGAAATCAAATCCCCCGGTTCGTTCACTCCATCACCCTTGACCGCGACCGTGACGGCGTGTCGCGGATCCTGCGCGGCAGCGTGCGAACCGCAAAACCACATCGCCGTTGCCATTTCGCGCCTAATTAGCCCGACATCCCAATTAATAATGCAAATTAAACCGGGAGTCCGGCATCGTCCGCGGCGCAAACCCGTTCCGGGATCACCTTAGACCTTTACCTCAATATTTAAACACGTCGGGTACCGCCGGGGCGCAATACCTCACTTTTGTCTCAAATAAGTACAGGTTGTACGCGTTTTTTGTTTGTGGGTGAGAGCCCCCTTTTTGCGACACCTCCCCACGCTGCCGTGCTAAGGAAGAACGCCGTATGAACATTCGAGAGTTGCCAAATTTCTCTTGATAAAACATGCGTTTTTAGCGATATTCATGCACATTTTTCTTTGAAATTTTCAGATATTTTAGATTAAATGGAGGTGTTGCATGTGTGAGAAATTTGCGATATGACTGGTGGTTCTTATGCAAAAGTTCGCAAGAAACACGATAGTGCCACTGGTCTTCTCTGAAATCAACTCCCAAGCTCAAAAAAAGCTCTCAAGTTGAGGCCAAAATAGAGGGGATATCCCACGCTATCATGAGAGTCCACCTCTACATCAAGACAAACTCTCCGTGCAAAGATAGGGAGCAAATACATTGACAGGGCTGCCACTTTATTTGGGGACTCTAAAACTGAAAACACGGCAACCCTGCTAATGTATTTGCTCCCTATCTTCGCATGGAGAGTTTGTCTTGATATCCCCTCCATTTCGGCCTCAACTTGAGAGCTTTTTTTGAGCTTGGGAGTTAATTTCAGAGAAAACCAGTGGCACCATCGTTTGTCTCGCGAACTTTTACATATGAATCAACAGTCAAATCGCATATTCCTCACACATGCAACATCTCCATTGCGTACAAAATTGTCTGAGAATTTTGGGGAAAAATATTGACCATTTTCCCGGTGAATTTGGTCTTTATCAAAGGAAATTTGGCGACGTCTGAGGGCTCATACGACGTTTTTCCTTCGCACGGCAGCATAAGTCTCTCGGTGGCGTGGGAGGCTGGAGAGGTTCGTCTTCGGGAAGGACAGCATAGATTATCTGCCACCGCCACGGGTAGCCGTGGAATAGCCAATGACGCCAAAAGCATTCGGATCTTGGAACGGTTGCAGAATTCTTAACTCGACTTCCGGGTGGGTTCAGATGGAGGTGACGCGCGTGTGACAAGTACCGCCTTCTTCTCAGTATTAGTGTATGCTTAGGGACGGTAAGATTTGCAATGTGTTAAGAAACGACTCGTGATAAGCAGGAAATGTCAATCTCTTTTGCTTTTTAGTGCTCAATTAATCTTTCAAGATTTGGGGCTTATGCCAAAATAGTTGCGCACACAATGTAGGTATACATTCTTGGTCTCAAAACATTCAGAGGGGGCCAAGAGGGTTAAGACGCCACGCCAGTTTTTCGATCAAAAACACGTTAAAAATTGTGCAATGAGATGCCTCTCACGAATTACTGTCAGAAGTGGTCGTAAAAAAGGGATTCTTTCACATTCAGGTACATTTTTTATACACATCAATGCGTCTTTGTAAAAAATCAATATGCTTGTGTTCGGTTTTCATTGAAAGAAGCTTTCGGTACTTAGGCAAGAATTAATACAAATTTGGTAACGTTTGTTACATTATACATTACTTTTTAGAAAGTTTGATGCAGATCGTACAAAGTGGCGGAAAAAATTTCAACAGAAAAAAAAAAACTGGTAGAGATTCTTAATTTTTTAGATTTTATTTCCTTCATTTAGACTATGCAAGTATAGCGAATAAAATTGATCCTTAAGAGCTCCATAATTGACAATAATCCTGAAGATGGAGCATAATGGGTATGAAAAAATAAAGATGAAAAAAATTTCTGCTGCTTAAAGAAAGCAAGAAGCCTGACCTTTCAGACTGAGTTTTCAAAATGTACCCTTTTTTAGTTACAGAATGAGCTAATTTGAGCGCTTCATGAAGACAAACGCATCCTCCAGGGATTTCAGAGGAACTAAGGAATGCTAGTTCATTTAATTGGTAGCGTACTTATTTCCCTCCTTTTTAGCGTCCCAGAAGTCTTTAAATAAAACGCAAAAATTCTCGGATTATGAGGAGTATATGTAAGCAAAAAAAAAACAAGGGGAAAAAACGGAAAATAAGGACAAAAATACAACATTAAAAATTCGAGACGTTTCGGCTAAAAACTGAGTCATTTTCAATCGGAAAATAAATTAAAAATTAAAAAATATCGATGAAAAAACCCAAGACCTACATGTTGATTGCGAAGATCCGAGAAAAAATCATTTTTTTTTATGTTTTTGTTTTCCCCTCGAATCTCAGCCTCCAACATGTTGGTCTCGGGTTTTTCAATCGGTATTTTTTAATTTTTATTTTATTTTCCGACTGGAAGTGACTCAGTATTCAGTCCGAACGTTGCGGGTTTTTAGTGCTGTATTTTTAGCCTCGTTTCCTGTTTTTTTTTCATGTTACCATCTTCTTGAACTGCTTCGTAAAAATGTGTATCTATATAAGCAAAAATTGATTTCACCTACTTACGGGAGCACCCGTGCTGCTTCCCAGAATCTCCGTCCGTTACACATCTTGATATTCAGCTGAGCAAGACTCAAAGACAGAGAAAAGATAATAAACAAAGTCACGGGCTCATCTGGGTCTTTCTTCCGCGGTGGACGCCCGCTCCCTATACTTAAGGGTAATCATTTAATCCTGGGAGCACACCGAGCGTGCGTCCGCAATTAACGCGCTCGTAGTGGAAGACGATCGATAGGAAACCTGCCTCCACTTAAACGCCGCTAATTCCCCAGCCATGAGGCATTTCCGCTTCAAAAGCTCCAGCATTCCTCCGGAGATAAATTTTACCGCGGGAAATTAGCAACGGTCGGAGCCCGAACCCTGACGCGGCGGGGTGTGCAAATGAGAGTAAAAGTAATAAAGCTTCGTCCAAATTCGTCGTTCGATTGGACGTATTTCTGTTAAACGGAACCATGTGCATAATGATGTGAGCCCTGTTATGCACATATTCTTATGGGTTTCAGGGCTCATGTCTTAATGCACATAGTTCTATTTGATAAAAATACGTCCAATTCTGCCTTGCTAAGGAAAAACGCCATATGAACCTTCGAGCATTGCCAAATTTTTTCCTAGAAAATGACAATTTTTTTAGAGAAAATATAAATATTTTTCCTTGATATTTTCTAGGAGCTTTAGAAAAAATTGCAAGGAAAATCATACGGTAAATTGGGAGGAAAAAATTCAAAAATTCTTCAAGAAATTCGTGTTTTTTCGAAGGAAATTTGGCAACGCCTGGAGGCTCATACGGCGTTTTGCCTTAGCAAGGCGGAATTGCACGCAATGCCACGGATTTCCAGTAAATCTGCCGGCGCGAGTGTTAAGAGTGCCCGGCCGGCGATCATATTTTCACTTGGAGCCGGTAGGACGTGAATCCAACTAATTTACGGTACGTTTATACGAGCAGTTCTGGGCGCCCGCGGCGTGTATGCACTCCATTCAGAGCAGTGGCGGGGCGTGAATTGCGATACATCGATTCGTATGTCATTTAAACCTATGAAAAAGGATCGATAAGTAGGGTGTTCGCAGCGAACACCTTGATAATCGATTCTTTACGATAGCTTTAAATGGCATAACAATCGATGTATCGCAATGCACGCCACGCCATTGATCAGAGGCGGCGGGACTCGCACACGCTGCCGCGGCAGCATCGCGGCGGACACTGAAAGCAACAGTTGATATAATAGCTGGAGCAAAAAATAAGAGGCAAGAAAGAACTACATTGTTAAATCTCGAGTTGATGTTGAGCTGAACCGGCCGATGGAGTTTGTTCAACGCCACACAAGATGACCCGCGTCGTTGCCAGTTACAGTTTGCCCAGGTTGCAACATTTTTACGAGTTTAAATCAAATCATATGCATATTTGGACCGAGTTTATCGAAAGGAACCAATCCACATTTTCAAAAAAATTGAGTTAAGAATGTTTTCGAGTTTCATCAGCCGTATGTTTAATCATATGCATATTTGGACCGATTTTATCAGAAAGGCGAACCAAACCAGATTTTCGAAAAAAATTGAGTTAAGAATGTTTTCGAGTTTCACCAGCCGTATGTTTAATCATATGCATGTTTGGACCGATTTTATCAGAATTAAACCAAACCAGTTTTTCGAAAAAAATTGAGTTAAGAATTTTTCCGAGTTTCACCAGCCGTATATTTTCTCCTGCTAAAAACTGAAAGTCTAAAAACAGAAATCATTTTGTGAAAATAGGGGATAAAGTTGATTTTCTACAATGAGCCTTATGCAAGAATAAAAATTCAAACCTATTTTTTTCAGTTTTAACTTAATGTGGGTTGGTTCCTTTCTGATGAACTTGGTTCATTATCCATGCCGTCCACGAGGAAATGAAAATATTCTAAAAAAACTCAAAACTTCTGAATTTTACTAGATTATGATGAAGAAGCTACGAATATTTTGAGACAGAACACGTAGTTTCCCAGACAAAGAAACGTAACTTCATTCCAGGGTTTGAAAATTGACTCAAACAATTCAATTGTTCACAAAAAAGCCCTTGTGTAATTTGTTTCCAAAATTGCGCGCACAGAGTGGTGTCCACGCAATGTGTGAAGTATCCATGCAGTCTTGCGGGCACTGACAGCGCGCACTGTGGAGTGCGCGCAATGCGTGAGGTATTCATGTGGTGTTGCAGGCGCTAACATGCGGATCGCGCCGACCGTAGTGTTTAGTGCGATCAAACTCACGCAGCGTTTGTCAACTTGTGATTTTAGAGTTTTTTGCTCAGATACATGTAGTTTTGAGTTATTCTAGGATAATATTCATTTTCTTAAGATTGAATGCCCTCCGTTGGCATTGCATTGAACTAATTTGCTCGAAATACACTCATAAGGACACTGGAGAGAATTTACCGTAAAAATCTCCGGATCCGATACTTCAACTCGACAGAAATTGTTCCACTGAAAATATTTGATAAAATTTCAAAAATTCTTCAGAACGGGCCAGCCCTCGGTAAAAAAGTTTGGTTGATTTTGAACTTTGTTTGGTTTCCATGACCGAGGTATTTGGTTCTTACAACCAAATTAGGACTGCTACACCAGCTTCTCTTGAAGGCGGTCACTGATTGAAACTTGATAAGTCATAAGAGCTACTGCGATTCTGCTTCTCACATCGAAGTTCGGTCGCACAATCAACGCATTTCGGTCTTTCGCACCAACCACGCATAGTATTGAGTATTCTAGTTTGAGGATGCAATATTCTTGTAAAATTAGGATAATTTTAAAAATAGAGGGAACCTGAGGATACCAGATCTGAGCAGATACAGGATCTAGGGGGCTTCTACATCTGGAGATTCTGAATCTGAAATACACGATCTGGAGATTCTAGATCTGCGGGGGATATTAGTACCCGGTAATTTTGGTTCTTAAGATTCTGGATCTTCAAATTCCGTATCCTCCACATTCAGAGTCCACTCAAATATTGAATCTTCAAGATCTTGTATCCCTCAGTTCATGTATCCCACCCCTCTATTAGTTATTTTTCTAAAACGACTGTCTTGCTTGTGATACATTTCTTGATCATGCTTTCTCAGTCAACTACCGGTAGAGAAATTTTTCTCCCAACTTCATTGAACGGACATCAACAATTATTTTGGTGGCAAACTATAATTTACTTGAGGGAAAAACCAAGATGAAGGACTTGGATGGTAGGTCACGTGTAGGCAAAATGTTTTTTTTTTTTTTTTTTTTTTGCTTAATTTTTAGCAAAAATGGTATGGTGGGATTGTAACAGCTGAATGCTTATGAGTTGATCGAAATCTGACAACCACCGATACACCTAATGAAACAGACTCGAATGAGGCAGTTAAGGAGAAACTTTAAGTCTGTAGCTCCAGACGTACACAATACGCAGAATTAATGCAGCGCCGACCCGCAATGACCGTACTTTTAATTTTGCCGCACTGCCTCGTACATGTAATTCGCGCTGCCAACGAGAAACATTCAACCGTTTGGTCAAACCTTTGATCAGCACTCGCTGTTTTTTGTGCCGGCTTTTACTTTGTATACGAGACAAGGATCTGCTGAAAGCCTCTTCGAGGTCACATAAAAAATCACAAGTACTAAACGTGAGAAAGAGTGCAACTTGATGTAAAAAAATTATGGTGTAAGTGTAAGTGTTATACATGAAAACGAAGAAAGCAGTGAGTATCAAATTTTCGAAATCGAGTTTCCTTCGAAATTCGTCTAAAATCTTTTAAATGAAATCACTGAAATAACTGAAACAGCAAAATTTATCTTCTTTTCATGAACACGAGACATATGAGAAAGCCATAAGTGCGCAAAGAATGACGTAGTTTTAGGCAAGACAGCGCCAGTAAGATGCATTATTCCTCCAGAAAGTCAATGAAAACAGTGCTCTCTAGTAAAATGCCGCCCTTTTCTGCCGATGTCAATAACCTGAAATTTTTTTTTTTTTTGGGGGGGGGGCAGGTTTAATGGCTTATACCCCTTCTCAGGGGTCTGCAGCCAACTATAGACAGTATTTTTATTGTCAGTAGACATCATGGGGATTTTGGTACATTCATACTCCGGCTTTCAAATTTTCAGGGATTAAGATCGAGTAGAATCTGTTTCTGCAGATGATCCACTCGTCAGTTCCATGAAAATTCCTTGCCACCACCGGGATTCAAACTATTGGTCTAGAGTCAGACGAGTTGACCGCTATGCCAATCTGGCCGGCTAACCTAGAAATGGGTTTGTAATGTGTCCAAAACGCATGCAGAAGATAGCACTTACGGCTGTCTTGCCTTACACTAGCCTAACATGAAAATGAATAATACCCTTATTATGTAATTGAACTAAATTCGGTCGATCTTTAATCATCCAGACAATTTCCAGGAGTCTTTTGGATGATTAGTGGCAATATGACAAAGAATGGAGGCTTCTTTTAATAAAATTTTCCGGTCAGGCGGTTCTAGGCCCGTTTTCTCAAAATTCCATTTTTCCATCTACCGCTCTATTCGCTATCACGACAGAGTGCGTCTTGCATTCTCTGTTATTCCGCACCGAGGGACTCGCCGGTGCATCGGAGCCATCGCGTGTTTAAAACAAGAGTCGCGCGCCAAGACAGAAGTTCAAAATCCATCGGGATTGAAGAAGGGTACGTGGGGGCGGGGTCGACGGGGGTGCAGAAAACGTTACGGGAACGGAGCGGAACTGGAACGGGACCGCGAGGACACCTGAGCTGCCCGCCTTGTTACAGAAAAGAACAGTAAGTGCACTCTAAGATGAGCCTTGGAAGACATAAGAGCATTCGCTAACCGTGGCTCATACGAAAAATGCACTTACAGCTATCTTATAATATGGCAAGAACCAGAACTGCCGTGTTAAGGAAGAACGCTGTATGAACATTCGAGAATTGCCAAATTCCCACCGATAAAATGTTCATTTTTTAGGAATATCGTGAATATTTTCCTTTGAAATTTTCAGGACTTCTCGGTAAAATTGCGAGCAAAATTATCCGAAAAATTGGAGGGAAAATTTTCATAAGTTTACCAGGAAATTCGTGTTTTATCGAAGGAAATTTGGCAACGCCTGAAGGTTCATACGGCGTTCTTCCTCAGCGCGGCGGAGAACCGGTACGCACCGAGTCGGGAACGACGAAGCATATGAATCTGCGGATCCACTCGGGGCAGTTGAGGAGTTAACTAGTGGCAACTTTCGCTAATCCACACGCAAACATCGCCGCCGCGCTAAGTCAGGACCGCGTAACCCCGTATTGAATCTGCGTGTAGTTGCGTGGTTTTTGCTTAGGACGGCGGATTAATCCACTGGCTCTCGATTTACAGCCGCCGACGCGCCCTCCGCTCGAGTCACAATCAGCCTCCATTCTCTACGGACCCATCGTCCACTTCCGTTTTTATACTCACTCGGAAAATTGCTAATTGCTTTCGTCGGAGACATCCGGATGGAGGTAGCCCGTCTTCAGTGAGCCGAAGAGTAGGGGCCTTAATTGGGATAGATGGCTACTGCGGGCTGATTTTTGGTATTGATAGACAAACAGATAGAAATTTGAGCGAACCAATTGGTTGGAACGGGTGTTTCTCAAAGACTAAGGGGGGAATATTGGACTAACTACAGGGTCCCTTGAGGGCTGCCGTTACAGTTAGTTTGTCACTTCTTACTTTTTCCATTGCAACCACCCACTCACACCAATAAGATCGCTCCATACACCTTCCGTCTTCTTTATCTATAGCTTTGCCTATCATTTTAAGAATCATATCCCTTTCGTCTCCTTTGTCTATAGCTTTGTCTATCAATTTTAAAAATCAGACCGCAGGGCAGAGAAGTCTACAGAATCATCCAATCTGCGGATCGCATGATAAATTAGGAAATTCTCGGGAAAGTGAGGAAATCACTGTCAAATACAACATCGAATAAAAATCTCGGAGGAAATTTCGACGAATTATCAATTTTTTCGACTTTTCTGGAGACGTTTCGGAAATTTTCAAGAGTGAAGAGAGGAAGAGAGAAAGAGAGAGAAAGGGGTGGAGAAAAAAGTCATTACTGTGAAAAATTTAGGAAAGTGAAAAAATGTCCAAAACGACACCGAATAACAAAAATTCGGAAGTATAAAATTATGAGAGTTTCGCTTTACGCATAACGGTAACTAACGCTGGACGTGCCCGCTACACCTTACACATCACCCCTTCCCCCTCCCCACTCATTCTGCACCTACTCTTCCATTACCCGTTCTCATGCAGAGGTATTTCTCCACCCCCAATTCCTCTTCCTGGTTTTTCCGCTTTTTGCCAACCATTACCAGTTTTTAATAAAGAAAAGAAAATTAGTTAGATTTTGTGTAGTCTTTTAATATTTTATCACAGTAAACGACAAATGGTCAATTCAGAGTGTACATGTGCTAACTACTTTAAAATCACAAGTTGACAAACACTGCGCGAGTTTGATCGCGCTAAACAGCACGGTCGGCGCGGTACGCGTGTTAACGCCTGCAAGGCTGCATGAATACTCCACGCATTGCGCGTACTCCACGGCGCGCGCTGTCGGTGCCTGCAAGACTGCATGGATACCTCACGCATTGGTTGTACGGCACCGTGCGCACTTCAAGCGTCACGTTTCTCCGTATCCCGTCTTCATGTAGTTCAAAGCTCCAAAATGTAAACAACGCGCAACAGCTGAAATATTTGCTTATATACATTCTTTATGCGTTAAACTCAAGTTTTTCTAATGAGCAGGGATTTTGACTTGCATTGGAAAACATAGTATCCTGTTCAGTGGTTACTTTCAATAATTTTCGTTACATAAATCGTGGAGTTACCTCTTTGGTTATGGAAGTATCTATTTCAATTTGCAATGCCTGACTGGTCAGCACAATACACATGTCAATACTGCTAGTCACTTTAAACGTATGGCTTGGTGACTTAAACGCGAGGTAGAGAAAGTAAACCTTGGAATTCAATGCATATGAATACTGTATTCTAGTTTTACGTAACATTTTGGGATGACGGCGGCAGGGGGTTCCGTAAATGCTGAGTTACTACTTATCACGAACGGAAAAATGAGCTCAACTTCGTCACACGGAACTTCCAAGAGTACATTAAATATACAGAAAATAGAGCTCATTTTTTTTCAGTATTCCAGTGTGAAGTTAAGATATGTCATTAACCTTCATATAGCTTTTCAACTTCAAAATCAACTTTGATTACATACTTTCATTACAATTTTTTTTTAAAAAATTACAAAAATGCCATTTTACACTGTCACGCAAGATAACTTTCGAGTGTATAACACTGTGTCAATGTGCAAATCTTCATCGTTTATTGACGGGGGCTTGGTCGGTGGTCATTTGAAACCCGGCTCTTTGATCCTAATATGTGAGCTTCGGGTCGTTTTTGGGGGCTGATTGATGGGCCGACCCGACCATAAGACACGTGTGAAGTGGTGGAGATAGTGTTGGAGGGCACGCTCGCTCCAGAATGCTAATTGCTCTTAATGATTTCGAAGCTCATAACTATGTTACCAGGACGGAATCCTCAGACATTCCTCCTCCGTCTGTTGATTACTGCATTCAATCATCTGGCCGGCCTGCGGGCGGTTCTCGGGTGAGACGAAAAATCACTTTTGCCGTGCTCATATTGTAACAAAAAAATCACTGGAATCTTATCCTGCGTTTTGTGATTGTTCCCCGTCGATAGCCGAAAAACAGCGATCAGACTTAAACATCTCTAAGACGCACGCACTCTAACTCATGTAACTCGAACGAGACTGACAATTTAAGGACTTAGAGAGCTTATGGTGTGTGACGGGGTGAGACATAATGTGCCTTAAAGTAGGAACTCAATATTTTTAGGACAGCAAAAAACCCAGTCTAAGGTCAAAATTTTAGAATTTCAGTTTCCAATGCTAAATATTGTCTAATATTCTCAAAAACAGTCAAGGCTTCAAGCCATAATTCGCATAGTTTACTGGTGCTTTATCGTAAACGCTTGATGCGAATATTAACGGTACCAAAAATCTCGTACTTGCCAACAGCTGATAGGACGTAGTTCTACTAAACGGAACTAAGCGCAATTTCAGTTCCTTTTGACAATTTTAGGATCCCGGACAGTGCGTTCTGTTAAACAGAAATAAGCCCAATTACAGTTCCCTTTGATTATTTTAGCGCGTTCTGTCAAACAGAACTAAGCGCCATCGAAAAGACATTGTGAGCATGAGACGGGCGGAGCTTTTCAGTCACCTGAACCCGCCAATCCAACCCCCCCCCACCGTCCCTTCTTCCCTTTATGGTGCTTAGTTCCGTTTAGCAGAAATATGTCCAATAAACAGTCAACTTGTCAGCTACCTCGTAACAGATAGTCAGTCTAATACCCACTATCATTTTTTATCTGTGCATTTGCCTAACTCCATCACGTATAATGATGATGGAGGAATTTTCGAATTCGCGACCAGAGCCTCTATCAACCTGAAAAATAACTGAACATCGCGGCGCGCCTGAAATGAAACCGCGTGTTATCATCCTCGGCGGAAACATAAAATTGACTCATTCGCGAGAACGCCCGCCGCAAATCCGCGGAAGAAAGCGCGCGCGGAGGCATTCCCAAAAACACAAGAACCTATTCAGCGAAAAAATATAATACTGACACACATTCGACGCGCATGCACAAACTGCGCGCGGAATTGCCACCGGAACCGGTTCCCCGTCCCCGAGAGATTTTCAATTATGAATGAGCTACTTACGCGGGGGGAGGCGGGAGGGGCGGGGGCGGGGTTTAATATTTCGAACTTGTTCATTACAATGAAATGTTAGTTGCCGCTGAGTGGCGGGTCCGGCTAATTTAGCTGATCCTCTGTTTGTTTACAAGAATTAATAAATTTAATTCTGCCAGCGCCAAACCACCGACTCCGCCGCCCCGAGCGGGCCCTTTGATTGAGGCCTCTGTTCTCTCTTTCTGCCTGTTGCCATACTAATATTTTTATTGGACGGGACAGGCTGGATTTTGCCAGTTTTTGGGAGGAAAGAAGGATTCGCTCACCAGAATTCTCAATGAGTATTCTATTTACACCGAGAAAAAGGGTGCTGATTTAACATTCTGGCGTGTAAAAAAAAGTGCGCGACAACTCGCAAACGCTAAATTAACCGCTACAGCAGTTACTCCAGCAATGTCAAAATGTAAAACTAATTGCTGTGGCGGTTAATTTAGCGATTTGTGAGTTGTCGCACACTTTTTTTACATCCAGAATGTTAAAGAAGCATCCTTTTTATCTCGGTGTATTTGTGTGCATTTGATTCTCCTTCCTTGATTTCCTCAAAGTCGGCTTTTATAAATCTGAAGAAGTTCTAACTGTCACTTGTTTTTACTGTGATTTATCAGGCTATCCTCTCAATCAGAAGGAAGGAACACAATCCCTCATTAACTAAGCGATTATTTTTTAACCGAAATTGGTTTTTTCCCCCTTCTTTACAAATGATAATTAAAAATATCATCCCGTTCTTCGTGAGAATTAAAATATTAGGCAGCCCCCCCCCGGCTCGTTATAGGAATTTGTGAGCGATTCTGTGAACCACTTAAAATCTCTGCCGGTTAAATAATGTAGTTGACCTTCTTCCGATAATACCGAACAAGTGCACATTTTGAGGTCACGTGGGTTTCCATGGTTTAGGAATGACGATAGTTTTATTTCCCCAGAGATTATATAAAAATACGTACTGGATAAAAAATTGAAAATTTATTCTGACGAGCTATTATAATTTTTTTTTTTTTTTTTTTAACTTCATTATACTCCATACGGTTAATTTAGAACCATATGAACTACATTTTGTGATAAGGAGCCACTATTTTTAAGTCATCCTTACTAGTATTTATATGCATAAGGAAACTATAATGACACATACTCTGTTTTTAAATGAGCCAGAAACAGTGACTTCACATTGCAAAATGAAGTCCATTTGGCACCGCAAGGATGCGCGATTTTGCAGAGTGGCTGTTCTTCATCAATCTGTCGAACACTAACATGGTCAATATTTACACGTAGCCGGTCCAGGCAAATTAATAACAAAACTGACCGCTGGAATCCGCGGAGTAAATGTTTAATTTGAAATTTTGTGTTATTTCATGCGGGTATATAGACCTACAATTAAGCTGTCCTCGCGTGTTTTAAAAGTGAATTATCACCAGCGTTACTATACACCGTTACCTTCTTGACCCACAGAAACAGTATTGTATATGACCACTCAATCCTTACTTTTGGGAACAAAGAAATAAACATTGAATCGAATTGCGTGATTTATCTTTCAGCCGGTGGCATAAAATCGGATTTTAATAAGCATTAAGCGTTCCTCCATGAAAGTTATCTCAATTTGACGTATCACCATTCCAACATTCCATTACTTTCACTGCCTGTCATATTTAAGTGGATCTTCAGCTTTTGCGAAATCCATTCTGCATACGATCGATGTATTTTAAACTTTTAACAATTTTTGTGGATTATTTAGGGAAAATTGAGCTTTCAGTCTAAAAGGCCAATTATTGAGGAATGTTTGTGCCGAAAATCATCTTTCAAAGTTACAAAACAGAGTCGAAAGTACTGTTTCCATTTTGCACCCGATTTCAATGTACCAATATCGATGATTAATTTAACTCAATACTTTTGACTTTGTTTCAAGACTTTGAAGGATGATTTTCGGCACAAACATTCCTCAATGATTGGCTTTTAGACTGAAAGCTCAATTTTCCCCGAATAACCCATAAAAATTGTTATATTTTAAAATACATCGATCGAATCCAGGATGTATTTCGCATAACGACGGTGAAACTACCAAACCACGTATTTCGGTTTGCGACGTCGCAGACTTCCTGTCATACTTTATTTTTTATATGAAAAACTACTTAACGTCCAGTCTTGAAAATTTCTATGATTTTTCCTCTTCGTGCGGAGAAAATTCTATGAAAATTTCAAGGAATGATATTGATTTGGTCTACTTCAATAAAATAAAATGTGAGCGTAGATTTTTAAACACCGCAAACGAGATACGTGGTTTGGTAGTTTCACCGTCGATAAGCTGAAGATCCACGTTAAGTCACGAGGAGAAGATGAAAAATGTTCGGTTCCTCCTCCGCAAGCAAAAGCAGCGGAAAATCTCGGCGTTTCTCAGTCTTGAATGAGACGACACCGAGAACGGACCGTTCTTTTGTTTGCGAGTACTGCCGTGCTAAGTAAGAACGCCGTATGAGCCTTCAAACGTTGCCAAGTCTCCTTCGATAAAAACCGAATTTACCGGAAAAATTGTGAAAATTTTTTACCAGAATTTTTAGGCAATTTCTTGCGCAATTTAATCTAAAATATCTGAAAATTTCAGAGAAAAATGTGCAAGAATTTTGCCAAAAATACATTTTTTATTATGGGAAATTTGGCAACTCTCGAATGTTCATACGGCGTTTTTCCTTAGCGGGGTTGAGTAGCTCCCGATCCCGACGGCAGGGCCTTTTGCCTTGTTTGGGCCTTTGCGGGCATAGATTTCCGTTGCGGGTTGCGGGCCAATTAAAACGGTGCTAGCCGCGAGGCGTGACGTCACATTGCGGCGGTGGAACGTGGATCTGCCGTTGGCCGCCGGCCGGAAGAGCCGCCGACCAAATAGCCAAACGAATACGGAGACAGCGCGGTGTCTTGCGCCGGCGGTCCGTTTCGTTCGCATAATTCGCATATCGCGCTCGTCCCAGACTCGTCCGCGGATGTCGAAACCGCGAGAAATTTCGAATTTACGCGCTTCACTAGCTTGTACATGTGTTTTTTTGAGTCAGAATTGGCAACTTAGTGCTAATGCGCATGTTGGTCATCTATCCGTAAATGTAAGAAGGACTCAGCTGAAAAGGTCACAACTTCGGAATGTCATCACTGTTGAGTGTCCAATGTCACAATGCTTGCATTTTTGGAGAAGGATGGCGATAAGCCTCTTGAGTGATAGACGAGAGGAAAAAAGAGAAATAAGGCATGATTGTACCTGCTAAAAAAGAGCAAGGTGGTGAAATATGGTACCAAATTGGTAAAATTGCTTGACAAAGACCAACTAGAAATTGAGCCAACAAGGGGTAACCCTCCCCATCCCGTGGAAATTTTGAAGATGGTGATTTTCTTGAAGATCTCGAAGAGTGGAATAAGATTTTATCCAGCCACGCGAATTCTATAGTGGTGGGAGGGGGGTAGTCCCCCTTAATCCCCCAAAATTGCTCAGATTTCCGACTTATCCGCGAATTTCTCCATTTGTTTCGAAAAGGCTTCATTTTAGAGCAAAACTACAAATGACCAATCTGGTAAAATCGCAAAAATCTGGCAATCGTAAAATTTCGTTTCGGAAAAGATGTGAGTGACTTTGGCCATGACCTGTGGCAACTGCAAAAGGAAGGGCTTAAAATGTTAAAACATCTCAACTCACCGCGCAAATGACCGTTTCGCCGTGATTTCTCGTCAATAACGCGGAGGAGATTGGTAATGTCGCATAATTGGACGTATTTCTGCCACCCGGTACTATGTGCATAATGGCGTGAGCCCTGTTACGCATATATTCTTATGTGTCTCAGGGCTCATGTCTTGATGCACATTGTTCCGTTTGGCAGAAATACGCCCAATTGTTTATCCCTAATATTATAGAGCATATATTTTTCATTTGAGGGGCGGCCAAAAACAGCGGGAACAACAACTACAACAGGAGGAGGCGATTTTGTAATTGTCGAATGTACATAAGACGTTTTTCCGTTGCGCAGGACACATGGACCCATAGTGTTCCTCACCGTCGCTCTCATTATAATCCAATTTTTTTCTAGAGGAGGTGGCAAGAGTGGTACCGGCCGAACTGGTCAGGGATTAGCCATTTTAGATGGATGAATTCTAGACGATTACAACCATCATGCGGAATAGCCGCGGCGCCGCACCGCCACTTTTGAAGCGGAGAGCTCGAGGCGCCTCGCTTCCTAGTCGCGGCTCCCGCGCCGAAACAGTCAACAGTTGCAAACGAAGGCTCATTGTTGATCGGTGACGCTCGCAGCTCGCGTGTCCGCCAATCCGTCCTGTCTGACGTCCGCGGCCGCGCATCGCCGTCACGTCAACAGGGTGTTTCTAAAGTACTTATACCCAATGCTATTACACGGAAAAAAACAGGGTAGTCGACACAACCAGCGGCTGGTGAAAAACGCGCCAGCTACCGTGCGGTAGTTACGATAACTACCGCGGTGGAGGTCACGACTAACCTGATAGTTGCATCAACATCCGAGGTTGTTGATGTAACTACCGGGTTCGTTGAGACCTTCACCGCGGTAGTTATCGTAACTACCGCACGGTAGCTGCCGCGTTTTTCACCAGCCGCTGGTTGTGTCGACTACCCTGTTTTTTTCCGTGTAAGTTAGGCACAAAATTGAAATACACTGAAAGAAAAACTCTGGGCGTGGAAGCCGCACTTACGGGCTTTGTAGACATACCGTCCGTTCCGGGCTCAGAGGTCGAAAGTTCCGGGTGTGCCACCCGGAGCAATCGAAACTACGGATCCAGCACCCGGAGGTTTGCCCAAAACGCGGACGGTACGTCTGTGGTATTCGCTTTCTTTTTCAGTGTATATTTTGAGATTTTTGGATGGTGAAATGTGAAAAGGATTCGAAAAATATTGACTACGATTAAACTGCGGAAAAACATGTCACTAGAGTTGAGACCTTGCGAGTCCCCTGATGTATCTTATGGTTGTATCCTATTGTATTGAAAAAGCGATGGAGAGATGCCTGCTTTCCGAATATTTCTACCATGACAGATTCCTGTGGTGGTTAGGTGTCGCAGAGCGCCCAACAGCGCTGTAAAAATGACTAATACGTACATGCATGTTATGGTTTTGGAATTATATCGAGCTTTCGCAGCCATTTCAGCAATATTTTCTTAAAGCTTCACGCTAAGATATCATCAAATATAAATCCCGTGAAAAGTGAGGTAGAGACAATCATCCGACATTAAAATTTAAGATTACATTCATGAGACACGTGTATTTCTAATTTCACGTTTTTTTTTGTGATTGAAAGAAACAGTATATATGCGCGTGTATAACTCTTCGAGTCTTCCTAGTTTCGGACTTATTACGTTTCCTAGTGCGATTTAAAGCAATTTTTAGGAAATTAGCTGCATTTTAGATTCAATGAGATCAGAGATTTGATCCATGTAACTACGTTCGCAAAACAAATTTTTGAAAAAAAAATTGACCTTTTGGGGCAAAAAGTATCCAAAAATTATATTCTAAGTTAAAGCTACGATGGCCGATCTTCCAAGTTTACAAAATATAGTTTTGGGAGTTAAAAGTCGGAAAAACGTTTCTCATGATTTTTTTTCTCTATTTGAAGCGTTTTCTTTGTAATAGGTCGTTATTAGCGACACCTGAAGCTCACAGTAACTTGATAGAAGTTTTGAATTAGGGTCTTCATAGAGACCGAGCACTCACTTTTGAGACACCCTGCACAATTCCAGATCCCGGTCCTGCTTGAATCGAATGAAATAATTGGCCTGAAACTTTCACGCATCAAATATTGAATAGATCTACTTTTACGCTTGTCTGTTAGTATGGTGATTATCCACTTATAGAGAGATACTGGACTATGTGAAGATGTTGCGACGTATAGCCCGCCTGTTTGAAGATTTTTAAGTTTTCCCAAATATGTGCACCTAGATAGACTTCATCTGGAACAAACGTTGATTCACCTGGCATCATGTGAATCTTGTCGATAGCTAATTGTCGTATGTTCCACTCTGACGTATTTTCGGCTATCTGCTTACGCTACGTTTCCAAATTAGGGGTACAACGACTCTTCAATCTGTCAAAAAGAAATCTGCCTAATGCGGCGACATTTTTGTGAAGCCTTCAAATTTGGAGTGACATATTTATGATTATTTGCGTGAAGTGGTTTGAATGTTTTCTACCCTAATTATCTCTGATGTTTTATTTTGATAAAAAAAAACTGAGCAACCCTGAATTTTAAATTTTATGAGTATTTTCTTCATACATAAATGTGTGCGTACATCCATAAATAGTAAAAAGCGAGAAGAAGTTTCGTTCTCGGTTGAAAAAATGAAAAAAGAGAGAAAATTAAACAAGGTGAGATGCAGTTGGGCTTATTCCTGGTTATCCATAACAATCAATAGATCGTATTCGATAGTCGTTCGATGTATCGTTTGGTTCAAAACAATAGAACACAATCTCAAACGAAAATTGTAGGATTTATGTGGGAAAAGCTAATTATAATAATGAGAAAATTCCTAACAATTTCACTTTTCATTGCCATTTTATACTCAAAAGAATCAAAAGTCTATCACAAGAAACCCTCAGATTACTCAATTGACTTTTGAGGCTGTATTTACACGTTGAACCAATCGATATCTATACAATCTCACCTCTTTGATGTATCGAATACGATCCGTAACCATGATAGAACGCCAAATTGCTTGCGACTGACCCCATAATATTAAACTCTCTAAAATAAGTCGCACACCAAAAACTTTCATGATTCGGCGTCGATACGTGCACGCCTTATTCTCTGTTTTGCTTAAGTTTGCTTTCGTATCACCTGTTCCCTCGGAATGAAGAGTAAACATTTTTATAGTGCCCCGATCACGCGGGCATTGGGAATAATGAAGCGTGAAAACACTAGTCGTGTTCCGACTCCGCGCCGGGACGCAACAAGTCTGCTGTGCAGCCAAATCTTATCACATCGAGAATTTTAAATCCCGTAAGGTAATTCATTCAATGGAAAGGGTTAAGAAAGCATTTTGAAAAAAATTGTCGTGGGTCTAAAGGATATCTCAAATTAATAAAATCAACATACTCTGGTCACAAAAATAACTTATATTGGGCTTGTTATACGTAGAGTACCTGTACAGCGAGAGTATGGACAGATGTGAAACTCCGAAAATCCATCAGGCCTTCACCGATGCTTCTGCGAATAAAGTTAGGGCCCAGAAATGCAGCCAACCTATGAATTTCAATTATCCAGAACGATTTACTAATACTACTGTTACGAACCGTCGTTTATTAAGCACGTGTTTGACTCAGTTTTTGCATAAATTTACTCAATTTTGCGGAAGAACGCTCATTTCTGTACGTTCTTGGCCATCTTGGTTAGAATTGGAAGCTACAGACTGGCAGTGAAATTTTGTGCGTTAGAAGTTGGTTAGAAGGGTGGCTGCACTTTTGGGCCCTAAGCCCTCCATGAAGCGATCTGTCCATACTCTCGCTATACAGGTACTCTAGTTATACGGTGACAAAATTTCATAGGGGTTTCATAAATATGGTTATTTGCAGGGCCGGCTTTAGGGGATGGCCACATGGGCCGCGGCCCATGGCGGCAAATTTTGCAATTGCTTCAAATGTAGGTATAAAAAAAAATCGGATTCAGAAAAAAAATCACAAACGAGAAAAGGCGACAAAATCTCTCATTTCCTGAGAGTTAAAGTTTGGTAATTTCTGATTTGTTCGTTTTCGGTGATACAGGAGACAACTTCTTTCATTAGTCTAGTTGAGAGAGAAACCAAACACACAATTTGGCCTGGAGCGGTACGGCGCAGAGAGCAATAATGACGAGGACTTGAGATGAAAAGGAGAAGCCCTCGGCGAGCCGCGCCGGTCAGCATGAAAAACATATTAGCGCCTACAAGTCTCCATGGATACTTCACGCAGTGCGTCAAAAACAGTGCGGTCAGCAGCGGTCGGCGGGAACCGCATAGCGCCTACGAGACTGTAGGGATACTTTACGCATTGCGCCAAACACAGTGCGATTGGCGCTGTGGCGGAAATAAAAATTATTAAACCATATTCATGATTATACTTTCACAATTTTTTCGTCCATTTCTTATAAATGAAGGGCCTTGTCCACACTGAGATGGGTTTACGGAACTTAACTTTCGCGCTAAGTTCCTAGAACTTTGGCTAGTGTTGACAGAGGGCTTTCACAAAAATGTGCCCAACACGAGTAAACGGGTCTTATACACCCCTCCTCCTCCGGCACGTTCACTTGATGGTTTGTATCGATGTTTCAAAACGAATGAGAATGGGGCGGCAAAATACAGGTGGCCCATGGGCGGCAAGAAGGTAAATCCGGCCCTGGTTATTTGTTTATCTAGTGAGGTATTTGATAACGAAATTCCAACTTCTGGGATAAGCAAAGAGGGATTTGCAAGCAAGAAATTTAGAACGCCTTCATTTCATTAGCTATGCAACAGCATTCATCGAAAGGTTTAAATAGTTGTATCACGCACCTCGCTCCGACCTAGCAGGGTGGAACGGACGTCGAATGCAGGGTGGCAAAATTTCTTGAAAACTATAATCTTGAAATTTCTCGTGGAATATTTCATGAAATTTCAGAAATTCATGAAAGATATTGAAAAAAATACCGGTTCTTTTTCATGTTTCGCAAAATGTAAAAATTGGGACTTTCTTCTTTTTTTGTGTGTTTGAGCGTGGGTTGCATACTCTAGCCCCTGAAAAATATGAAGTATTTCACCGCTGCGTGAAATGTCACGGAATATTTCACTGAAATTTCCACTACTCATTTCTTTCCTACGTTTCATGCCACTCCGCTAAGTTAATCTTGAAGCTAGTTACAGATAGCACCAGACAAAATAATTACCCACGAATCTGCCCTGTACATTTTATAGTTGTGTCTTACTTTCCTAAATCTGCGTTTAAGTCTCCTGAAATAAGTGTGGCTTTTTGAAGTTCCCGCGCACTAGGTGAAGGCTAGTCTACCTTCAACTCCAATGACCACCAATCATTTTTATTTGAAGAACTTATTTTCACAGCCTGAGGACAGCTTGCGGAATCTGTTACTGAGAAATACTTACAGGAAAATTGCGAACGGTAGAATGTAGCAAATCGACCAGTTTTTCCAGTTGAAAATCCTTATTTTTGACATCGAAGCGGAATTTGTTCAAAAGCGGAAACTTCGTTTATTTCAATCGTTAGATCGATATTTTTACATTTTACTCGTTAACGAGCATCAATTCGTCGCTTGGCTAACATAAGGGCGTAAATACCCTTGAAGATGAGCCCGGGAAAGCTTTCATTTTTATAGACGACTGGGTTCATTGCCTAGTGTATTTACGTCCTTATGTCAGGAGGGAGACGAATTAGGAGGAGAAGACTTAGAGATACGTGTAACTGACCCATTCAAGTCTTGCCCTCTCAATCACGAGCCTGAAGTTTCAGCCGTTCACACGTACTCATAATATTCAAGTTCTTCCGCGTTGAAAACCCCGACTTCTGGAAAGCGATTGAGAGGTTTTGCGAAGCGCTCACGAACTGGGCTAAGCACCACGCGCGCGTTGCACTCTGCACTCGCGCATCCATCGAGAAACGTCTCGTTGACAGACTCAAGATGAAGGAACTCGCGACAAAATTTTATCGAGTCGCATTCCCGTGCATCGATCATGGCAGTACCAAATAGAGCGCAGTCGCTCGGCAAGGTCGTTAATCATACATCGTGAAAACAGGAGAGAACATCTTCGACAGATGTATTTCTGTGCTCCGCACATTTTGTGACGTGCAACAGTTGCCGTTCGTCGACTACATGACGCCTTATGCATGCGCTGTGAGGCTTGCAGATATCGCCATTCGTGGACTAATAGGCCTTTGCAAACGTTTGCTAGAGCAAAAAAAGCAGTTGTTTCTATCAGTAAATGTCTCAAAAACGGAAAAAACAACTTAAACGGCCCGAAACATTAACAGAGAAACAATTGAAAACGGGACTAAGGCCGCAAATAATAAAGAGAAACACATAAAATAAAATAAGAAACCCGGGACGTTTCGCAAGGATCACACCCGCATTTTCAACCGGCAAAACAAGATAAATTAAAAGAAAGGGCACTATGAGCCTCACCGTTATTATAGTGAGACTCAAATAACATAACAGTCATTTCGTAGCTACGTTTTTCCTACGATACTCGACGTATCGTTTTGCAATGGTTCCAACCATATGACAACAGCTGATTTTTGCCGCCTTTGAACACTCCGATAGCTATTAGTGATGCTTTTAAAGGAACTGTCTCGGTAGCTTACCAAAACCTGATACGACACCCGTAACTTTGCTCAAAACGACCATAATACTGTATTTTATTGATTTTTAGAATCTCATGCGTCAATCCAAACCTTGTCGGTCGAAAAATATAGCGTGCAAAATTCTCCGTCCAAGCATTGAAAAAGGACTACAAAAAAGTATAAAATGTAAATTTTTCCTCTTTGTATGCAATAAAATCCGAATACTTTTATAGGTGCTACCCCGTAAACTTAAATTCACAGGCTGTGACTCACAACATTCTGCACCCATAACAATATCGTATATCGCGTGTTTTATTACGGAACAAACAACAAACAGCGACGACCAAGTTATTTCCACGTGACAGTAATATACTTTTTTCATCAGCGTAAAACACGTGTTCGTATGATCGGGCCGTTTTCCACCGCTTTCGTTCTGCTAAGAAAACGTCAGTAACCAGCAGCTCCAGGAGGTAACTGACCAATCAGAGGGCGGAGAAACGACCAGGAACTTCAGAACTCGTAAAATTAAGAAAAAAGAATTCAAAACGGATTACAGCGGCTAACAGTTTTTTATTCTTCGAAACGATACGTTTTACATGTGATTTGTGGGAAAAGGGGCAGTCCCGATATTATCTCAGGCCCACACTTTAGAAAATTAAGGTAATTTGATGTCCGCCTGGATGTGGCAGGGCAAGATCGTAGTTCAAAATTTGCCGGGAAGTTCCGTTCAATTACCACGGAACTCGCGCGGGTAATGATTCTTTGGCTTCGTTTCAGGTCATATATTCCATTTATGACCGTCATTGACCGGCAGCGTGGCACGAGATTATGAACCCGTGAGTTTCCTCGTCTGCTAACAACTCAATAGCTCTTCCGGACGCGCGCGAAAATGAGGCAAAAACCTAATGACATCATTCCGTGTCTCCTCCTGACCTTTCACTTTCTGTCTTTTCCACTACCACGCTTCATCTTTCGCATTTGGATCACATATTGCAATAAAGAACCACTATATCTCTGGCTCTCCCGTAAAAGCACATATCTGCATAGGGAAACTTTTTTTTTTTTTTTTATTCATCAAATTATGTTACAACCCCCTGTTTACAAGTATAAATTAACCTTGTTTTACAAATATAATAACAAACAAATTAACTATTTTTAATTTTCATTTTTAACTTTTGTATGTATAACCTATTCTCGCACAGCACCCAGACTACATTCATACACCTTAAAACTAGAGTAGTGGATTAGAAAAAAGAATTACAATAAACAATGAAAAATAAATGAGAGAGATAATAAAAAAATAGGAACATTTGCATGTACATAAACATGAATTACTTTTGCTTTCATGCGGAATCCATGTCCACAAAAGAATTCTGGCAATTAGGTTGTTAAGGACCTATTTTTTGTAACAAAAGGACCTATTTTTTTTAACAAAATAGGAAAACTAATGGCATGTATGCTGTTTCTAAAATGGGCCAGAAATAGTGGTTCCTTATTGCAAAATGTAATCAATTTATTCGTGACGGTGCATCATGCGTTGTTGCTTGAAGAGTGTGTTATGGTTGTATAAGCGAGAATTCGAATTTTTCTCCTAGGCACTCATTTCATCAAAAATTATTTTTGATAAAATTTAGGAATATAGAAGACAAGCGCAAACTGTTCAAATGACCTCCCGTAGCAAAAAAATTTCCCGTTGTGTGATTCGTTTTCCTCGGGAAATTTTGCAGTGGAAACTTGCGAGATGCCTTAATTCACACCTTGTCTGGAGGCCCATTCAGGAACGCTCCCAGGAGACTTGGACGCGGGGTAGAAAAGTAAGCGATTCAACTTTTGGTGTCTCGCATACAAAATGGAAGAGTAATCTGTTTAAGAGTATGATATTAAATGGAAAAGTTTTCTCGTCAGTTTCCTCGTTGTTTTTCTCCTGAAATTTCTTGATTAAATTATATAATTTCCAAAACTTGTGAACATCTTTCTTCTGATTTTCTTAAGCAATTTATTCGCAATTGATCCGCAGTATGTGAAAATTGCAAAGAGAAATATTCACAACTTCTCTAACAAACAAATATTTTATCAGTAGAAATTCAGCAACGACCAATTGTTCTTTCGGCATTTTTCGTCAGCACAGCAGAATAGACCTTCCCACCTGTGGCGATTCTTGATAGTTGGCAGCACTGTTTCCCCTCCATTTAAATGTATGTAAAACAATCGATTCTCGATGATGCAGCCTGTTGCATCTAGAATCGATAAATTCAATAGATTGAAAGGACGTTTCAACAGTGTTGTCAACTTGCTGGAATCGCCACTGCTTTCCAAGGATAGGAGTCGTTAAAGAGCGATATCAGTGGCGTGGCGCGTTTTGCGATACATCGATTGATCTGCTATTTACACCTATGGAAAAGGATCGATAAACTGGGTGTTCGCAACGTGCACCTTAATAATCGATTCTCCACCATGGCTTCAAATGGACATATATCGATAATTGATTAATCACGCCTCGCCACTGGGCACAATGTAGACAACACCTTCGCATTTAGCAAAAAGGAACCAGCGCAGTTACAGCGTCTTCAACATTGTGCAACTTCTTCTCTTCTTTTAAAAATACTTGATACATGTATATTGTATAGTATTAAAATTTACAAAATTATTTTCCTTTGAAATTAACAATTTTTCGGTGGGAAACGAAAACCATTTGCTTTTCGGGGAGATTTTTAGATAATTATGAAGAAGCACCTTCTGATCTCCTCCTTCGCCCCTTGCCTGATGATCCCATCTATTGCCATCTATTGCACTGGAAAAAAACACAATGGATCCAGAGCCCAGACTCTTAAAAACATCGACAAGAAAAAATACTCTTGATTCAATCGGATTTTTGCTTAAATCAAGAACCAAGCCTCTTCATTTGAGCGGATTTCCTTTTGATTTGAGCTTGAATCTGATTGAATCAAGAGCCTTTTTTTTTTGTCAATGTTTTCAAGAGTCTGGACTCTAGATCCAATGAGCTTTTTTTTCCCCAGTGTGCCTGATGATCTCTGGAAGGATAGGGGGCAATGGCGATTGGGCGTCGCAGAGCGCGAGGCTGCGCTGTGAAAGCGACTTATACAACATTGTAATCGCGCTGGTCCTTTTTTGCTAAATGTGATCCAATTATATGTACAAACGTTAGTAAACTCTCTGGACCTCCTCAAAGAAATCAGCTATTTCCGATTAGAGCATGGCTATAATCAAACACGTGTAAACCATATGTGCTTCCTTAAGGAGCAGTTTTATCTGAAATACGACCAAAACAACGGCTCGGAGTTCGCTCTTGGTGGTGTGGACGCAACATTTGCGAGGGATTCAGGGGGATTAGCCGGTGAGTTCGACAGCGATGGGTGAAAATGAGACAGCTACTGGCTAAAGCGATCCGAGCTGCTCTGTAATTACGATCTAAGCAGCAGGAGGCAACCGGCCGCGTCTGTGGTCCACGCCACTCAAAGCCAACGAGGTACTCAACTCGGCTCAACGGTTATCCATTCGCAATAAAGACTGATCTTCGAGTCTAGCTCCATTTCATTAATCCCCTTCCGGGAGGGTCAACAATGGAGCTCTTGCGCGCGGTGAGGAGTTTCGATTGAGCCATTCTATCTGTGAAATGTCGTGAATATCCCTGCTAAAAATTGGCGATAAGAGCTGCGTTTCAAAATACCATAGGAATTCTTATAGCCGGCTAAAAAAGGCTACAGAAAATCATATAGCTGGCTGTACAATGCGGCCGGGCCGGGCTATACGAAGCGATAAAAAAAATTATGCAGCTGGGCTATAGTTCCTATCGCCGGCCTTTACACTTTATCGCCTGGCTGTTGCTTTTTCGCCATCGATTATAAAATGCTATAAGAAATTGTGTAGAAATTCGTGTGCTTTGGAAATCATTAGGTTTGATACGGAACCACCTTAATATTTACAGAACACACATTATATTGTCCTTTAATTCATATTTTTTTTCATCAATTGAAATGAGAATAATCCATACAGGATGTGCAAACATTTCAAAATCATGAGTTGAATAACGCTGACTCCGCCAGATTAAATATTAGAGCCTAACACAAAGCGGAGCGGCGACGCGCTGGCCCCTACAAACCTAACAGGGATACTTCACGCATTGCGCAACGCGTGAACTATCCCTGTTAGGTTTGTAGGCGCCAATGCGTGTTTCGCGCTGGCTGCCCGCCTGCCACTCCCTATGTCTGCTTAGTCTATCGCTTTGTCTATCAATTTGGGTAATAAGCCCAAAGTTTGATTTATTTTTCTAATTTCAGACATAATAATTCATTGTTTATGTAGGAAAGGATTCGCTATAAAATTTGCAACATACAATAATATTTCAAGCCATACTTCTAGAAAGAATATTCATCTGGAAGATTGCTGTATAGAATAAAACGCTTTTCTCTATTTTTAAGCGAACCCATGTCCCATGTAAAACAGAAATATACTCACCAATCACGATAAAGGAGACGAAGTCCAAGTATTCCCTCGATCAGATTCGCCAAATTAGTTAAATACGGCAACTGCAAACAAAAGAAGGCAAACAATAATAAATCAAACTCCGCATTCGTTTGGAAAATGTATCTTGCGACATAAAATTCTCACTTATTCGTATTCGAACAATGATTGTCCGATTTACATTTTATTTAGTCAATTGTTTGAAATCAGGGATATTCTCTCACGCTGGGATATGTGCACTACCCTACTAAAAAGAGCAAAGTCTATCAGGAGAAAATAGGTATTCACATCGTTTTATTTTAAAGTTCTTCCGTACGCATTTTAAGGAACAAAATTTTTCAAAATTAATGACAAAAATTGAAGTATTAAATGGCGAGAAATAAAGATCATGAGACCGGCCTAGAAGACACTATGTCATTGAACTATCATTTGAGTTCAATTTTATCCTAGCATCTGTCCCACCAAAAGCTTTTTTAAGCATTGTGATTTTCTTCAGCAAAGTAGTATGGCTCTGGCTACGCAAGGAAAGTTTTCTAAGTAATTTTTCATTTGGTCAAAAAAAACCTTTCATGGTGGGATGGGGGTACGAGTACAATCAGGCTTAACTTTGCTCTCTTTTAAAAATAAAAATATATACAATTTTTAAAAAAATGCAGCTGAACCTGTATACTTCAGCTCACGTGATGGGAAGGCATGGTTTCATACGTGATGCACTAATGCAGTGAGACCGAATGTTTACCTCGCAAGTTATACGACCTCTAGGGAGTGAGCATATTATGCCAGATCCAATTGCCTGAGCGTCGAAATAAATCGCGGCGGTTGCATCGATTGCATCGAAAGTTGAGCGGTCAACAGACCGTTGAACCAGTGCGGCTGCGTGTTGACTGTTGAGGTTCTCTGTGCAGGCTATTGAACGCTGAGTTGCCAGCAACTCGAAAATTAACCTGAAATCTCTCGCGAGACTGCACTTAAACATGAAGCGAGAATCCCAATAGTTCTCAGGATCGAGGATGGCCAATAAACTCTCTACAAATTAGAAACTACAACTTCTCCGCTTCTCATTTTTAAAATCTGAAGCCGTAGTAAAGGAATTCCTAGTATTCGCTTGCTTTTTTGCACCATGAAGTACCAAGAAAAACAAGTTTTTTTAAAGCTTATTCGCGCTTCAAAAACGACACTACGGCACAGGTGAACATTTCGAAAGAGGAGTCGTTGCATCCGACCCTTGCGCACTTGGCTGCTACCCAATTTTCAACATGGCCGAAGCCAAACCGGAGAAACACACGTGACGAGACGGCGTCTTATCAATCGACGTGTTTATATTTTCATTTTCCTTGCGTTGATAAAGACCATGTTGCTTCCTAACGATTTGCTCGCGAAAGCGTCAGCTATTTTGAATAGCATGTAGCATCCTAGTGCGGAAGGGTTGAATGGAACGACTCCTCTTCCGAAATGTTCACATGTGCCGTAGTATCATTTTTGAAGCGAGAAGCTTAAAAAATGTATATTTCTTGGACAGATTGTGAAGTTAGGAGTGTGTTTCAAACTTTCACAGCGTGATTTTGGAACCATTTTCCATAAGTATCAACTCTTCTTCTTGCTAAGGTAGCTGGAGTTTGCTTTGGCCCATTCTAGATGAATGATCACTGCGAAATAAAATATGGTAGATTTTACCATACTCTAACACAGTAGTATGCGTAGGGTGATGAATGTCAGAGTCTACGGTAGCATTTACCATATAATTTTATGTATCACCAGAGTTCTGGTGAACACTACAATAATTCGGGTTATTTTCACTAAATACACTGAAAAAAAAGTCTCGGCGTTTTTACCACGGTCCGTTGGCACCTTTACCATCTCACTTTTTTTTACCAATTATTGGTAATTTTACAAAGACAGACTAGTAAGCTTACCTAAAAACCGGTATTTTTACTGTTTTTTCCAGGTAAGAATACCACTTTTATTGGTAATCAATTCCCGGTACCTTTGCTATTTTATCTCGGTAATTCTACCACAGTCGATAAAAAATATTGGTGTTTTTACCAAGGTCCAGTAAATTACCGAGAAAGTTCAATAATTTTACCAATTCCATAAATGGTAACGTTACCAAGAAAAAACTGAGATCAAATAGAACCCTGAATTCTTGGTAATTTTACCCTTTTCCTAGTAAATACACCGAGATTTTTTTTTTCAGTGTGCGTGAAAAAGAGGAAGTTGATTCATAGTCGATATTACCTTACTTTTTATTTCAGTGTAAAGGATAAAAGCTCTTTTTTGAAAACATGTTTTTCCGACGGCGACCCGACATCGGTGGATGGAGCGCGTGAGTGAAGATTTCCATTTCGTTCATCCTGCGCGCGAGGCCTTTTCCCGCGGTGCCCCCTCCGGCCCCCACCCTGCCCCCTCGTGGTCCCCCGTGGTCCCGTGGGACACTCCTCAATTTCCCTCGCTTCTTAATTACCGGTTGTGAGCCTTTATTTAATTGGATTAAACTCCTAACTCTTAAACGGCAAGCGACGGCCCGGTATAATTACGGTCGTCAACCGATAGATAGCGCGGGGGAAGGAATTGCCACATGGTGAAAAAACGATGATATATCATGTGGAAAGCGCACCGGGAAAAAGAAATATCGGTTAAATCACCAACTTCAATTGCCGGAATTCCAAACATTTTACCATCTTCCGGTAAGTTTATCAACTTTTCCTAGTTCGGTAAGAAACTCGGCAAACTAACCAAGAACACGCTAAAATCATCGGAACCTCCACAATCGCAAATCATTGGAAAGCGCGGTGCTTTTACGGCCTTTTCTCGGAAGAAAAAGGGGGGCTCTGAATGCGGTTTATTTTCAACTTTTCCAACTTTAGGTGGATCCTCAGCTTTTGCCCAATGCATTCTGGATACGATCGATGTATCCCAAATTTTAACTTTTACGTGAATCATTTCGGGAAAATCTAAATTTCAATCCGTAGAAAACTCATTGAAGAATATGCGTACCGAAAATTATCCTCCAAAATTCTAAAACAAAGTCAAAAGTACTGTTTCCATTTAACCATCGATATCGAAACATTGAATTTGGTTGCAAAATGGAAACAGCACTTTTGACTATATTCCGAGATTCAGAAGGATGATTTTCGGAGTGTTTATTCGTCAATGAGTTATCTACAGACTGAAATCCAGATTTCCGTGAAAGTAATTCACCTAAAGGTTAAAATTTCGGATATATCGATCGTACCTAGAATGCATTGCGCAAAAGCTAGAGGTTCCTAAAACTTTTGTATGAAGTTATGTTTTAATTTTTTGAATCAAACGACACATCGAACCACTATCGAATGCGATCGATCAAGAGTACACCCACGATGGAGCAGAAATCCAGGGTTCGGAGCACCACGTGGCAACGCGGAAGGGGGCTAGGGGCGCATAGCATGAGCATCCCAGTTTGTGATTACCACGACCATTGGACTTGTAATAGCCACTACTCAGAGCTGAAGCTACGAGCGTCCACGCACAAGTCAGCATTGAGCAGTGAGCACTAGGGACGTTTCTATCCTGGCCCTCTCCCCCGGACGGCGAGGCTTCGATGCCTTGAATATATTCCGCAGCTTGGACAATCTGCAATGAGCAGTGGACCATCAGCGGCCATCCACCTGTCTTGAGTCTCCTCACACGGAGACCTCGCTGTTGCCCATCAGCAACTTTACCTACTGGGGCAAAAAAATTGAGGTAGGATAATGGCGGGTATGGCAGAAATTCTCGATTTTTTCAAAATTGCTAAAAGCGCGTTGGTTCTCCTATGCTAAATGCAATCCCGAAAGGCTCCTTGCGTCAGCAGAGAGGGGATTCGTGGGATAGGATACACTGGGAAAAAAACACATTGGATCTAGAGTCCAAACTCTTAAAAACATCGACACTAAAAAATACTCTTGATTCAATCAGATTTAAGCTTAAATCAAAAGGAAATCCGCTCAAATTATGAGGCTTGGTTCTTTTAGAGAGTATTTTTTCTTGTCAATGTTTTCAAGAGTCTGGACTCTAGATCCAATGTGTTTTTTTCCAGTGTAAAGAATCAAGTGTCGTTTTTTGCTTCTCTTTGATAGAAGTAGATTTTCTTAAAAATGTGTCTCCATACACTGACAAAAAGCCCTTCTCCCTCTCATATTTGGTTCTTTTTTCGCAAATACATCCTCTTCAAATCTCAAATTCTGTCAGGGTTCTGATTTCTGGCTGATTTTTCAGTTTTATTTCTGATATTAATGCACAATATATAGGACTATGAAGACTTTTAAAATAGTCCTTAAGAGCACAGCTCGGGTGAAAATCCCGACTTTTTTCTACTCTCTATTCGATAAAGTCATTCGGATTATAGTAATACTCTTTTCACGGAAAGAGAAAAGTTGAATATATCCTTTCTAGAGGAGTTTTTGGCATAGGTGGATAAGGGGGGTGAAGTGGATGCGCATCTCTTCCTCTTCCTCCCGGTTGCCTGGCAAAAGGAGGAAGGCAGAGGGAAGAATGAAGAGAGGAGGAAGAAATAGAGGAGAAAAAGGGAGGATGTGCAGATTTGGTCACTATTCATGACAAAATTGACTCGAACTGCATATTAAATGTTCAAAACTTTCGAAAATTGACTGGGGAAAGCTCCAAGGCCCCCCTTCCACCCCCCGTTCGTAAGTTCTGGATCCGCACTGAAAAGAATCTTACGGGTTATATAGAAATGCCGACAGTTCCGTTCCCACAACCAGAGACCGAAAGTTCCGGGTGCTGGATTCGTAGCTTCGACTGCGCGGGGTGCTACACCCGGAATTTTCGGCTTCCGAGCCCGACTCGCGGACAGTATGTCTTGTAATACCCGTACGCGGGGAAAAAAACTTCGTGCATGGGACCCGAAGTTTAGGTCATATGGATCTCTGAAGTTTTCGGATTGAGCATCTGAACACTCTAGGTCCAGCTGCTGAGGTTTGGATCACACATCTGAAACTTCAGTTCTTACATCTGAAGTACTTCGGTTATCACATCCAAAAAACTTCGGTTCTCACATCCGAAAAACTTCGGTTCTCACATCTGAAGTACTTCAGGTGTGAGAACTGAAGTTTCAGATGTGTGATCCGGACCTCGACAGCTAGACCTAAAGTGCTCAGATGATCAATCCGAAAACTTCAGAGATCCATATGACCTAAACTTCGGGTCCCACGCACGAGTTTTTTTTCTCCGTGTAAGTATGGCTTCCACGACCGGAGTTTTTTTTCAGTCCGCTCATGGTTTTTGGTGAAGGAGGTGCAAATGAGAGTGTCCAGACTTTCTTGACTGCCCTCCTTTTACCGCGTGCTCCCGCGTGCGATGGAGGCCAACAGCCGCGGAATATGAGTCGCCATAAATGCGGCAACGCAAAATCAAAGTCCCGAGGCAGGGTGCAGTGTTTTGTGGTTTCAAATTACAAGCACACACGTATATCCAGGCGAGAATGACTGAAAGCTGGTGCTGCAACTTTCGCCGTTGTTTTGCGCGTGTGCCGCCAACCTCCCCCCCCCACCCTATTTCTGGGATTACTCGTTGAAACAGATGATCTATATAGTCCTGGGCAACGCACTCATAGCCTACTCCAGTGGGTTAGAGCCTAATCAGCCATGTTGCAACATTTTTAGTATCATGCAACATTAATGATGGGCCTGTTGCAAACTTTTGCCAGAGCAGAATGAGGAGTTGTTTCCTATAGATGATGCCTCAAAAATCACGATGAGCGCATCGGCAAAGTCTGAAATGCACTTATAAATTCACAATCTGCGTAAGAAATTTGCGTTATTTTGAGCTTCCCGCTTCAAAAACGATACTACTGCACAGGTGAACATTTTGTTAGAGGAGTCGCTCCATCGTCGGCAATATTCATCATGGCCGACGCTTGCGCAGTTCCTCGCGTAATTCGAGGAGAGTTCAAGGTCAATTAAGGCGGGCGAGGAAAATATGAACGTAAACACGCCGATTGTTATCTGGTTTAATCCTGTTCAGGTGTTATCTCGTCCCATCACACGTGTTTTGGCAGACTGGCGTCGGCCATGATGAGTATTGCCGCCAATAGAACGACTCCTTTAACAAAATTTTCACCTGTACCGTAGTATCGTTTTCGAAGCGGAAAGCTCAAAAAACCGCAAATTTCTTACGCAGATTGTGAAATTATGAGTACATTTCAGACTTTGCCGATGCGCTCATCGTGATTTTTGAGGCATTATCTGCAAGAAACAACTCTTAGTTTTGCTCTAGCAAAAGTTTGCAACAGGCCCATTGATTCACTCAGCGAATATATACTGATTTTGAGAAGTATATCAGCCATTCCTAGAGTTCCTTTATACTGAGAGTAAAGACAATGTGAATCCATTTCTGATTGGTTACCGTATTTTAGGCCTTCACAGTGTCACAAACGGGAATAAAGATCACAGTTTCGGCAATTGCAATGATTATAAATTGGAATGGACCGGGTCATTGGGGGTACGGCAAGGAGCAAACGGAATGAGGGAGGGAACGGAGATAGGAATTCGGGAATGGGTTGATCAGAGATTACAAAAAACGTCCAACTTGTGTAATCTTTATTCCCGTTTGTGACATCCATGAGCCGCATTGTCTTAACTCTCTCTATAAAGGGACTCTAGTCATTCCTACACAAAATTTTAATTAATGATGGTTCCAACCATTAAAAATTATATTTTCACCATTGATTCGTATATTTCCCAGTTTGTGAAAAGAATATACCTTTATCACTGACTTTGACTAGGACTAATTGTAAGTATATGCAAAACATGCCTACTGCAGATATCAGAATTGTATACATTTTACCCTCAGTTCGAGGTAGAAGTAGGATGAATAGGAACAAAAATGTTTAGCTTTGGCTTTTTTCAGAAAGCACATATCTGCTAATAACTTTCTCATTTATAATAATTGTAATTACTTATCATGATTGCGTGTACCTGATCCCTCTTTGATGAGCGGTACTATTTTACAAGTATTTCCATCAGATACTATACGGATGAAATGTGCTACTGAAGTAACTAGTCGTTAAGAGAGGCGGTATAGACACTTCAGAGTAGAAGATACCCTATTTAATTCGTTATGGGTGGGCTCAAAGGCCTTTGAATTGAATTGTTAAAGGTTTTGATTTTTAGCTCATTGCAGAGGCAATACCTAATCTGCTACTGATTATTTTCCCGTTTATCACCATAAAACACGTTGAATGCTGTAAAAGACCATGATAAGATACGAAAGAATTATCGTAAAGGTAAACCACTTTTCGGCCTGATATAATGCCTCAGGCGTAACTTCCTGTAAAGTCGCATTACTTTGAAAACAATTTTGGCGGTAAATGAGGGAAATCTGTAGCCAAGCACCTAGTCTGAATAATAATTGGACGTATTTCTACCAAACGGAACTGTGTGCATGCTGACGTGAGCCCTGTTATGCATGTATTCTTATAGGTCTCCGGGCTCATGTCTCAATGCTTATAGTTCCGTTTGGCAGATATAGTCCAATTGTTTACGTATAAAATGTGAATTATTTCGAAGTTTTAAGGCCATAATGCGGAATTGCGGCATCTTTTACAGCGCGCACGGGCGCTCTGCAACACCTAATCGCCATTTTTGTCTATCGACTCGGAGTTCATCTGGTCAATGGCATCTTGTAATTTCATCTTGAATGCCACCTATATTCACGATTTTGCTGAACGTCTCCTAGATCTCCTCCCGAGAGGATCCCAATTTAGAGCCTTCTTTGGCAAACTGTCATCCGCTATTCGTGAACATGACCATACCAGATAAGCTGTTCGGTCCTATTATGTCTCAAGTTGCAAATTTTCCAATTAAAATACTAATTTATTGGCAACAACTGGCATCAATGTAAGGATGTTTGCGCCTCCTTCTAGCACTGACACTCCTCCAAGCCTTATTCATGCGCAAGTCCGTGATCAAATCTGCACCTTTCGCTAGCTTCCTCCTCGGTACGAAATTGCCTGCAGAGAACTGAAAAGTGCAAACTTTGACAAGAGCTTGATTACTTTTGTTCCGGTGCGATCTAATCAAATCACTGTGGGTGGAAATGTTCTGAGGTTGAGACCAGAAATACGATTAAAATGGTTCCTTTCCACTTGAGTGAAACAACTGAGGCACGGTATTCCGAGAAAGCCATTGATAAGCATAAAAAACTGAGCGGCAAACAAGTTCCTTCTTTGTAGATTTTAATACAGTCAGAAGATACTTAGTTATTAATTAGAGGGATGGTTTTTTTTTTTTTTTTTTAAGATTTGCGTTTTAGAATGTTCTGAAGTTTTCCACATTCCTTAAATTAAACCTCATATCGATATGCGATGAATGTTTACACCAAAATTGAGTCGCTAGCCAACATTCCAACAAAAATATTAGAGTACAACAATGATAAGTGCTGAAGATAGGGCACGATGCCCCGAAATGCTTCCACATTTTATGTAATTAAATAAAAACATCAAAAAATGCAATGCATTGGCTGTAATATTTCAATGAAGGAGGGAAAAAAGAGGAAAAAATATAGACCCTAGTAAAAATTGACAGCAGAATCTGTGTTCCAAAATACCATAGACCTACAGCCGGCTGTAAGATTTCCAATAGCTTCTATAGCCGGCTACGCAATTTCTTATATCCTATTATAACCGATGGCGATTAAGCAACAGTCAGGCGATAAAGTGTATGCTAAACGTTACTAATTACGGATGGTAGGACTTAGTGCGTTTTTGGAATACTGCTCTCTTTTTGGGCCGTAGTATCTTGATTTATTTTGCGAGGAAAGCTCCGTACTTTTGATGGATGCCTGCCATTACTAATATATTAGAGCGCCTTCAGTTTCGTATGATACTGTGCAATACCTCTGGTGTGAAATAGTTGCTTCAAGCGCCGTGGCAGGCGGGCAGCCAGCGCAAAACACGCATTGGCGCCTACAAACCTAACAGGGATACTTCACGCGTTGCGCAATGCGTGAAGTATCCCTGTTAGGTTTGTAGGCGCCAGTGCGTCGCCGCTCCGCTTTGTGTTAGGCTCTAATATCTGGCGGAGTTAGCGTTATTCAACTCATGATTTTGAAATGTTTGCACATCCTGTATGGATTATTCTCGTTTTAATCGATGAAAAAAAATATGTACTAAAGGAAAATATAACGTGTGTTTTGTAAATATTAAGGTGGTTCCGTATCAAACTTAATGATTTCCAAAATACACGAATTTCTACACAATTTCTTATAGCCTTTTATAAACGATGGCGAAAAAACAACAGCCAGGCGATAAAGTGTAAAGCCCGGCGATAGGAACTATAGCCCGGCTGCATAATTTTTTATCGCTTCGTATGGCCCGGCCGTATGATTTTCTCCGCATTCTACAGCCAGCTAGGTATATGATTTTCTGTAGCCTTCTTTAGCCGGCTATAAGAATTCCTATGGTATTTTGAGACGCAGCTCTTATCGCCAATTTTTACCAGGGGAGCTTGATGGAAATTATTGAGAGACCCTTCAGTGAAACATGTTCACGAAAGTACATTTTGCAGAGCGCCTTACAGCATTAAAAAAGGACCTACATTATTTTAACACCGCCTAATGTACCTTCTTCCTCCTCTCTCTCTACAACTCATTTTACTTTTATTTATTGCAAATCTTTAGCATGTAAAAGGGATGAAATACTCAATTTTTTTCTCAATAATGAAACTTTCATTCTTAATATCCTTTATGAAATTACTCATTCTATACTATTCTAAATCGTTGAAATCATGTGATGTTGAAAATCTAAACTCTACCTCCCACCCTCTTCCATGTTTGAAATGTATTTGAACCTATTTTTTGCTCATTTTGGGTGTACTCAAGATATCTCTAGTGCCTGATAATCTCCAGTTGTAGCACAAGAAACGAATCTTTGAAAATACAACTATATATGCACGGAGGATAAAGTCTGGCCTACCTTGAGAATTGAAGGCGGTCTTGCAATGTGTATAATTTCTATATCCCTTTCGTGTTGATTCTGTTTTCTCAAATACTTCGGTTAGCGGATCCTTGAAATTGATAAATAAAGCTACAGACAAATAAGACTAAAAGGATAGGCAGGGATCCTATTGGTGGTAGTGAGTGTTTGGAATGGCCAAGGAGGGTACGTGATAGACTAACTAGCGGCATTTACGAAAGAACCTTTAGTTAGTCCATCATTTACCCTCTTAATCTATAAGAACTACCCAAATTGACCAATAGAATCGCTCTATACTCATTACGTCCTTCTTGTCTATCAATGTCAGCAATCAGCCCGCTGCTTTATCTTTATTCAGTTGTTTCTTCACCAGTGGCGCGGCGTGAACGATCGATTTTCGATATTTCCGCATTTAAAGCTATGGCATAGAATCGATTATTGAGGTGTTCGTTGCGGACACCGTGTTTATCGATCCTTTTCCATGGTTTTAAATGGCAGATCAATCGATATATAACAAAGCACGCCATGCCGTCGTTCCTCACGGTTTACCACCTAGCAAGAGCTAATTTTTAAAAGTTGAAAGGGTTCGCGAGGAGAGGGGAACATCGCGAGACTGAGTGAAAAATTAAATAAGACATGCCCTAGGGAAAACCTATGGTGGTAGTCAATGGCGTGGCGCGCTTTGCGATATATCGATTGTTATGCCATTTAAACCTATGGAAAAGGATCGATAAACAGGGCGTTCGCAGCGAACACCTTAATAATCGATTATGTAGCACAGCTTTAAACGGGGAAATATCGATAGATCGCAAAGCGCGCCACGCCACTGGTGGTAGTTACGAAGGAGTTAAGGATCGATGCGCATGCGCAGATGCGAGGAGAGTGTGCAGAAGAGGCGGATAATGTGGAGGTAATGGGACAGGAGCATCATCGAGGAAGGAGCACGAAAGGCGGCATTCTTCTTCTTTCCAGGAACAGATTAATTCGAGGGGAGGTGCGCTCTCCGATTGACGTCCGTATGCAAATATTATTTCAATTTTTCATTCCAACCACCACCCCCCCCCTCACTCTGATAATTCGAATGATCTGATCGATTCCAGTCGATAACTGCATTGCCTGATGCTATAATAAAAGCAATCCGCGATCAGAAAAAGGGAATGATTATATCGTCGCACAGTAGGAAGAGTTAATAGAGGAGGCCCAGCACTGGAAAAAAACACATTGGATCTAGAGTCCAGACTCTTGAAAACATTGACAAGAAAAAGGACTCTTGATTCAATCAGATTTAAGCTTAAATCAAAAGGAAGTCCGCTCAAATTAAGAGGCTTGGTTCTTGATTTAAGCTTAAATCTGATTGAATCAAGAGTATTTTTTCTTGTCGATGTTTTTAACAGTCTGGACTGAAGATCCAATGTGTTTTTTTCCCAGTACGTAAATGATCGATTATCGATATATCTCTATTTGGAGCCATGGGGAAGAATCGATTATTAAGGTGTTTGTTGCGGACACCGTGTTTATCGATCTTTTTCCACAGGTTTAAATGGCAGATCAATTGATGTATCGCAAACCACGCTACGCCACTGAAGAGGTCGGACATACAATTTCATATATATTTCTGTTTATTTAGATAAAAATTCAATGTCAAGGGGTGTTTCTAAAGGGAAATTCACTGGGAAAAAAAACACATTGGATCTAGAGTCCAGACTCTTAAAAACATCGACAAGAAAAAGTACTCTTGATTCAATCAGAATCTAGCTTAAATCAAGAACCAGGCCTCTTAATTTAAGCGGATTTCGTTTTGATTCAAGGAAAAATCCGATTGAATCAAGAGTATTTTTTCTTGTCAATGTTTTCAAGAGTCTGAACTCTAGATCCAAATAAAGCTACTTTTAAACTTTCTTGCATCCTTTCCCGAAAATACAAGCTTTTAAAGTTGCCAGATTTGTCCGACTTCGGTTAAGTGTGCGTCGTTTCCCCCACGAAAGAACGCAACTCCGTTTCAATGTTGCTTTTTCCCTCACAAATTGCACATTGAACAGGAGAATCTTGGGCGTTTCTGACTGAAATTTTCCCTGATTTTCCTTCAGAATTCAATCGAAAATCGGAAAAGTTTTGGATGAAAATACCTTAGGTACACATTTGTAAAATAAATGAATTGAAAACATCCTGTGGTCAGAAGGAAGGAACTAAGCGCATCATTGCCTTCCTCACGGAAGAACGTAACTCTAATTAAATGTTGCTAAATTTTCCCTCGCAAACGGCAAATTGAACAGGAGAATCTTGGGCATTTCTGGCTGAAATATTTCCTGAAGTTCCCTCAGATTTCATGCAAAAATCAGAAAAGCTTTGGATAAAAAATGCATAGATACATTTTTGTAAAATAAATTAATTGTTCGAGCCAATGGAGATGTTGCATGTGTGAAGAATTTGCGATTTGACTATTGATTCTAATGTAAAAGTTCGCGAGAAACACGATGGTGCCACTGGTTTTCTCTGAAATCAACTTCCAAGCTCAAAAAAAGCTCTCAAGTTGAGGGCGTAATGGAGGGGATATCCCACGCTATCCTGAGTATCCACGTCTACATCAAGACAAACTCTCCATGCAAAGATAGGGAACAAATACATTAGCAGGGTTACCGTGTTTTCAGTTCTGGAGTCCCCAAATAAAGTGGTAGCCCTGTCAATGTATTTGCTCCCTATCTTTGCATGGAGAGTTTGTCTTGATGTAGAGGTGAACTCTCGGGATAGCGTGGTATATCCCCTCCATTTTGGCCTCAACTTGAGAGCTTCTTTTGAGGTTGGGAGCTGATTGCAGAGAAAACCAGAGGCACCATCGTGTTTCCCAGGAACTTTTACATAAGAGTCACCAGTCAAATCGCAAATACCTTACACATGCAACATCTCCATTATCAAAGCATCGTTTCATATTAGGTTTACTGGTGGTAAATTGAAATTTGAATAATTTATGGGGTTTAAATTTTGTTCGAAGGACTCACCGTCTCCAAGGTATTCGCGATAGAATTTGTACTTAATGACGTAAAATGTGAAATGTATGCACAAAATGGCTACGAATGTCGAATCGCATCACTTTCTGTTTTCTCACCAGGGCGTGGATTCGAGTTGAAGCGAGAAAAGCCGATAGGGTGACTTTCCAACTTGGCGTCGTCGCGACGAAGCGTCGCGGCGCCTCCCTCCTTCCCCGCTCACCGACCGGTTTTCACTTTCAGCGCTTGACGTCTCGTCGCGCGCGAGCGTCGTCGCGACCCTCAGCATCATTTGATCGACGTCGCGGAGCGATGAACAATTCGCGATATCTTCATCGACATTTTTAAGAAATATTTCCATTTGCTGCTGCGAAATGGGTCAGTTGTGTAAGTCCTAGGATCATGCACAGAAGATATAATCCGCTAAATGAGCGTAAAAACTGGTCAACAAATACATTTGTATCAAAATTTGCGAGAAGTTTTATCTAGACTGTAGTTGAGTGGATCCTTGGCGCTCACTCCAAAAAGGACCTCCATTGTTTCAGATCAGTTCGATTATGCCTGCAAAAATTGAAACTCTCCCCTGAAATCAAGCTTTTCGAAGGGAAAATTCAATTTCCCTGAAAATCTGTGAATCACAACTAAAACTCAAGGTCGTTTTCAGATCTGGGAGATATGAATGCACTCGAGAACTTGCATTGCAAGCACATTCGATTGCTTTTCGTATAACCTCCGAGTTATTAAAGCTCGATACTTCTAAAATTTAGGAGGTCATAAAACCTTTTAAAAATGATGATTTGACCACGAACTTATTTATGCTAGCTCCTACTAAAATTGGTTTGTTTTGTCCGCAGATTATAATATGGCAAAAAGTGAGAACTAGTTTTTCAAAGAATGTTTAATCAAAATGTCTCATTTTGAAGGAATGTCGCAAAGAATCGGAATATTTCAAACTATTACAGACCGAAAATGTAGACCCCCCCCCCCTCCCAAAGTGGCTCATCCCTCCCACTCACTACTCATGGATCGGATGGTTTGAGATGGCTGAAGGTAAAGGTACCAACTCGATATCAAATAAATTTTCTCGCATGAAGGGCCAATGTTACCGCTTCCCTCTCCCTAAAGTCAGATCCATACTGCTCCCGCAACTGCCCTGATTCCAGCCAATTAGCGGAAAACGCGGTAAAGTCACTGCAAGATGCAGAGTGTGAAAATATCCCAATTAATGCGTTGGAACCGAACTTTCTCCTCCGTAACCCATTGTGCGGCCCTGAAACCGAATTACTTCTCCCCGCGGAAAGCGAAGTGCGGAGTGCTAAGGCCGCGGCCGAAATCGTTGCCCTCTGACGTAAGGCCGTATCTCAATGTCTACGTGAGCTCTGCTCTACATATAAACCCATAATTTCTGGGGCTCATGCGGAAAGCAAGATACGCTTTTTCGCCACAGGAGAGACGAAATCAGAGAGCGTACCGGAGTGGGCCACTAGTCCGTGCACAGACCGCAGACTACAAACAACTACAAATCTGAGTGAATAAGATTTACAAATTAGAGTGTAACAGAGCGTGCCGTTACCGATGATGAAGATTCACTCAATACTTTCTGTCTATCTCGGTTGGCAGACTGACTCCCGAAACGCTTTGTTGAGGCGAATCCATATCGGGAGCAGGCAAACAGTTGAATGTTGAATAAATATTGCTTAAATGCTGATTTTACTTTAGATATTTGGCAGGAAATCCGATCCGATAATACTATACATGGTAAGAAAAAGGACAGAATCAGGATAGACACTAGGTTACATGGAGTTCTTAGGATCCAAAAAAATGGCGATGACTATAGTGCCGTGATAGCGAAGGGGGCCGTAAGTGCAAAATTTTCGAAATCGAGTTTTCTTCAAAATTCGTCTAAACTCTTTTAAATGAAATTACTGAGACCGCTAAAACAGCAAAATTCATCCTAATTTAATGAAAACAAGACGTATGAGAAAGCTGTAAAAGCACAAAAAATGATCGTGCCTAACAATAACCTAGCATGAAAATGAAAAATACCCTTTTTACGTAATGGAAATAAAATCGGTCTATTTTTAATCATCCATACGATTTCTAGGAGTCTTCCGGACGATTAGTGGCAATTTGACAAAGAACGGAGGCTTCTTTCAATAACATGTTCTTGTCAGGAGCTTCTGAGCCCGTTTCCTCAAAACTTCATTTTTGCACTTAAGGCTCTCTTCGCTATCACGGCAGCATATCGAGAGCAGGCAAACATTTGAATATTGAATAAATATTGCTTAAACGCTGATTTTACTTTAGATATTTGACAGGAAAACCCGATCCGATAATACTATACATGGTAAGAAAAAGCACAGAATCAGGATAGGCACTAGGTTACATGGAGTTCTTAGGATCCAAAAAAATGGCGATGACTATAGGCGGGAGCGGGTGAGAAGGGGTTGTCGCCAACCATGGGCGTTTATCCCCTGTTTCACCTGTTACCAACCCACGTAACTCACGTAAGTAACATTAAACATAACATAAACATAAGCATAGTCCGAATTTCTGAATCCTTGCAATGAAGATCAAAGGGGGACTGGCTTCTCGAAGCGGCCGGGGAAAATTATAATTTCACCGGAATACATACAAGATTGCAAAATCTCTACAATCCTGTGATCCCAGGATTACAAGCTTGTGTGCAGCGTTCGGAAATTGTGTACACTGTAGAGTAGGTTTTGGCAACGACTTGAGCGCGCACCGTGGTATACGCGCAATGCATGAAATATCCTGCAGGCTTGTAACTTATAAGCAGCACGATGCGAGCAACGTATCGTGCTGCAGGCGCAATGCATGAAGTATCCTGCAGACTTGAAAGGCGCCATACTAAGCGGGGTGCGCACCGTGCTGTGCGCGCAATGCATGAAGTATCCTGCGATCTTGTAAGGCGCCACTATGCGTTCCGCAAAGTGTGCGCCAGCCCCGCGTCTGCCGCACTGTGTTTGATATATTTCAAATGTAATGCACAATGTTGGATTAAAAACTGAGAAAATACGTCTACATTCGGAATTTGAATAAATATCATGGTCATGTATGCAAAAAAAAAAAAAAAAAAAACTCATTATCTGCACACAGGAATGGTCTGCATGTGACGTCCACCATTTTTTTGGATCCTGAGAGTTGAATAATAGCCTAAGGGGGCTGAGCCAATCGCGGCAGGAATTTTCAGTGGCCATACTCTGTCTATGACGGTGTATATCCTAAGAAAAAGTAACCGAAGTCTTGTGTTCATATGAGAAGTTAAACAGGAAGTTACACGAGCTGTTGGTTGATTTTGTGTGTGTTAGTTTTCTCTGTGTCAAATCGACCTCGTCTTCGATCAAATATTTGTGTTGAAAATCTGCGACCTTGTCAAAAATCAGGCGTCAGCCGGTAGGGATGAATCTGGATCACATCGGTGGTAATACGATGCGCTACTCTGCCGTGCTAAGGAAGAACGCCGTATGAGCATTCTGCTGTTGCCAAATTTTTTTCGCTAAAACATTTATTTTTGAGGAAAGCTGTGGACATTTCTCCTTGAAATTGTCGGATGTTTTAGGTTAAATTGTGGACAAAATCGCCTGAAAAATTAGAGGAAAAACACTCAGAATTTTTCCAGCAAACTTGTTTTTTATTGGAGAAAATATGGCAACATCTGGATGCTTAAACTTCGTTCTTCCTCAGCGCGATCTCTGAGCATGGGAAGTTCGGCAGAACACTTTCTTCATGATCCGATAACTCAGAGTAATATTACACAAAATGGACCACTAGACAAGGTACGAATTCAAGCATTCTGATACATGTTTTTTAACCAGAATTGCACGTGGAACACGATTCGCGCAACGAAAATTACTAAAACCAACTACTAACGGAGATATCAACATTTTTATTTTATATTGGTCACGAGGAATTCGAACTGCCGGTTCACAAGAAACTCAAAGCTCCTCGTGAGTCAAATCGCGCACTGCAACGGTTTCAGCAAGCTCCTCAATCGAGCAATGTTCATTTCCCACCATGTGTTGTTCAAACTATAAGCAATTTGCTATAGCTGAACCCCAGCGTCTAGATTGAGGTTGTCAGATTTTTACATCGCAGAGACTGTCATGATAACTTTTAGCGCGCGATGTGAATCACGTAGAGCATTGAGTTTTCATGCGAGCAGGTGGTTTGAATTCACGCATCAAGAATCATTAAATATTTTCGTGAGGAGTTGATATCGGTAATTTTTGTTAAACGCATCGTGTTCTACGTGACATTTTGGTGAAGAAACATGTATGAGAATGCTGAAATTCGTACCTTGTATAGTGGTCCACTCTGTTAAACAACCGAGTCCTTTGCGTTGATCTGACACACAAAATTAACACAAAGTAACACAGAGTAACACCAAACACGAAAATATTTAAATTTGAAGGTGGACAACCAACAATCGTGAGTAAATTCGGCAACAGCAGTACCCGAGACGGTTCGGCGCGTCTCGTCTTAATTCGGAGGCTGAGCCGAAACCCGAGATCGTTGGCGAATCGTTGATATGAAGCGAGTGTCTTAAAATTTTCAAAGTAATTTGCAAAAATGTTCTCTTGTAAAAAAAATTAAATTGACTCGTTAGATTTGGAAATAGCTTATGTGGCTCGGTTCCTTTCTGCTGAACTCTGTCCAAATATTCAAAACTTTCTGCAAATATAAATATTTTATGAGGAGGGATTTCGCAACATTCGAATTCTAATAGCGTGCTTTTCTTCAGCACGGCACACAGTAGATCGAGTCAATTGGAAGGGTCGGACATGATTAAAAAACTTCAAAAGCTCATATCTGTAGTGAGAATTTTCAGCTTAATGCTGAGTTTTTAACGCACGTTAGCGGAAAAAATTCCAACATACTAAAAGCGCATATCTTCATTAATATGAAATTTTGATGTTTTGAAAGTAGTTTCATTGGATCTCTCATCGTAAAATTTTTTAAAAAAGTACCCCTTACAACTAAAATTGTGATGAGATAAACGTAAAATTTTACAATTTTTGTCAAAAATTTCATGTCCGACTTCTTCCATTGACTCGATCCTATGTGCGGCAGTGCGCGAGTGCGACTTTGCGCGGGAAGACAGTGTAGCGCAGGTATTTTATTTTCAGAATGCGGCGAGGAAAACGGCCGGAAGAAAGTGAGAACGGAAGTAGAAACTTCTAAAAAGTCGCTCGCGACCGTCGCGCTCGGCTTGGCGCAGCAATTCCCTTATTCATCGAGTCAAGTTCGCGTCTTCGATGGACCGAGTTTGAATATTAATATTTTACAACCACCGACACTTTCTCGGACCACAGTCTTCATGATGGATGCAAGTTTGACGGGTGTTGAATTACAAACCGATGTTAAAATTGAAAATCACGAGAGGGACTTTTTCTCTCGAAGTAGTCATTACTTTTACGAAGTGGTTTACATCCCAGGCAAGGTTTGATAAGGCCTCGATAGACGATCAAATCCCGAACCAATTCCGATCAAAGTAGCATCAAAGTGTCGGGAGTCATCAGTTTTAAACTCATTAATTTGCTTTATTTTAAAATGAAAACTTAGCAGAAATGTTCCCTGTGGCAGGAACTGATGAATGGTGGCACTTCGTTCTGATCTTACTTTGAAGAAAAAAGTGCGGCCCGTCAAAATTTGATGGTAGATGGTGACCACCAGTCATCAGCATGTCTGCTTTGATCGGAATTGGTTCGGAATTTGATCGTCTATGCAGGACTTTAAACAGCATTTCACCGTTATCATCATCTGAGCAACATCTAAAATGAATCGGAAAAGCTATAATGGCGGACTCAATATTTAAAGCACCTATGTGTATGAGTTGGGACTATGTATATGACTATGGGGATGCTTCACACACAATGCGTGAAGTATTCCCATAGTCTTGTAAGCGCTAATATGTGTTTCAAGCCGACCGAGCCGACCGTGCTGTGTTTGGCGTAATGCGTGAGGTATTCACAAGGTCTTGTAGGCGCTAATGTGCATTTTGCGCTAATTTAGCCGACCATCCTGCATTTTCTACCCGAAATTTCTACTAAACTTTACCCCAAGAAGCGCTCAGAGTCCCTTTATAGGGAGAGTTAAGACAACGCAGCTCATGAATGTCACAAACGGGAATTATGATTACACAAATTGAACGGTTTTTGTAATCTTTGATCAACTAATTCCCGAATTCCTATCTCCGTTCCCTCTCTCATTCTGTTTGTTCCTTGTGTGCATAGTTCCCCGGTCCATCCCAGTTAATCATTTTTTCAATTGGTGAAAATGTAATTTTTAATTCCGTTTGTGACTCTATAAAGGCCTAAGATAAGGTCCCGGGTTCGAATCCCGGTGGTGGCGACGAATTTTCACGGAACTGACGATGGATCTGCAGAAACTCGGTTCTACTCGGCCTTAATCCCTGAAAATTTGAAAGCCGGGGCATGGATGTCCCTATCGCCCTGTTGTCTAAGGACACTAAATCTCTGTCTATAATTGGCTTTAGACCTCTGAGAAGAGGTATAAGCCATTAACCTGCAAAAAAAAAAAACAAAACGGCCTACAATAAGGGAACCAATCAGATGGATTCGTTTTGTCTTTGCTCTCAGTATAAAGGGACTCTAGGAGCGCTAACTAACGACAGGAAAAAATTAGTCCGGTACACGTAGTCAAGTGAAATTTGACGCCGGAAGATAGCATAGGGCTATTATGCAGGAATCAAGAGAAAAGTGGCTCAAAGAGAAAGAGAAAGGCGGAGGTGGAAATATAGTTATGAGCACAAATTTCGTTTGATCTAGATCGAGGAGTGCCGATCCGGTGAGGGGTCGCCAGAGTTGGTGACGGAAAGAGTCCCGACCAGACTCCAACGTACTTAGGAAAAACGTCCTAAGAACATTTGAACGTTGCCAAATTCTTACTACGCTGAATAAGAACCTCCGGCCGTGCTGCCGTGCTAAGGAAGAACGCCGTATTAACATTCGAGAGTTGCCGAATTTCCACCAATAAAATGTTTATTTTGGAAGAAAGTGAAACACATTTGTCCTCGAATTTTCTTATATTTTAGATTAAACTGAGAAAAAAATTGTCTAAACGATTGGAGGTTAAATATTCATAACTTTCCCGATAAATTCGTATTTTATCCGAGGAAACTTGGCAACTCCTGAAGGCTCATACGGCGTCCTTCCTTAACACGGCAGCATTTAAGCTTTACTTACGGGCTGTATAGACATGTTGTCCGCGTTCCCGGCGCAGAGGCCGAAAGTTCCGGATGCAGCGCCCGGAACTTTCGGCCTCTGAGCTCGGAACGGACGATATGTCTGTAAAGCCCGTGAATTTTTTCTCGGTAAGTTAAGGTTTTTTGGGTAAACTAGTGAAAGTTCGTCTTTAAATTTTGCAGAATTTTTTACTTTCAGTTGAGTCGATCCTATCTAAAAATTTCGAGAGAAATTTTTCGTATCTTTTTTCGAGGACACGTCCCTTATCAGAGGAAATTTGGCAACATTTGAATGCTCAATGCTGCTATTTTTGGGTAAACTAGTAAAGGTCCATCTTTAAATTTTGCAGAATTTTTTACTTTCAGTTGAATCGATCCTACCTAAAAATTGGAAGAGAAACTTTTCGTATCTTTTTTCAAGAACACGTCCTTTACCCGAGGAAATTCGGCAACATCCGAACGCTCATGCGGCGTTCTTCCTTAGCGAGGCAGGATGGAGAGGGGACGCATAAATATCGCTATTGGGCGTAACACATCCACACCAGGATCACATTATGCGGCTATTATGACAGTGTTATTACACGCTCGATACTCCACTCAGCCCCGATTCAATCGATGTATTCAACGGGGTTAGGCGGGAAGGGATCGATAAATCGCTCTTCGATTTTCCTGGAGGATCGATATTTTACCCGCGCAATATAGGGTGGATGGGTCGAATTAGTTAGGAAGTGCATTAATTCCGCTCGAATTTGCATTGAGAAAGCCGCGGGAATATATTAGCGCGGGGGCATTATCGCGGCGCAGGCATGAGCGGGGAATAATGATTTACGGCAAGGACGCGGCGCCGGACGTTAAGGCAAAGGCAAAGGCAGAGCTAAAGGTGAAAAAAGTTTTAAGGTGGATCTTCAATCGGCGCGCTGCGGCCGGCGCGGGGCGACCCAGTACCATAGAAATCGGGCGAGTTGTCTTAACTCATGGCTCCTAGCGCCGCACAGTAGACTCATATAGAAAGTTCTTGAAACAAACCTTGGACACTGAATGAATTCTATGGGTTGCTATGATTGTGCAACTGGGTTCCTTCTATAAAGGAAATCCAGCGGCCTAGAAGTTACAATTTGCGTCATCAGGTCATGTCAAATGCTGTGGAAACAATTCCCAGGTGAAATTTTCTACAAGCGAAGGCACTTAATGATTTTTAAGATGAGACATGGGTACCTGCATAATTTTATGGAGACTGAGCTGCGCTTTACATATCGACGGTGAAACTACCGAACCACGTATCTCGTTTGCGGTGTTTAAAAATCTCCGCTCACATTTTATTTTTTTTGAAGTAGACCAAATCAATATCATTCCTTGAAATTTTCACAGAATTTTCTCCGCACGAAGAGGAAAAATCACGGAAATTTTCAAAACTGGACGTTAAGTAGCTTTTCATTTAAAAAATAAAGTATGACAAGAAGTCTGCGACGTCGCAAACCGAGATACGTGGTTTGGTAGTTTCACCGTCGATATTTTGAATAGGACCGCGCTAAGCAGAAAGGAACCAAGCCGCATCAGTTATTGCCACATTTAACTTGGCAATTTAATATTTTAAAAGAGAACGTTTATGCGGATTTTTTTGAAAATGTTGAGGAATTTGCTTCGTATGATGCAGAAAATTCACTGAAATTTGCACAAGAATCCGCACAAACGTTCGCTTGTTCAAAATTAAGTTGCCTGATTATATTTGGTAATAACTGATGTGGCTTGGTCCCATTCTGCTTAACGGCGTGGTCCATTTGAAGGAAATCAAGCTGCCGAAGGGTTACAATTTTCGTCATCGTGTCAGGTCAAATGCTGAGAAAAAAAATCCCAAATGAAAAAGTCTAGAAGCGGAGACTCTTAAGATGAGAGATGGATACCTACATAATGTTATTGAGACTGGACTGCGCTTTGAATATTTTGAATTTTCTCTCAGCAAATAGACGCATAGACCGGAATATCCCGACAGTATTTTATGTTGTCAAATATATCCTCTTATGTCTCGTGTGCTCATAATATTTTGAAGCCAGAATTTAACTTAGTTTTCTGTTAAAGGAATAACACATTGGTTAAAAGCACGTAACTAGAGTATCCTGTCGTACATTTTTGTGTCTGCTTTATTTTCTCAAAGATAAGTAAACTTGTAATTACTGTCTGAAATTGTTGCTGAGTATCCGTTGTAATTCAAAGAGAGATCCGAAAAAAATTCAGAATAAATGTTGATTAGTTTGCCTATGTACAATATCAATATATTGAGATATTCGTAACGCGACGATCAGATATGAGGATAGAGTTTTTAAATAATCACCATGTTATACCATGTTACACGATCTGCAAAAAGGGACAACCTTCAGTCAAAATTTTGAAAATTAAATTTCTGGCATATTAAAATTTAACGAGCCGTAGAAAATTCGTTTCTCTTGATATCGACTAGTTTCTTTTATTTCTGATTTTTTTTTCACTGTATATTTTCCACCAGGAAAGTCTCGGAAAGTCTCAGTAGGCAAAATTCGATAGGAAGAGTAAACATTTGCCAAAATAGAGACTTCAAGAAAATGTCTGGGCCAGCGAAATTCGACGAGAGATGACCTGACTTTCAAATCTAGGGGGAGCCATACACCCATATTTCTTTCTATCTGCTAGTTTCTAGGGTAATGCATGAGTCAAGCAGTTCAGCGGGTAATTTATGAGTTAAGCATCAGGTTACATGTTTCTTTCTTATCTCATATGAAAACGGTTTATGCATAGGCCAGTTCACCATTTAATTACTGAGAATGATATTTAGATGGTGCTCTCAGCAGTGACCAAATGGAATACGGATCACATCACTGGTGTATTGCCGCAATACGAATGATTATTTTAAACCCTTATAATTCGTTAAAGAGTTGATTTCCGCACTTCGAATTAAAGAGAATCGTATTTCACGGAAAAGTTTGAGAAAATTACATACGTAGGTACTTTTTCAATGGGCCTGTTGTAAACTTTTGCTGGAGCAAAAATAAGAGTTGTTTCTTTCAGAAAATGTCTTAAAAATCACGACGAGCCTATCTACAAATTCTGAAATGCACCCCTAATTTCACTATCTGCATGGGACATTTGCGTTTTCTTGAGCTTCCCGCTTCAAAAACAATACCACGGCACAGGTGAACATTTTGTCAAAAAGGTAGTTCCAGTCAACCCCTGCTCAAATGCACCCCTGCTCTAATTACGGCTTTCTGATATGTCTCGTTTTGATACAATGGAGAATTTGCACGCAAATTTTTTATCATTTGATCCGAGAGTGCTGTTAGTGTCGATTTCGCAGTATTTTAATAATTTTTTTCTGACATGGGAAATGCTTTAAATATAGATTTGAAAGTGAGAAAATACACCGCCTAGTAATGTCATCTGGCGGAATTTCCCATTTAAACACATGTTTTTTAGCAGAATCGGTTATTTTGTCACATCTTCTCTAATAATGGAGATGTTGCATGTGTGAGGGATTTGCGGTTTGACCATTGATTCATACGTAAAAGTGCGCGAGAAACACGATGGTGCCACTGGTTTTCTCTAAAATCATCTCCCAAGCTCAAAAAAAGCTCTCAATGTGAGGCCAAAATGGAGGGGATATCCCACCCTACCCTTAGAGTCCACCTCTACATCAAAACAAACTCTCCGTGCAAAGATAGGGAGCAAATACATTGACAGGGCTGCCACTTCATTTGGGGACTCCAAAACTGAAAACACGGCAATCCTGCTAAAGTATTTACTCCCTATCTTTGCATGGAGAGTTTGTTTTGATGTAGAGGTGGACTCTAAGGGTAGGGTGGGATATCCCCTCCATTTTGGCCTCACATTGAGAGCTTTTTTTGAGCTTGGGAGATGATTTCAGAGAAAACCAGTGGCACCATCGTGTTTCTCGCGCACTTTTACGTATGAATCAATGGTCAAACCGCAAATCCCTCACACATGCAACATCTTAATTGCTCAATTTATGAATCAAGGGTATCTTCGAGTTCAGTTCACTCACTAGATTCCACTTAGACACGAAATTCATCAATTTTCAGACCCTTGCAAATTCTTCATTAAGATGAATTTTGGTGTTTTAGCTATTTCAGTGATTTCATCTAAAAAAGATTAAACGACTTTCGAAGGAAACTCGATTTCGGAAATTTGACACTTACTGCTCTCTTTCGTTATCAAAGCAGAGGAGCAAACGTCAGTGGATTTTTCGCCACGTGTGCGGAGGCCGATACTCAGTGTATTTCTCACGTGGACGTCGCGCAAGCACATCCGTCTCGGAGTGGCCGCCCTCTCCCCCTGAGAGACTGCTCAGAAAAATTGTGATGATTTTCTAACGAGCTTAGCGACCCGGTGGATGATTCGTCTCGTTTGATGCCTCGGATCCAGGACGAGATTTATTTCCGAGCTTTCAAAGTGCACTTTTGATGCCCCGCGCTGCGTCGCGCATCGAGCGGCCACTGATTCAATTTATGTTTGCGCGCATAACGAGAACGAGGGGCCTCGCGGAAATTGCATCGACGCGATCGAGACTTCCCGCGCACCCGGATGACGACTCATGCGAGATCCGTCTGGATCCCCGTTTTTGCTCCCTAGAAATCCACTTCCAGTCACCAACTTTGACGACCGTTTTACCAACTTGATCTGGTACTAATCTCAGATAAAACGTTTTACTGGTATCCCAAGCTCAATAAAGCTCTCAAGTTCAGGCCAAAATGGAGATGATATCCCACACTTCCCTGAGAGTCCACCTCTACATCAAGACAAACTCTCCATGCAAAGATAGGGAGCAAATACATTGACAGGGCTGCCACTTTATTTGGGGACTCCAAAACTGAAAACACGGCAACCCTGCTAATGTATTTGCTCCCTATCTTTGCATGGAGAGTTTTTTTTTTATATAGAGGTGGACTCTCAGGGTAGCGTGGGATATCCCCTCCATTTTGACATCACTTTGAGAGCTTTTTTTGAGCTTGGGAGATGATTTCAGAGAAAACCACTGGCATTATCGTGTTTCTCGCGAACTTTTACATATGAATCAATGGTGACACGTAAAAACGTAGAGAAAACGTTTTACTGGTATCTCAAGGAATCCCCGCCCTGCGTCACACGGTGGATCAAGTCAATGGAGAATGTGCACACAAAAATGTTATTTCTTCATCTGAAAGTGCCCAATGAGTTGAGTTCGCAGTATTTTTTATAATTTTTTCTGACATGAGAAATTGGAGAAAAATTGATTTAAAAGTGAGAAAATTTGCCGCCTTGTGACGTCATCTGGCGGGATTTTCCATTTAAACACATGTATTTTAGCAGCAGGGCCGGATTTACCTACTTGCCGCCCACGGGCCGCCTGTACTTTGCCGCCCCCTTCTCATTCATTTTGAAACATCAATAAAAACCATCAAGTGAACGTGCCGGAGGGGGAGGGGTGCATAAGACACGTTTACCTACTTGTGTTGGATACATGTTTTTGCGAAAACCCTGTCAACACTACTAGCAATATTTCGCGGAGCTTTGCGCGAAAGTTAAGTTCTGTAAACCTATCTCTGTGTGGACAGGGTCCTCCGTTTATAAAAAATGAACCAAAAAATCATGAAAGAACAAACATAAATGTGGTTGAATAATTTTAACTTCCGCCGCTGCGCCGCCGCGCTGATCGCACTGCGATTGGCGTAATGCGTGAAGTATTCCTGCAGTCTTGTAGGCGCTATACGTTTCACGCCAACCGCTCCTGACCGCACTGTGTTTGGCGTAAGGGGTGAAGTATTCATGCAGTCTTGTAGGCGCTGATATGTGTTACATGCCGATCGCCGAGCCGAGGGCTTGTCTTTTTCATCTCAAGTCCTCGTCATCATTCCTCTCTGCGTTGAACTCCAGGCAAAATTGCGTGTTTAGTTCCTCTCTTCACTCTACTAATTAAAGATGCTATTTTTTGTATCACTGAAAAACGACAAAATTAGAAATTACTATACTCTCAGGAAAGAGAGATTTCGTCCCCTTTTCTCATGGATAATTTTTTTTCTGAATCCGATTTTTTCATCCCTACATTTAAGAAATTGCAAAATTTGCCGCCATGGGCCGCGGCCCATGTGGCCACCCCCTCAGTCCGGCCCTAATTAGCAGAGTCGGTTATTTTGTCATATCTCCTCTAATGAAGGATAAATGAATGAAGGATATCTTCATGTTCAGTTCACTCGGTAGATTCCACTTCAACACGAAATTAATCAAATTTTAGCCCCTTGCAAATTCTCCATTAGAGAGGTTAGACACGAAATTTTTTACTTAAACTGCAAATTTTGGGGTTTATTTCATCACATTTTACATTTCAAGGGATGGCTTAGGTAGAAAATTTCACGAGAAAACCAATAGAATGACTTTTTGAACTTCAATTTTTTGTATTAACGGAGTTATGAGCGTTTGAAGTTTCCAAATTTTGTCCAACCTCTCCTCTTGACTCGATTCGCTGTGCGTCATGCCTTGATTGTGACAGACGAAATGGGACCGCGTTAAGCAGAAAAGAAGCAAGCCGCATCAGCTACAGTCTTTGAGTGGGCAATTTAATTTTTTACATTAAAATGGTTGTCCGGATTTTTGTGCAAGTTTCATTGAATTTTCTGAATAGTGTGAGGCAAATTCCTTAAAATTTACAGAGGAATCCCCTTAGACGTTCTCTTGTAAATAATGAAATTTCTCAGTTAAATTTGGCAATAGCTGATGTGGTTTGGTTCCTTTTCGCTTGATGCGGTTCAGTTATAAGGTTCTGTAGTTGATACTTACAGCCAAAATGTTGTAAATTCGAGGGTTTTTTTATCAGCTCAATGTTTTAGGTCTAGTTAAAGTCAATCATCCCTAAGAGCTCCGTTCCTCTCTACCTTTGTCGGCAAGGGAACACCCCATACTTAAAGACAAGGTAAACTGTTAACCCAGATTAGCCACTTTTGCGTTATTATAGGTAGGATTTTTAACCCTTTTTGCCACTTTAACTCCTCCTGTATTACTAAATTAAAATTAAATTTTTCGATTCGATTTTGGCCATTGAACTTTAAGTGCAAATTGGCTTTAAGTAGTACGCAAAAATTTTTACGCAAGAAGAAACCGATTTTTCTGGCTCACTCATGAAATCACTAATTGTATGGGGAAACATATTGGACATATGTTGTTTTTCAAATTAACTGGAAGAATTTAAGTCCTTTATGCTTAATACAGTTCAAGTGGCACTTTCAGCTGTTTGGCAACGTCCGAAGAGTTCATGTTCAAGTCCAGGAGGCGGAATCATAAAGCATGTCCCATCACCTAGATTCCTAATAATCTGCACTCATTTATCTAGCACCATTCTTACTGCCCTGTTGCCGCTCCGCCTCCGTCAACTTTCGAATTTTGCCGCAGGGCTGAGGGTGAACATCCTACGTCAGAATTGTACGTTTGTCGTAAAAATTATGTAGGTACACCGAACCATAGGAAAAACAGGCTTAGATTCTTGAACAACATTTTCCAGAAAAACTCATTTTAGTATAAATCAGGCTGAAATATGAATCTAAGACGGCAACATTCACTGACTAAATCCACTTAAACGAGTTGAGAGCGAGTTTATTCATTTTCGCGTTGAAAAAAGCGTGAAAATAATGGGTATCGCTGATACAATCACATGAATTTTTTCGCAATTTATTTTTTCTGACAAAACTTTTACTTTTGGAGTAAACTTTTTGCACCTCTTGCGAATAATTTTTGAAATTGTTGCAGCTCTTGTGAAATATGAAATAACCAAACCACCCTTGAGTGGTTGTTAGGAAGAGATTTAAAGCAAATAAGAATTAGTCTCTTAACGCCTTGAAGCTTTGACAACTTGATAAGTAAATAGTTGGGGATGCTTTGCTGGTCACAATGATAAACTTTGTTTTTTTCCTTTAGGCATTACTTGTTCTTTGCCTTTGATTTACGCTAGACCAATCCCACAAAATACAATCATGCTGGTACCATGTTGAAATCATGCTGTTACCAACACAGACCGTTTCGGACCGTGTTGGTGTCAACATGGCATCAACTTGATATGAACTTGGTCTTAAGGATACCAAAAAGTCGCTCATAAAATACGTAACGCTCTAATGTAAGAGGGGAAGACTACGTTTGCTTTAAGGTCGCGAGGAGAAAGAGTTCAGAGCTGTGTTACGTAAAGTTGAAATCGGTGATTAGCGCAAATTTGAAAAAAAAAAATTAAGATTTAAAATTGACGCAAGGTGTCAATTTTGCATTTAAAATTAATTTCTTTGAAAAGGTACTGGGCTTGTATGAATTTATGCGTAATTTTTTCTAAGAGGGCGCAAATACGTGTTACGGGTTTGTGACGGAGGGAAGGGGGGGTGAAAAATTTCAAATTTCAAATTTCAAAATTCAAAAATACGCACCTATAACTCCTACGGATAATTTTCCATGGAAAGATTTAAATTCGGGGAGGGGGGGGGAGAGGCGGAAGGAGGGTCCAGCGACTTCTCCAAGAAAATTTTCGGAATTTTAAAGCATCCATTATGCAGTTTAGGTCAATTGCGTCAAATAATCATCCAATAATAATCATCAAATTTAAGCGTTGGCAATAATCATCAAATTTAAGCGTCCTTCTCTCTCCTTTCATCCGTCCCTTATTCCTCCTTTCTTTTATCCCTTCCTCCTCCTTTTTTCGGGTGAACGGGTGTGCTCGCCCCTACTCTTCCCCCTTAAAGGAAACCCTAATGGAGTTTACGAGGTTTTTCCGTACCTCATGCTGTAAAGTAAAGTCGACGGTTCGATCGGCAACAATGGGCTAATCCGCCCGAGTGCAATTACAGCTGAAATATTCGCGCTGGAATCGTAGCCGTTCACCGTTTGCGTGCTCGCGTTGCGGCCGACGCGGTGTCCAGCGCAGCGGCCGGTCGTCGCGGTGCGGCGCGTCTTCGACAATTCATGTCGGGACAACTCAATTAAAATTTAAGCTCGCGCGCGACGTGCCGCCGCCGCGCGCCCCTCACGCCACCACCCCTCTCGCCCGCCGCCGCTACAAATTAAGCCACCGTAGACCGTCAAGTAGCTGTGACTCCGTCTTCTCCGGGTCACGCCTGTATCTGTGAACGAGAGCTTCCTGGCCCAAGTATGTGAAGTGCACACATGGACATATTTATGCTAAAAGGAACTATGTTCATAGGGTTTTCGTGAGATATAGTTCCTTTTAGCATAAATACGTCCATATGATCTCCTGGGAGGAGACATACGGGACGTCCCAAAACATCGTGGATAGGTGGCATTAAGACGAAATTACAAGATGCCATTTACCAGATGACCTCTGGATCGATAGACAAGAGTGGCGATTAGGTGTCGCAAAGCTCCCGGGCGCGCTGTAAATGCGACTTGTATGTATGGACGTCCTCGTCCATATGATCTTCCGTTTACTGAAAAATGAACTGGATTCAAATACACAAGGGAAATTATGGTTGCACTGATATGGTTGGTCTAGGGGTATGGACACCCCTATTTCCAAAAACGTCATTTATCTTAATCTGCGGGCTGATCGTTGAAGTTGATATACAAAGCCATAGACGAAGAAGACAAAAGGGATATGGAGGGATCCTACTGGTGTAAGCGGGTGGTTGCAATGGACAAAGAAGGTAGGTGATTAATAAACAAACCAACGGCAACCTACGAGAGACTCTATATAGAAAATCCATCAATTTTTCCACCAATAGGATCACTCCATACTTCCTATGTCTTCTTAGTCTATCGCTTTGTCTATCAATTTCAACAATCAGCACGGAGGTTCTAGCCTTCAGCGACCCGATTATTGATTCTTCGTCGATGCGACGAGATAACTATCTAAACCGTGTCATATCACATCTCATTTCGATATCTCATCGTGTTGCCAAAACCTTTTAACTCCTACGGACGAAAATTCTGGCACTCTAATTTTTGCCACTTTGAAATAATCTGCAAATTTTTTTGAACAAATGGAGAAAATTTAGAAACAATTCCAAGCAGTATTCCTCAATATTCTTTAAAAACCGACAAAAACAGCAGCGGATATTTGTAACGTTGCAATGTAAGTGCGATTTTTTCGACTCTAAGTATACATACGTTCGATCCCGTAATTAGAGTTTAGAGGCAAGTTTTGGCTAAATCTTTTACCTCAGGACTTTTCCAAATGGAGGGCCAAGCGATAGAAAGGCATGCCTCGATCAGAAACAAACTGAGGAATTTCCTTAAGGATTCATGCAGATGGACTTTCCTGCATTGAATATCGAAATAATCATTGGAATTAAAGTTCGTCGGGAGCAATTTCCTAAATGAGAATCCTGTCAACCGCTTTCAACTAGTGTCACTCTCCTCTCCCGGAGCAGCTGGTCTCCTTTCACGGAACGCTTCCCTGCTCATCGCATAAAATCAGGTAATTTCAGAGCGGAGGTAATTGAAAAATTGAAGTATTTAATGTGTAGCCCTGCCAGAGGTAGAGAACCAGGGAGAAAAGAGCGAAAGCAAGTTTACGGAGCAAGGAGTGAATTAATAAATAAAGGCGGAAGACAGGGAGACCAATCGAAGGGCGTGTCCCCTAGAATTGAAACAGAAAAGCCTGAGCTTTTTCCCTCCCTCCGCCTATCCACGTCTAGCCTGTATTTATCATTTCTCTCTCATTTCTCGGCCCTCTCCCCTCAATCCGCTTATACAGTTGTCTCTCCTGATTTATTTCACAAGCGAACAAATTAACCCATTGCAAACAAGCAGACAGCTCTATAAAGCTCTTCCTTCGATTATTATTTCCTCTCTCGATTGCTCTAATAGCAGCGATTAGCTCTCTTACGAGCTATTACTCTCAAGTTTAATACGCGGAGGGTATGTTTTTTCCTCCATTACTGCCGTGCTAAGGAAGAACGCCGTATGAACGTTCGAGAGTTGCCAGATTTCCTTCAATAAAATGTTCATTTTTGAGAAAAGTTGTGAATATTTTTCTCTAAAATTTTCAGGAACTTTAGGCGAGATTGCAAACAACATTATCTGGAAAACTGGAAGAAAAATATTCTTAGGTTTACCAGGAAATTCGTGTTTTATAAATGGAAATTTGGCAACGCCTGAAGGTTCATACGGCGTTTTCCCTTAGTACGGCAGATCAGCTATCAATTGCTTTTACAGATTGACAGTGTAAAATCTATCCTGCCCAACGGTGCGTTGCAGCACGATCAGTCAGAATCATTTTCCAACGCTAGACTGAGCACACTAACGAAATACTTACTATCCGAGCAAAAAAGCAAAAGTTCCGATTTCCCTCTGTTTCTCTAAAGATATCACTTATCTATCATATGAATATCCCTGTATTTTAATTTCAAGAGTAAAAGCTTCCTCTCCTGTCACTTTAATTCACCAATGAAAAAGGGATGCTAATTCAACATTCCGGATGTAAAGAAGTGTGTATGCGAGAACACACAAAACGCTGAAACCGCAACAGCAATGTCAAGATGTACTAACTAACTGCTGCTAATTCAGCGTTCTATGAGTTTTTGCACACATTTTTCTATATCGAGAATGTTCAATCAGCATCACTTTTCTTCGGCGTATTTTTTCGAAATAATAATGACAGAAATAAGTCAAATCATGTATAAAACGCGGTAGACATGTTGGGATACGAAACGTCACAAAATTTTCTATCCTCTCGAAATTCCGCAGAAAAGATTGTGAATGCAACCAAGATTTCCGATTTAATAGGTGAAAGAGAGGATATCCGATGAAAATCAATTTTCTGTGCTCTAATAAAAAATTTAGGTCTGTTGATGAGCAGGGTGTTCGAAAATTTACAACACAAAGAATGTTCAAAATCTCTTTTAGGAGTCAATTAGACATTTTCATTGCATACACCATGCCTTACGCAAAATTTGCAGTGGAATTTGTACAGCGCAATGTTTGAATCCAGACCTAATAGAGTTATCTAGTGAGGAATATTCACGGAGACTCTAACGCCCGAGTAGGAAAGTAAGCGATTCAACTTTAGCACACAAAAGGGAAGAGTAAACCTTCTCAGTGCCTCGCATCTACTTAGTCATCTTACGAAGAAGTAAGGACTGAATATTGCGCAAATACTCAAGCAGAAAACTTTAATTCCTACATTATTTATTACCTAAATTTCATTTTTGAAATGACGGGCAAACGTAGACCACGCTTATAATTCATTGGGGACATAGTTTTAAAAACTTCCGTTATGCCACTTTCTACCTCATAGTATGATTTTGGAAAGTTTGAATCTTGTAGCTAACTAACCGAGTAAGTAAGTACGTTAATTTCATGAAAAATACTATATGTTTTGTCCATTTTCTTTTTCTTTTTTTTGTCTCGTTGGTCTATACTATTGAAAAATATCAAAACATTACAGCCATATAGCTAAAACTCACGCAAAACTGGCAAGCTCATAATTTTCAATAAAATTGTGTGGAATTATTGTGCCCTCAAAAAAGATTTTGAAAGATCGTGACTGTCAGCTATTCCTTTTTTTTTAAATAAAAAAGTGAGTAGCTCTTCTGGCGTAGTCTTAGATGGAAGCTACTTCCAACATAATTCATTCAATCGAGAATTCAAACTCGTGAGACTGCTACGGTGCTCTCTTCATTTCCTCCTAAAAAGATTCAGCTTTGAAGGTCACAACTTGACTGAATGTAGGTGAATTACCTCACAATCAAGGTAACTAGGTTCCGTTTTCACTCTCGCAAACCAGTCGCAGTCGGGCCAAGATTATCTTTTCGCCCGCGAAACACGGCCCGCAAAGGATCGTGTATCAACAGAAAAATTCCCCAAATTCTGTCTTCCTGCCCCTATTCCGAGCGTGCGATGGTGCATACTTGCTTTATAATTGGACAGTCATTAGAAAGCTTATCATATTTTTAGTTTTGGCGCGGAATTCTGGATTAACGGTTCTTTGCATTTTGCGGTGCTGGATTTGTCTTCTTCCTCCCAGATTTTTTCCTCTCGCTACTGTTCCGGTTGCTGAAAAGACAGGAGGATGTCATTTTTGCAAAGCGATTAGTCATAACATACTTTCCGTTTCAGTCACCTCCTCTACCTTGATTGAATGCTGTATGATCGTTCAATGTTGCCAGATGCTGTCCAGGAAATATTTATTTTTGAGAAAAGTTGTAAATGTTTGCCTTTGAAGCTTGCAGGCACGGCAGATTCAATTGCTATTAAAATTCTCAAAAAACGTCGCAGAAAAAAGTTAAAATTTAAAGCAAATTTTCATTTTATCAAAATAAATTTGGCAACGTTTATTATATTCGCACGGCGGTTTTTATAAGTACGGTAGTCTTTTTGTGCAAAAAATTTCGCTCAAAGTGGAGTTCTCGCCAACGTAACATGACTCAGCGATAGTATGAAAGACCTTGCCGCTAAATTTATCGTAAAAAACCAATATTTTTTCCACGATTCAATGGTAGGAGGATGCCTTTCCGTGCAACTTGGCTAGCTCACCGAGTGGCAACTTCACGATGTGCCACTTTCATTTCTTTTCCTGGCGCATCCTCAGGGATACCACTTACTTTTTGCCGTGCTAAGGAAAAACGCCGTATGAGCCTTCAGACGTTGCCAGATTCTTTTCACTAAAAATTGACTTTACTAGGAAAATTTTGAATATTTTTTTTTTTAATTTTTTAGACGACTTCTCTTGCAATTTCATCTCAAATATCTGAAAAGTCCAAAGAAAAATATGAATAACTTTCCTCAAAAATACACGTTCTACCTGCGGAAATTTGGCATTTCTGGAATGTTCATACATCGTTTTTCCTTAGCCCGGCAGCATTAGTATTACGCGGATTGAAATAAAAAGGCACCTATAAAAAGCTTTTTGCCGTCATACTCTTAAAAGTTGACGATTATTGTATTTAGGACGCAGCGTCTGATCGTGTGAAATTCCACTTCGGGCATTAACACTTCATTGCACACCGTTTGAGAGTGCTTATGCTCTGATATCTTCTGCATGGCTTTAACTGCGTGCAGTTTCGCAGAGATCATAAAGTAACATTTTGTGGCCGACGAATGAAAAAAGGGAACTGATAGCTGAACTAATCGAAGTTTTAAACTTTTTCGATATACATCTACTTGTTTACATTTGCCTCATTTTTTAGCTTGATCAAAATTGTATCGAACTTTTAAAAATAATCGTGAAAATGAACAAGACATCGGCTTTCTCTGCCGTGATAAGGAAAAACGCCGTATGAGCCGTCAGGCGTTGCCAAATTTTCTTTGATTAAATACAAATTTCCTGGTAAACTTATGAATATTTTTCTTCCAATTTTTTAGGGGATATTCTTTGTATTTTGATCTAAAGTTCCTGAAAATTTCAAGGAAAAGTATGCATAACTTTCCTCGTATATAAACATTTTATCAAAGGAAATTTGGCAACGCTTGAATGTCCATACTTAGAACGGCAGTTCTGTGGTGTGGCGCTTGCTCTATGATCCAGAGGTCCCGGATTCGATCCCAGCCAGATGACCCGAGTTTGATGGTAATGGGACTATAGGGAAGGCCCCACGGCCCATAGTCTGATACAAATGAAATTCATCAAATTTGAGATATCTGCAAATGGGCCTATTTATGCTAAAATGAACTATGTGCAAGTGGAAATATGGGGTAAGCTCGTGCAAGCTGCATGTAAAAGTGGATATAGTTCCTTTGAAGAAAATGGAAAAGCGGGATTTGATATAAATCAAAAAGAACTGAGCGTTAACTCGTGAGCCGTGGGCATGTGACAAGAGCGTTGTGGGCAGGGCTCATGAGTTAATGAGTCCCGCCGCCGATTTCCCCTAAGTGCCCCGTCTCGATCGTTGCCGCTGACGTCACTGGCGCTTTTAAATTCCCATTCATTCTTACGGCCCTCAACTAACGAGCACACTCCATCTTTCCACTTCCACATAGTTCCATTTAGTATAAATACGTCCAAATTATCCATTGTTCAGTAGTAAATTTGGGGTGAATACCGCCCAGTTTAAAGTCAAACTTTGATCAGCCCCCCCCCCCTCTTTTGGACGAAGTGTTATCAAACACTTTTACTCTCTCGACTCGTGAGAGCGATATATCGAATCAGAATTCGCGAAGAATTCGCGGCGGACTCCGAACGTTCCCTCTCGAGTCTCGTGATAATGGATGGCTATCTGGGAGCGATAATGGCCCGTTTGAGGAGGATTTCTTGTGATTAGCGCAATTTCCCCGGTTTGCATCTCATCCGCGGCGAGTTATTCGCGATTCCGCGGCTGTCACTGTCCGCGACGCCGCCTCAGCTTTGTTTATGATGTTGATCACATTAAATAACGAGAGAGAAAAAAAGAGAAAGAAAATCGCGGGTCGTCAATTGCCGCGATACGAGCGATATTTGTTATTTATGTCCGACTCTAATAAACGTGCCGATTCCCGCGCGTCCGTCCCTTCTCCGGGGTTGCCAGTCCGGACCAAAATATCATAAATATTATTAATTCGAAAATTAAATATTTGAAAACTCATAGGCGTAGCTAGGTTATTTCGCTAAGGAGGGCTTGCCTCCTAGCTCCGAAGGGTCGAAAAATGTGTGAAGTTTCGACTCTGTTTTGACGAATTTTGAGGCTCCCGTGACAAAATTTATCTTCAGTTTCTGCACAAAAGCTGCGCAGTTTTATAGGCTTTCAGCACAAAATACTTTTGAATTGTCCAATTCAACAGGTCCGGAAAATTCTTGAAAGTTTGACTCTGTTTGGACGAATTTTGAGGCTCTCGTGACAAAATTTATCTTCAGTTTCTGCACAAAAGCTACGCAGTTTTATGTGCTTTCAGCACACAATACTTTCGAACTTTTCAATTCAACAGGTCCGGAAAATTCTTGAAAGTTTGACTCTGTTTGGACGAATTTTGAGGCTCCCGTGACAAAATTTATCTTCAGTTTCTGCACAAAAGCTACGCAGTTTTATGTGCTTTCAGCACACAATACTTTCGAATTGTTCAATTCAACAGGTCCGGAAAATTGTTGAAAGTTTGACTCTGCTTGGAATCATTTTTAGGCTCCCCTGACACAAATTTTCCATTAATTTTCTGAACGAAAATACGCTGCTCTAAACATCCACATAATCATAACGCCATTTTGGGTTCACACTTTTTTTGCGTTTCTTTATGTCAAAATTTTTGGAAAATGTTGTCTCATGCGAGGGCGCCTAAATCTCGATTTTGAGTTTATCTGTATACTGCAGTCCCGCAGGAGGTAAGTACGATACTACAAATGGCTGTCGCCCAGTTTGGGTAGAGGAAAGTCCGGACAATCTAGAGGTCATTCCTGATATTTTGCTTCCAGGACTTTATGTCCACCTACCTTTCGTCCATTAAATAAATGTCCACCGCTATTAATGTCCACTACACGTTAGGTCCAGTCTTTATTAAGTCCACATGATTTAATGTCCAACCATGAATATGTCCAAAACTGTCCAAATTGTGGACATGTTATGTCCACAATTTTTTCTTCTCATTTAAATGACAGGAACCACCTCAAAAATAAATGCATACTACTGCTACCTTCATTCTTAAAAATATTTCATTCATGAATCAAATCATGAGAGAGAACAGACTCTAAGAGCAGATAAAAACATGTGTTCATGTGTGCACTGTACGGATATGATAAGATGAAAACCAAAACGGGAGCCTAGGAAACGTTCCAATGCCAAATTAAACATTTTTCAGTAACAGATGCAGTCAAAATTGAAAGTCCTCTTTAACTAGTTATTTCGTGCGCCTTCAATCTTGTAAGATACTGTACAACGCCTCTGACGCGAAATAGTTGCTTAAAGCGTTGCGGCGCGGCAGGCAACCAGCGTGACACGCGCATTGGCGCCTACAAACCTAACGGGATACTTCACGCGTTGCGCAATACGTGCAGTATCCCGTTAGGTTTGTAGGCGCCAGTGCGCGTTCTGCGCTGCTAACACGCCGCTCCGCTCTGTCTTAGGCTATAATATTTAAACTCGCGGAGTCAGCGTTTTTCAACTTATGATTTTGAAATGTTTTCACTCTCTGCATTGATTATTCCCTTTTAAACTGATGAAAAAGAAATATGTGCTACTGGAAAATATAAAGTGTTTTTTGTAGATATAATAATGGTTCCGTGTCAAATTTAATGATTTCCAAAGCATTCAAATTTATTCTTTTATGTTTTGGGCTTTTACTGTGCTGCAGCGTGGTGTAAACGCAACTAAACGCTCAAAATTGGACGTATTTGACTCAAGGAGGTCGATGTACAAATAAGTTAAAAACAAAAAATTGCGTGCTTCTTACTTTTTTTCCTCTTTTATTAATTTTTGTATAGTTTCTTTCATCACAACAACGGCTCATTGAGATTCATATCGATGTCATTGCTTGGAAAAGGTTTTACAAATATTTACCACGTCTTAAAAATGTAAATGTTTTTAAAATGAAGTAATTAATTTCATTTTTAAAAAAAAGGAATTTACATTTAAGGCATATTTTATGTCGGAAATTTCAAGGATAGAAATGAAACCAAGTATTTACCAAAGACAATTTAAAAAGATGAATCAAAAGAAGAAATTAACATTTAATTTACGATAACAACACCTCATTCTCTCTTAATTTTCTCATTTCGATTTGTCAATATAATTTTACACAAGGACTAAAATATGACGCTTGGATTTGATTTTAGTAGACTTTACATTTGTGGACTTAACTTAGTGGACGTTTAAGTAATGGACTTAACAATAGTGTGGGCTTTAGAACTGTGGACGTAAAAATTGTGGACGAAAAGTATACGGACGTAAAAAAAGTGGACATAAAATCCGTTTGTCGATATTTTTTCAGTGCCTCTTTGAATTTGACCACTACTCGCGGTGCGTAGATAATCTTGTCACAGTGACAAGACTATCGAGTCCGGTGGCTCAGAAACCTAGAATATAAAACAAGACTGGTCTTGTTGCATTAACAAACGAGTATTGTTTCCCAAACAAACTGAGTTGTTTGGCAGACTAAAAGTCTTGTTCCTGAGACAAGGTAGGTTCAACAAGTTTATCTTGTCTCTACGGCTCTACTATTTTTTCAGTGTGGTTTTTACGCTCTTTCTCCGTATAACATGATAAATACATTTAAAGGTGCGCTGCTAAAAACTTTGTTGTGTGTATAATTTATCCTATTTAAAATTTAGTATTTACAAAGCACCTACTTATTGTTGCTAACCGATACGGGAGAGGAAATGTTAGAAAAAAAAGTGGAAAGGGAAAAATCAGCTCTTTCTAAAAACAGTCGGTAGTGACGACCGAAAAATTCTGGATAATTTTCTCGAATGACTAAAAACTGGGTCCTTTTACCATATTTTTTCCAAAAAAGTCAACTTACATCAAAACTGTAAAGAATTTAGGGCAAGTACCTATAGGTAGGTATAGTGTGATTAAAATTACAGAACGTACACAAAATACAATTTCTATAACAAGAAATTGCTACGCCCATGCTATGTTTGCAATTTATCAAAAATTTATGGAATCGCGGCTAAGATTTAATCTCACGATTTCTAGGAATTTTGGTGATTCTTAAAACTAAATATCATAGAAGAGTATGGACATCTAGTAATTGCTGCGTGATTTTAACCAAAGCTGAGAAGAAATAGATTAATGGCACAATTTATATCATAATTTTTATATTTTTGTTCGATGAAATCTCATATAAGCAGTCGTCATGGAGATGGAGAATCACAATATAGAGCTAACAGTTATTTCTACGAAGATACCTTATGTTCCTGTACCTGTTATTGTCAGTTTTCAATTTGTTTACTTTCATTACGAGTCTCAATTATGGCAAATTTAGTTTACAATAGAATTTGAATAGCAATTCCCATTTTTCAATTAAAAAATGTTACTTTGGTAACAGGCATACAAAAATCTCTTTCCATCATAACTAATGATCTAACTTTACAAAACAAAGCGGAGTCGCAATCTGAGAATTAAAATTAGGTTATAGCTGTTTGCAGTTTTTTTTTTTTTTTATTTCCTTTTTATTTGATAAGTCCCACGCCTTACACATGCAAGATGTCCACGTAAAAAAACCGTTATTCTACATGCGGTGCACTATTAATTGCTAAATCTTTATTTCTCCGATGTAATCACCATTGTTATCGCGCTGTACCGTCACCAAAACATTAGGCCATAAATAAATAATTGGTGGTACTCGGTCATTGAGTTCCAACGCGTTAAAATAAACGAAACGATCAAATAAAGGGAACGATACTGGCTGAGCCAGTCCAAATATTCAATTAAGCGGACAGATGATCGCACTAAACGTTTATGCACGAGTAAACTTCTCTGCTAAGTCAAAACGTCGTAAGAGCGTTCAAATTTTGCTAAATGTCCTGGCTAAACTAAGTATTTTTAAGGAAAGTTCTGTGAATATTTCCTTTTGAAGTCTCAGTTGTAATAGGTAAAATTGCGGATAAAATTCTCTGATAAATTAAAAGTAAAAAATTAAGAAGTTTCTAAAAAAATCCTCGATGTATCAACAGAAATGTGGCAGAGTCCGAGTGTTCATAAGTCGTTTTTCTTCAGCAGTTTATACGTCAGTAAAGACGACTGAAAATTTTAAAGCACCCGCGGTATCCGAAGATTATCCGACAGATAATCTCGACCGTGCTCCTGAGACGAATCTTAACGACCGAACTGAAATATGACTCCAGGAAATTAGTGCACCGTTTTTAACGCCTTTGTAGCACACTCCAGCATTGACAGTTATTCGTCACCTATTAAAGCTGACAGTTCCCAGAATTCACTCCTAATTTTTTTACCTGAACCCCCATTTCCTTGTATTCTTTCTCACAACACAGCGCAAATATCGCTCTGCATGAGACATTTATTCTGCCTTGCTGAGGAAAAACGCCGCATGAGCCTTCAGGCGTTGCCAAATTTCCTCCGAGAAAACGCTAATTTTCTGGAAAACTTATGAATATTTTCGCTCCAATTTTTTAGATAATTTTGTTCTCAATTTCACCTGAAGTTCCTGAAAATTTCAAGGGAAAATATTCATATGTTTCTTCAAAAATAAAAATTTTATTGAGGGAAATTTGGCAACTCTCGAATGTTCATACGGTGTTCTTCCTTAACACATCAGTATTCTACCTTACTAATAAAAAACGCCGTGTGGACATTCGAATGTTGCCGAGTTTACGCTGACAGAGAATTTATTTTTGACGAAATTTATGGATATTTCCTTGAAATTTTCACATAGTTTAGATCAAATTCTGAGGGAAAAACCTATGAATTCTGACAGAAAAATCTGCAAAAGTTTCCAAAAAATTGTGTTTCATCTTTAAAAAATTTGACATTTGGAGGCTCTTACGGCGGTTCTCCGAGGAGAACCGCTAGATCGAGATCTAGCTGTATTCTTAGTTGTGTTTTCCCGCTGAGGTTTGCATATATCTGTTCTTGATTTTTCGTTAAAACCATATGTGTTAGCCTATTATGATGGAATATGGAGCTATTGAGACATGTATGAGGCCTAATACTATTTTCCGGAATATTTTTTTAAAAAAACGCTGACAAAAATTTTGAGTTGCAAATCGTTCCAAAAAAATTGTAGCAAATCTAGGACTGGATAAATTACACGGGAGCATTCAGAATCAATGCGTGGGCGCATTATTACATGCCTTAATCGGAACCCATAGTTGGAGCCGGGCACATTATATCCTTCCCGCGAAATTGAACGTGCGCCCATCAACATGATACAGCCACTGGCAGACCAACGCAACGGGCGCAGCCTCTGGAAGTGCAGCAGTAAAATAGATTTATTTTTTTCCATCATTAATTTATAATGACCGACAGCGAGCACTTTCTCTTTCGATTAATTCTTCCTTTCTTTCTTTCTGGATCATTTTTGCTCTTCGATTCCCGCAGTTCCATATTCGACCGCCTGGGTATCCGCAAAAGCTCTTGATATTTTCGTCACGCGAATCTCACTACTGAACTTTGATTCTTATCATTAAATTTTGACCACTTTCATTTGAGTTTCGTTATGTAGTCTGAGTACCTTTCCCATTGGTGACAGCTGACAGGTATGCCATTTTCGGTCGATTTTTTATTCTAGCTGTGAGAGAAAGATGGGGTTTTTAGTTCAGTGATATAAGTAATGGGCTTGGTGGACAAGGCGCATTAGTGCAGTTTTTGCCATTGTGAGAAACACGTGTTTGAACTTTAAAAATTAAATGGATCCTTATGGCGGAAAGAAAGTTCAAATTGATTTTTTGATGCTTAAAAATCGGAATTTTGGAAGCGGATTTTTCACAGATTATGCATTTTAGACTAGTTTTACCAGGAATTATTAATTTCTCAGTTTTTTAAAAAACTGCATTTATGCGCCTTGTCCTCCAAGCCCCTCAATTATTTTTTTGTGAGGTATCAAATAATTAAAACGAGTCATTTCTTAAGAGACCAAACCAGGATCATATTCATAATCGTTCTTAAGAAGCTCCTTTCCCAGGGAAGCCATGTAGGTACATGCGTTTCCTTGGTTGACTCTCTTTCGTACCTTGCATTCGGTGTCAGCTCATCATATATTGTTGTTCATCTTCCCCTTATTTCCCTGCTTTTCCTATTTCTTTCATTTACATATGACCTCGTTCAAGCCCCATATGGTTTGACAAGATCCTTGACATAACATCATATACAGTACCATTTTCACAAATTTCCAGTAAAATTCAACGGCACAACTATGAAAATAGACCTTTCCGAGGGATTACAATTTGCATCTGTAAAATATTGAGAACATGAAAGAAAAAAAATTGTTAGTCATTAAAATGTTTACGATATGTGAATAGATACTTTAAAGAGGGTAAAAATTATAGAATTTTTCCTTGCGTAGTTTTCCGTTTTCGCAACAACAAATCACTGAAATTTGTTACGAGAGTCTATTTCCAAAGTTATAATATTAAATTCTACTCAAAATTCGTTGGAAATGTCCTATTAATGCTGCAATGTCAAGGATCCCCTTAATTATAACATAAACCATACGACGCAAGAAAAGAGGCTCTTTAGGGAATGCCTTTGTATACGAACAGCAGTACGTCTTCCGAAAAATTTGAAAAAGCTAACTCTGTCGAATTTGCTTTAACTATGGAGTTTTCTAGTTACATATTCATGAAAGGAAAAAAAGTAGCCTCAATAAGACAACTAAACTCTCAAGTTGCGAAGTTTTCGCTATTTTACACACTTCACAAGGTTAGAATCTAAATTAAGCTATTAAATAAGATGATGAAAAATGGGGATTACCACCTCATCACGCGACTAAGCAAACTAGTAAACTTACACTCTCGGACAACCTGTAATCGCGCTGTCGCTATTGATTTTAAACAAATTCAAAATTGAGACTTGCAGAACACACCCATAAATACGTCCCTGTTCAATTAAAGCCGTCCGACCAATTACGTGAAATAATTAAATTGCCCCCAGGAGATAGACTGATTGATGAAAAATCGATTGTTGGAGTGTTTTTCGAGCTGCTGCCAGACCACCACCCACCTCCGACGAGTTTTCAACCGCGGTCGACGATCGTCAACTAGATCGCTCGCTCCTGCAAAAAAATCGCCTTCAATATCTGCGACGGCAACACTATGCACAATATACTCGAACCAATATAATACCGAGCTTTGTTTGTACTGTAAATAACATGGATTCACACAGTGTGGCGTTTGCAAGTACTTTTGGTTATCTAGTATCCATAAGGAGATACAAATATCGACATTAAACTACTAGCAACACCACGTAAAATCCTTTCCCCCGTTAAAAATGTTCTCCAGGGATTTTCAGTGAAGAATTTTATTTTTTTTTTCGAAAGGAGAGGAAAAAATGAATTTTTTGCACTCTGCAAATGAAATCTAGCGAAATTTAGGCGATTTAAACAACGAATCCAAAGTATATTAACACCCTAACTATCTTTAAGGAGATGGAAAACCCCAAAAATATAATCTACTATATTGTGATATATTTGTTTTTGTTTTTATTTAATGGAGTCCATTATATAAATGTTACACCAAATTAGATAAACTGAAATTTGAAGGAGATCAGAGCTTTTCAGTAAAGAAACATGACCTGCTTAAAAAATAGGGACCCCACACTTTTTCTCTCTTTCTATGAAGAACACTATTAAAAAGGCCAATGAGAATGAGTAACTTGACTGGATCCATGAGTGTTCTTTCAAAGGAAGATAAATATTACTCCAAAATTTCCTTTTTAAATATCTTGAAAATGATAAATTCCCGGAATGGTACCCAATGTCGTTAGATAAGTCATAAATAATGATGAGATGTTATTGATATAAGGAGCAGTAACACTGAAATAGCCTCGTCTTACCTGATGTTTCAGGGATACGAATCCAATGTCACGGAGCGCAGTTTATGGGCGATGATAACCCCTACGTACTCCGCACGTTAAGTCCGTTTTTTTTCACGCAGAAAACTTCACTTAACTTTGAAGGAAACGAATACTACACCTTCCGCACTCACTTTTTTTCTTTAAAAAAAAAGAAAAACAAGTTTTATTACACTGCTAATAAGGTCAAATATCCGCTATATATTTCCGAAAACTGATTTTGCGCTTGTGGTATTGTGACTTTCCATAGGAAATACCTACACTTTGTAAATTAAAAATGAAACATTAAAAATAAAGAAAATTTGAGCCGTAACAAAGGACCCACGTATACCCGGCAGAACCAAAACTATGTTTATCAGATGGTAAAGAATAGAATTTTTCACATCAACACAAAGTTTCTCAACCTATAACTAAAAAGTGGACCCTTTGTTTTAAAAATAGTCTGAGTAAACTGATATAATTATATGAATTTCCTTTCATAATGCCGACCAGGTTGTGAGGACGGCACATTTAGTCGATTATTGCGTTGAAAATAAGCCTCATGCATAAATCAATTTATTTTTAAAGGGTTACCATTGTGAATTCAATCTTTTTCTTTAATTGAAAGTTAAACACCTGGTTTTGGGGCAAAGATCTTGTTTATTGAACCAAATCTATTATGCTCCGATCAATACTCCGTTACAAGAAAATAAATACTTTTTGAGCCCTCAGGGCCGATTCAATCACCTCTGATATAATTTATCCTTTCAACAAAACAAAAATTCAAACGCTATTTTAGGATAATTTTAGGGCGTGTGTAAAAAATATGATGGTCTGGATGACAAATTTAGTTCCGATGGAATACTTTGAAACTTTGAGTCTTAACCTCCGGTTAAAATTTGTCAGGCACCTGGGGTGCTTGTCAAATTTCCATCAAAGAATAATTCCTTAACAGAAGGTGATAAAACCGGGCCTTGGGCAACACAAGCTTTTTTCCTTAGGCTGAATTATAAATTTAATTTTTATCATAATCAGAATAATTAAGAGAGTATAATATTTACTAAGTCTCCCTTCCTAATGCACGATAAGGAATGAAGTAGATATCTAGTTTGATTGCAAAATTTGATCTGTACTTGAGATGTATCCTTTCTGTTATTTAATATTCCATCCTTCATATCCGCTTTCCCAGTTGTTCCGTTTCACTTTAAAAACTTAAATTCTTTAAATACTTAGGTACTTATTTCTGACTCTATTATTTCTCATGCAGGCAGTAAACGCAATCACATTAGTGAGAGAAAGTAATCATAGTTTGATTGGATAGTAATTACGACTGAATTTGGGCTGGATTTGAAGTTTTCCGGAATCTTTTAAAATTATGCTTATGTGACCGTCCACGGGTTCTACAAGGGAACTTAAGGCATGGATACAAATTTTTCAGGATGGCAACTTGTGTCAGAAAGTCAGTGTTTTAGCTTTTTTTAAAGAGGCATTAAAAAACAAAAAACAAGCTAAGGGTGTTTTGATTTATTTTGTGCCAGGAGAGAGCATAAAGTCAAATTTTAATTGAACACTTTTGAGCCTCGATCATGACAAAATAATATTTTCTTCAAATTAATTTTTTTTAAGCTATAAACTGGAAAACGTCATAACTCTGACTTTTCTTCTCTTTGCCAAAATATTCATCCCGACTTTCCAACGCACGGGAAAAAATTGAATGTTGCTTTAGCATTTATAATGTTAAAAAAATGTGCAACAAGTATAAATGCTGATATTATAAAAAAAAAGAAAAAACTTGGTTAAAAACGTTCACGGTAAAATGAACAAATTGTATGTTGAGTTAGTATTTTTTAAATGTAAAATCAAAATTTGATACTTGTCGCACATTTCTAACAGTATGAATGATAAATGAACATTCGATTTTTTTTCGAGCGGGATGGTCCCGATAGCCCTTCATTCTCCTCAGCACAAAGGTGCATTCACCTCTACCCATGCCCCTTATAAACCCACTATAGTCTCGAAATCGGCCTGAATCCTCCATAAACTTTCAACTATCCGTCCCTCCTAGTCTAAAGTTGGCTGCAGGTGCTAGTCGCGAAGTCTTGTAAAAAAAACATAAATATACAAAAAAAACTGAAAAACTGAAAAAAATATTTAAAACAATTAAAAATAAAAAGAAAAAAGAAAAGAAAAGGTGCATTATCCGGGGACGGTCACATGTGTCCGATCCTCAGTTTTCGTACACAATTGCAAAATCCTCATGATAGCCTCAGTTGGCTGCAGGTGCTAGTCACAAAGTCATTTAAAAAAAACAAAAAACAAAAACATACAAAAAAAACTAAAAAACTAAAAAAAATAAATTAAAAAAAATAAAAAAATAATAAAAAGGGAAGAGAAAAAAAGGTGCATTATCCGGGGACGGTCACATGTGTCCAATCCTCAGTTTTCATACACAATTGCAAAATCCTCATAATAGCCTCAGTTGGCTGCAGGTGCTAGTCACAAAGTCCTTTAAAAAACAAAAAAAAACTAAAAAACTAAAAAAAATATAAAAAAAAAAAATAAATAAAAAGGAAAGAGAAAAAAAGGTGCATTATCCGGGGACGGTCACATGTGTCCAATCCTCAGTTTTCGTACACAATTGCAAAATCCTCATGATACATACACGATTGAAACTGAAACACTCGCGATTGATGGGGTTTTGGATCCCGAAAAATCCCTCGACGGAAACGAGCGTGGAACCCGAGAGGGCGAACCGGAAACGGAAACGCGAGAGGGCGGGAAAAGGGGAAAAGCGCGAGTGCGATCGCGGCGAGGTCGAGGGGGTCCGGATCCGCAAGAGGCCCGAAGGAGATCAAAATCGAGACTGAATCAAAGAGTGGTGAATGATTCATGGAGCGGCTCCCCGCGATTCCACCGCGCCGCCGCCGCCGCCGCCAGCCCCGACGCTAGCGCTCCCATTCACTCCCACCCATAAACTCTCTTATCTCTCTCCTCGCACTTCCTCGCTTCCTTCCTTCCAATTTATTCTTCTTCCTTCGCACCCGCAAAATCATATTCTTTTGCCCTTTAATGCCATAGAGAAAAAAAAGGAGGTGTTTGCATTTCGGGCATCTTTGAATTTTTTGATGATTTGATGACGTAGGTCGGTACAGCGACGTTTAGCGTGAAGGAGACGTCGCTGTACCGACCTACGTCATCAGATCATCAAAAAATTCCAAGATGCCCGAAATGCGAACACCTCCTTTTTTTCTCGTCCCCTTCACGCTAAACGTCGCTGTACCGACCTACGTCATCAAATCATCAAAAAATTCCAAGATGCCCGAAATGCAAACACCTCCTTTTTTTTCTCGTCCCCTTCACGCTAAACGTCGCTGTACCGACCTACGTCATCAAATCATCAAAAAATTCCAAGATGCCCGAAATGCAAACACCTCCTTTTTTTCTCTATGCTTTAATGCATTGTATTTGATAGTGGTTCAATGTATCGTTTGGTTCAAAACGATAGAACATAACCTCGAACAAAAATTTTGGGATTTAAGGTGGAAAATCTGAAAATGATAAAATTCCTACACCCATAAACTCTCGTTATCTCTTTCCTCGCACTTCCTCGCTTCCTTCCTTCCAATTTATTCTTCTTCCTTCGCACCCACAAAATCATATTCCTTTGCCCTTCAATGCATTGTATTTGGATTGCATTTTGCAAAAAGGAACCACTATCTCTGGCTCCTCCGTAAAAGCACCTTTCTGCATCGGGAAATCAATGGCATGTATGCTGTTTCTAAAATGAGCCAGAAATAGTGGTTCCTTATTGCAAAACATAATCCATTTGATAGTGGTTCAATGTATCGTTTGGTTCAAGACGACAGAACATAACCTCGAACAAAAATTTTGGGATTTAAGGTGGAAAATCTGAAAATGAGAGAATTCCTACACCCATAAACTCCCTTATCTCTTTCGTCGCACTTCCTCGCTTCCTTCCTTCCGATTTATTCTTCTTCTTTCGCACCATCAAAATCATACTCTTTTGCCCTTTAATGCATTGTATTTGATGGTGGTTCAATGTATCGTTTGGTTCAAAACGATGGAACATAACCTCGAACAAACATTTTGGGATTTAAGGTGGAAAATCTGAAAATGAGAAAATTTTTACACCCATAAACTCCCTTATCTCTCTCCTCGCACTTCCTCGCTTCCTTCCTTCCAATTTATACTTCTTCCTTCGCACCCACAAAATGGCATTATTTTTCCGGTTAATATTTTTTCATTTGCTTAAGCCCTTTAAAAAGGGACCAGTGACGGAGACAGAGATTTCTCATGGAAGGACCCATAAAGAAGACATTTGCAACGCGTGAATGTTTTAGGCTTAAGGTGGAAAATGTCAAAATCGAGAATCACTGTTTCTACACATTTCTTGGTCTCCTGAATGCATCCTCAAAAGTTATAAGCGATTTCGTGAGATTTCACGCGAATAAACTTCATGAAATTTTTTATCTCTGCCCTTACCCGAAATTTAGAAAAACGACAATTTTTGTATGACTGGACAACCCATAGGGAAAAGACTGCCTGGACGACCGCCTAAGAGATGGGCACAAAGCTGGCTCTCTTCTCCTGAAGATGATTGAATGTTCCTGTTGCTATTTGTTTTATTGACTTGACGAATCTTTACAGATAATTATTAAATTTTTAATATTTTGTGCTTGGCACTCGAAGGCTTGACAAACAGGGCCATGCCCTAGTCGTTAGTAGAAGAAGAAGAAGAAGAAGACAATTTTTCCAAAAATTTGAGGACTGCTGTATGCATAAGTCCAACATTTCTTATAAGGGGAGGAGGGAGGGGGGAGTTTTGAAGGTAATTTTTTTTTAAAAATTACACAAAAATGGACCGTGCTTAGCAGGAAAGAAGCAAGCCACATCAGTTATTGTCATTTTTTTTTATTTTATATTACGCCATTTACCTCCGTTAACAGGAATCGGAGTAACCAAATTTGATTAGACCATTTTGTTTTTTATGAGAGAGCGTTTGTGCGGATTCCGGTGAAAATTTTAAGGAATTAGCTTTGTATTGTGTAGAAAATTCACTGAAATTTGCCAAAAAATCCACAAAACCGTTCTTATGCAAAAAATTAAATTGCCCAATAAAATTTTGCAAAAGTTGATGTGGCTTAGTTCCTTTCTGCTTGACGCAGTTTAAATATAATTTTAAAGAAAATTTTCTAGCAATGGAGTCCTGACCCCTTAGTCTTTCACCTTTAACTACGCCACTGAAAAGTACTTTAATCCATATAAACTGAAAATCAAGTTATATTTTCCGGAACATTGAAAAGCGTCCCACGAAGACTTTAGTACAAAAAAGAGACTGGAAATGCTACTTGAGCCGAGATAATAACGGTGTAAACTTGCCAGATCAAAAATAATGTTGTTTCTAGATTTCAGAACTTTACCACCTCCGTTAGCACAAACATGAAATTAGCCGCTTGCAACTTATTCGTCAGGATTATAGAGAGGAGGCTTCATCGAAACTGCAAAATTCAATTATTTGATCGAACTACGCTAAATTACTATAGTAATAAAGTAAAAATAAAGAATACAGTCGCTAATTGGAATATAGAGTTGAGTCAGAAATCGATTTTGAAACTTTGACGGAAAACTCTGCCTCAAGAAAAAATGCTGATGTTAAATTATTTTCAGGATCAATCCGCAAGAAACTTAAGAGGATTTAAATCGCTTACTTTTCTATCGCCGCGTTAAAGTCTCCCGCAAACGCTCTCCTTTACACTGAAAAAATAGTTCTGTTTACAGGGCTCCTGCCTTTTCTTTGTTACAGCTACAGAAGTTCCTGTTACAAGGACACAGTATTTTGTGTTCACGACCGAAGTTTTGTTCTCACAACAGAAAAGTTCTGTAAGTATAACAAAGAAGTATGTAAAGAAGCCTAGTGGACAGAAATTTTTGTCATCAGCACCGACTACTTTTTTGCGTGCACACAATCTGAAAGACAACGGTGCGGTGTGGGGTCTCTGAAATATATTTTCAGTAACGGGATAATTATTCTGTTGTGCCAAGGAAGAAGGCCGTATGAACATTCGAGAGTTGCCAAATTTTCTTCAATTAAATGTTTATTTTTGCGGAAAGCTATGAATATTTTTCCTTGAAATTTTCAGGAACTTTAGGGGAAATTGCGAACAAAATTATTTGAAAAATTGGGATTGAACTATTCATAAGTTTACCAAAAAATTCGTGTTTTTCAAAGGAAATTTGGCAACGCCTGAAGGTTCATACGGCGTTTTTTCTTAGCACGGCAGTATTGCGGGGTCTCAAAAATACTTGATATTTGCTAAGTGCGTATTTTATGGCCCTAATTTGGCAGCGGCGAGACGGATGCGTCTGGAAACTGGACACTGCACTGAAACTTTCATTCCATCTCGGACTCGGACAGAAGTATCAGGATCGGGCAGGCGCAGCGCAGGCGCGGGCTCTTTATTTCTTTTACTTCTTTTTCTTTCCCTCTCAAAGTTGATCGGAACTTTCAAGCGACTCGCCGGTTGCCGGCGAAAAATAATTACCACTTTGCATTGATCAAGCACTCGGCAGTTGTGAGCTGAGCAGCTCCCCAGACGAGTAATCTTCCTTTCTTCTTTCTTTTTTCTCCTTTTTCTTCCTCCGCGCTCCTCGTCCAGCCTCGCCGTCCTCGAGGAGTCCGACTCTTGGACACCGTTGTCATTTATCATGGCAAAACTCGCTACTTACTTCACTGAAAAAAATTCTCGGCGTTTTTACCAAGGTCCGATGGTACCTTTACCATCTCACTTGTTTTACCCATTATTGGTAATTTTACCAAGACAGACTGGTAAGCTTACCTAAAAACCGGTATTTTTACCGTTTTTTTCAGGTAAGAATACCACTTTTATTGGTAATCAATTCCCGGTAACTTTGCCGTTTTATCTTGGTAATTCTACCACGGTCGATACAAAATCTTGGCGTTTTTACCAAGGTCCAGTAAAATTACCGAGAAAGTTCAATAATTTTACCGAGATTTCTCGGTAAAATTACCAATTCTATAAATGGTAATTATACCAAGGAAAAACTGAGATCAAATAGAACCCTGAATTCTTGGTAATTTTACCCTTTTCTTAGTAAAAACACCGAGATTTTTTTTTTCAGTGTTTCAGCACGGAGAAAAGAACCTCGTGCATGGGTCTCAAAGTAGAGGTCATATGAATTTCTGAAGTTTTCTGACCACGCATCCGAAAACTTGAGGTCGAGCTGCCGAAGTTCGGGTCAGACATCGAGGCACTTCGGTATGTACCGGAGTACTTCAGATGTCTGACCCGAACTTCGGCAGCTGGACCTCAAGTTTTTAGATACCTGATCCGAAAACTTCAGAGATCCATATGACCTCAACTTCGGGTCCCACGCACGAAGTTTTTTTCTCCGTGAGCTGCTCCGAGAAAAATTAAAACCCTCAAAAATACGAACTTCGCTAGTTTGGCATGGTTTTGTGGACTGCGTTAAGCAGAAAGGAACCAAGTCACACCAGCTATTGCCACGTTTAATTGGGTGATATAATTTTTTACATGAAGTCGGGTGTCCGATTTTTGTTTGCAAAGTTCAGTGAATTTTCTGCATAACACGAGAAAAATTCCTTACAATCGGCAAAAAAAATCCGCACAAACGTTCTCCCGCACTAAATTAAATTGCTTTATTAAATTTGGCAATGGCTGATGTGGCTTGATTCCTTTATGTTAAACGGCTCCATGCTGACAGGATGACTGAAGAGAAGCTGCGGAAGAATATATACTGCAAGCGAGTATATACGTGCAACTTGTCCTTTTCTTTCAAAAATACTTATTATATGTACATAATCAAAATGTACACAGTTATTTTCCTTTAAAATGAACAATTTTTTGGTGGGATGCCTAAACTATTTGCTACTCTGAGAGACTTTTAGATAATTATGAAGAAGCAGCATTTTTACAACACTGTATGCGCGATGGTACCTTATTGCTAAATGCGATCCAAATGATTCACTGAGTCGAACAATTGCAGCAATGTTGCAAAGCTTCTACTCGCTTGTTGCAAAGGAATACTCCTAAGAGTCGTTTTCTTTCTTCCTTAGTCTAAGAAAGGAAAGCAATACACTTGCAAAAATTGTTATTTTTCTGCGTTGGTAGATACTAGGGGCCTGCGCACCCCCGGGGGCTGCTTCGCGGCCAGCAAAATCGTCAAAATCTCCCGGACGATCGAACAAATTGAAATTTCCTAAGTCGGACTTTGAACTCCCCTTCCTCATGGCAGCCCATGGATAGTCTTACTTCCCTTCCTCACCCCATCCATCGAGCGTCTTAAAAATGATTTTAATAGAATAGAGAGGATAATTGGATGTATTTCTATCAAACGGAACTATGTGCATTAAGACATGAGCCCTGAGACCCATAAGAATATATGCATAACAGGGCTCACATCATAATGCACATAGTTCCGTTTGGTAAAAATACGTTCAATTCTGAAATTAAGATATTAAATCAGTACTGCATTCCGCGAGTCTACCGCGCAGCGAAAGAAAGTTGCAGTTTTAGTTACTATTGGCAGCTGTGTGTTAGGATGAGTCTTAGGTCGACGACACGAATCCTCTTATCGCGGACTCATCGCGGGAATCCCCTTAGGGCCCCTCCCCCTTTCCCCGGGGAGGGTATCACTTAGGTTCGAGTGCACTACGGAAAAACGGAAAGTTCCAATGAAAAGGGAAGCGCATAATTTCCGTTCTCTGGAGCTCAGGCCACGACTCACTGGTGCTTCATGCTCCAACCATGCCCGTGGGTAAAAAAAAGGAAAGGAACGAGCTAGCTTCCCCTCCTCCGTGGAACATCAAAAATATTGTGAATTAACCCCTTGTTACATAGCGTTGCATGGAAGCAACAAATGTTCTTTCGGCTTTGATCCTCTGTGGCATTAAATTGCGCTAAAGCAACTATCGACGGTGAAATTACCAAACCACGTATCTCGTTTGCGGTGTTTAAAAATCTACGCTCACATTTTATTTTTTTTGAAATAGACCAAATCAATATCATTCCTTGAAATTTTTACAGAATTTTCTCCGCACGAAGAGGAAAAATCACAGAAATTCTCAAGACTGGACGTTAAGTAGTTTTTCGTTTAAAAAATAAAGTATGACAGGAAGTCTGCGACGTCGCAAACCGAGATACGTGGTTCGGTAGTTTCACCATCGATTTGGTTTTTGGAGAGGATTAGAGGTCTGATCTCCAAAGTTTCCAAAAAAAAACAAAATATAAATCGGAACGTAATCTGCTCCTATAATCCTAAAAACACTGTAGAATGTAGAATTTATCCCTAAAATTGGTGTCTAACTCATGCAACAAAGGGTTAAACAAGAAAATCCCTCTTCCGTAATTTTTTTTATGTTTTAAAGGGATTCCATGTCCTCCAGAAAGACATGCCTATCACTTTTTAACTGCACCGAAAAAAAAAGTTACGGGCTATATTAGACATACCGTCCGTTCCGGAATCATAGGCCGAAATTTCCGGGTGCTGGAGCCGTAGCTTCGATTGCTCCGGGTGCTACGCCCGGAACGTAGACGGTATGTCTATAAAGCCGGTAAGTACGGCTTTCACGGCTGGAGTTTTTTTCATTGTGCATACATTTTCGATTTGTGAGGGTTTCGTAGAGGGAATCATAACGTTGCATCTTGCAATTCTTAACTATCATATTAACAGGAATTATAGCAGTTTTTCAGTCTAATATGAAGGGAATATTCAAGGGTAAAATGCTGTCTAATTAGTTGTTTATCGAGAAAATAAAATCAGGATACGGAGAATAGCGAAGCTAGTTACATACAATTTTTTTTTAAATTTGAGGCACCAGTCATTTTTTGTGAAACTTGTTACGAAGTGTTCCCTGTGGAAAATTTCAACGCCAAAACTAATCGTTTCTCCAAAGTAGCTCTGGAAAATGTTATTGTGGCTTTCAAAACCTTACAAAGTGTACTTTGCGTGGTATTTTGACAGAAGTTATGAATTCATCGGGAAACGAATAACGAACAATGCACGAATGATTAATAACACTAATTCTGAATGCATTTCATAGTTGTCATACTTTTCTATCGTGCGTTCAAGTCTCCTCAGAGGGATACAGTGTGGATGATGTATCGTCAATCCGTCAGTATAAACCTCCAAATAAAATCTTGTGACATGGATCGTGCTCAGACAGCTTCTTCACTGACCATCCAGAAAGAATACTACTTGTTGCCGCAAACCAGCACACCTCTTGTTTATGGAAATAAAATGCGAGGCTGTATCGTAAAGTCACGTCGATCCGGACCTGAGCTTTCAGCTGCTGTGCTAAGGAAGAACGCTGTATGAACACTCTGACGTTGCCAAGTATCATATGATAAAATGAAAATTTCCTGGGAGACTTTTGATAGTTTGCCTCTAATTTTTCAAAGACTCTCAACCGCAATTTATTTGGACCGCGTTTAAAGCCCTGCATAGACGATCAAATTCCGAACCAATTCCGATCAAAGTAGACATGCTGATGACTGGTGGTCACCATCTACCATCAAATTTTGACGGGCCGCACTTTTTTGTTCAAAGTAAGATCAGAACGGAGTGCCACCATTCATCATTCCCTGCCACAGGAAACATTTCTGCCAAGTTTTCATTTTAAAATGAAGCAAATTAATGAGTTTAAGATTGATGACTCCCGACACTTTGATGCTACTTTGATCGGAATTGGTTCGGGAATTTGATCGTCTATCGAGGCCTTAACAGAAAGGAACCAAGCCACATCAGCTATTGCCAAATTTAATTGGGCAATTTAAGCTTTTACGAGAGAACGTGTGTATGGATTCTTTTGAATATTTTGAGGAATTTGCTTCGTACTATACGGAGAAAATCCACTGAAAGCACGAAAATCCGCACAACTGTTTTCATGTAAAAAATTAAATTGCCCAATTAAATTTGGCAATAGCTGATGTGGCTTGGTTCCTTTCTGTTCAACGCGACCCATTTGTAATACGAAGCATCTAAAAACTTCCAGAAAAATTATTTTTAACTTTCCTCGGAAATGAATATTTTATCGGGGGGAGGTGAGAAGGGCTTGGCAACATTCTAATGTGAATACGAGGTTTTTGCTTAGCACAGTATTCAACGTGCGCAATAAATCGCACGGTTTGAGGCCGTCAAAAAAGAAGAAAAAAAAACCCTTGATAAACGAGGAAATGTGATTATCATAGTTACACACTTTTACGGCGGACAATTTATAAAAATGTTAAGCTGGTGCCGTTCGTGTACCTTCTATGAGGAGGCAACTGTGACCCTGCGCCTGGTCGCTCCGGTATGATGTGAATAATCGCTTTTAGGTCTCTTCATGCGCCGTGTATCACATAATAGCCGGACACGAAACAAGGAGTTATTATAAAAACTAATGTTGTTGGCATGTCACACCTATTTTTATGTGGATTAAGTGAAAAATCGCGTATGTGCGTTTGTCGCGCAGACGCAGGAGGGACTTTTTCTTTTTTCATACTTGTGCTCATCATGAACTACGCTGTTGTCCTACGGAAGAACGCCGTATGAGCCTTCAGACGTTGCCAAATTCCCCTCAATAAAAACCGGAAAAATTGGATATTTTTCCTCTAATTTCCGAGGAAATTTTGTTCGCAACTTGATCCAAAATGCTAGAAAATGCCAAGGAAAAATATGCATTCATAAATTTCCGCAGAGATTCAAGAACAATCCACACAGGTCAGTCATTCCCGAGGACGAGTTTTAGAACTCTACTGCGCAGTGACGTAGCATTGAGTGCCTGCAATGTATTTCTTATGGGAGCACCCATTGTGACGTAGCATTGAGTGCTGCGAGTTAGGGCCAGGCGGGGGAGTGGATTTCAAAAAGCTGCGCAATGACTGACCTGTGTGGATTGGTCTTGCAGAGATTCATGTTCTACCAGAGGAAATTTGGCAACTCTCGAATGTTCATACGGCGTTCTTCCTGAGCAAGGCAGTTCGCTTGCGTAGTTTTAAAGGTTGTCCGGGTGGAATTAAGGCCAAATTTGACAACTCCGAGCTGCTTGTGGACTTTTATTTGGACGTATTTCTATCAAACGGAACTATGTGCATTACGACGTGAGCCCTGTTATGCGTGTATTCTTACGGGTCTCCGGGCTCATGTCTTCATGCACATAGTTCCGTTTGATAGAAATACGTCCATTTTTAAAAGAGATTGGTGTCATACTGTCACAGTCATCTCATGAATTTTCCTTGTGCCAATGGTTGTCTCCCAGTCTGTCCGATTTATCAGACTTGAAGGGCGGGTGTGGGTTAAACTAGGAATTACGGGGAGGGGTGTTCAGAAGTACATCTCATCAAAAAAAGTCCGGGGGGTGCACAGAAAGACAAGTGCAACAAGGGGGCTCGAAGAATACTTCACTAATGGGGAGGGGAGAATATAAGCTTCTTTAAAATTGAGTCATCTTGAGAGCAATTTTTAAGCCAATTTTCCGGGAGGATTCACTGGAATACAAATGAACTAATTTAAAATTAGAATAATTAGTAAAATCTTACGCAGTTTTCTTTCAAAATCCCTTCTGTTTTTGGAAAGAACCAAGTAGAATAGTGGGGAGCAGTACCTCGCAGCCCTTCTCCAAGTTCCGCTCATGAGTGTGCCAAAATGTCAGAATATTTTTAATGACAATATGTTACAATTTAAAACAGTATTTTTACAGAATAATTGTATAGATTGTTTCATGAACTACTCTATAAGACTTGATGTTAGAAATAAAGTTGAAGGCCAATTCCTACATTTAAAATATATTCTCTTGAGTGTCGAAGTTTAATTTTTGACAGAAGAAAGTGGTTCGTTAGCTCTGCTCAAAGCTACCATAAACTCCTCTTCATTTTGTCCTCTTTTTTTCTCCCAGGAAGATTTGAAAATCCATGATTCCTTCGGTTAGAGACCCCTGATTACTCCCGAGTTCGACGCACCCAGTTTAAGAGCGCTGCAAAACCTACAACATAATATATGCAATAGACGGTCTTCTTGAAAACATACTCAAGCAGCAGTGAAGAGCGACCCTTGGGTTGGAAGGTGCCCTATAATGATGTCAGCTTAGCTGGTAATAATAGAGGAGGCGACATAAAAAGAGCGCTCGGCCGGCGCACTTATTGAATCAGCGCAGCGTAAATGTTCGAAAGTTTACACGGAGTTGTCTCGTAGAATTCGAGGTTAAACCGCGCGGAAAATTGCGGAAAGTATGTAAAGTTGGAGCGAAAGAATTTGTTCGGATTATTAATTCATAACCCAGACGATCATGAGGCGAGCCCGAGGCATGGTGAGGGTTCAAGAATCTTTAAACACTGACAATGTTCCGACTCAAGGATAATTGGAAAAGAAATATATGGTGTAATGCACGCTGCACAGCATGAAGGAGCAGTATAACCAGGTTACTCTAATTTTAAGTTTTACTTTAAGGGAGCCGAGGCAACATTCACTGTCGTCCCTTTGACAGCTTTTTCCCTCAAGAAGACCCTGCAGCTTAATTGTTGAAATTTATGTAGATGTCGCAGGTAAATAGTAAAATCAGGCATTTTGTCAAATGCCTAGGCAAATAGTCAAATATTCCAACTTGGTTTAAAATTTTGATTATTTTACTAATTTTACATAAAATAATTCATTGCTCATGTGAGAAAGAATTCTCGGTAAAAATTTGCATCACACAATAGTATTTTAAGCAATTTTTAGGTTCTGAGCAGTCATTTATCTTGAAATTTTCAGCATGTCATAAACTATACAGAATTTTCGGAATTTCAACATTTGAAAATATGAGAAGCAATTGAAGAGAAAGAGACAAAAAGAGTTCGTAGGTTTCATGATTTATTCTTCCAAAAATATTGAAAACTCGTGAGCTCTTCGCCATGAATTCACAACATTTTGTAAACCGTCAAAATTTAACTATCTGCCTAGGCATTTGACAAAATGCCTGATTTCACTACTTGCCTGCGACATAGACAAAGCTATGGACAAAAAAGACGGAAGGGATATGGAGGGATCCTTTTGGTAGAAGCGGATGGTTGCATTGGACGAAGGAGGTAGGCATAGACTAACAACGGCAACCCACGAGAGACCCTCAAGTTAGTCCATCATTTTGCCCCTTAGTCTATTATAACCACCAATTTCAACCAATAGGTTTGCTCCATGCTCCTAATGTCTTATTCTCTCTATATACAACTATAGTAGATCCTCGCAAGTAGAGATGACACATTTTTGGCTCAGCAAAATGGTGGTTCCACATTTTCCGTCACATTTTTAGTAGTAATGATAATCACTCGATTTTTTTTTTTAATTAATCTACACAGGGTTACGTGTTATAATGCTTTTCAAAGATTTATCGCTCTACTTTTCAATTTGAATATGAAAATGGCCGGAAGTGTGCTGTTTCGGAATTTACATAATATTCATTGCGAAGTAGAGCAATAAATCATCAGAAAGCGTTATAATACGTAACCCTTTGAGGATTAATGCGAAAAAATGCGAGTGATTACCATTTTTACTAAAAATATGACCGAAAAATGTGTTGTCTGTTACGGCAACAAATAACTATTCCAGTTATCGTGAAACCACCCAAAAAAAGTGTATTATTAAAGAAAAAATATGACAGGCTATACGAATTTTCGAATTAATGGGGTTTTTCGCGTGATTTTGAATTTTTTGTAAGGTGTCTCAAAAAAGCATTCAAATATCATCGCGAGGATGGCGATTTTTTAATTGAGCATTTTTCGGTACTGTAATGATCTAGAGATTCAATTTCATCGAGACAACTTATGCGAAGGGAGAGGAGCTGCTGAGTGAGATTCAAATCACTCTCGTAATAAACAGTTCATTAATCGTAGCGTGCAATGCCACGCTAGCGTAATAAAGACGCAGTTTAGACTAGCCTCTAATTGCACAGTACAGGAATAAACTCTAATTGCAGTCGAAAAAGTCCAATTTATTTGAAAGTAAGTAACGAGCTGAAGTGGCCACTGAGAAAATCAGTACGGATATGCCAACTTGCCTTATTAGACTTTTTTCCAAGAAGTTTAATCATTTCCCGACTACAGAATTTATAAAATGTATACGGAACAGCAGTGAAAGTGGCGCGGATTTACTGTGAAATGACGGTTAACGACATCTTAAGTTGAAAAGAACGAATCTTAGTTGAAACGACTGTTAAAAAAAACTTTTAAAAAGCTCGTAAGTTTCAAAAGGCCAACTCTTAAAAAAACTGTGCAATGTTTAGAGTAGGAGTAATTGTTTCAGAGACTGTTTCACGTAAGTTTCACCAAACTTAGATATATCTCTCTTCAAAAAAATTACTATAAAGGGTTCTCTAAAAATAATTTTTAACTTTTTCCTAGATTTCTTGAAAATTACTTTTAAAAGTAACGGTCACTAGGGGAGGTTAGCCATAGCGTGTGACCCAACCCCTAACAAACGCTCTTAAAAGGCCGCTTTCTGGCAATGAAACAATTGAGTCACAATTAAAAAAAAAACTGCTGAATGAAAAGTAAAAGTATTAAAATATAAATTTTTATGATGAGCTATGTCTGTGTGTTTGACACTTAAAATTAATGAGGAATATGTTCAGGTTTTTGGATATTTTTTCTTAAGGAAATAGCCCTATCAATTTCTCAGAAGGAAAATAGATTCATTTTTTAGACAAAAAATAGACCTATTTTCTTTGATAATTAGTGACACTCGCTTTAAATTTCCTGTTTACTTTCCATAATGCCAGCAACTTTTTCTTCATTTTCTAAATTTTTTTCATTAATATTTATTCCATAAAATATTTTCATTTCGCTACTTGGGAATGCACACTTAAAGAGAGCACTCCATTGATTAACTTGACTTTAAAGTCATCAACATTTGATCAATCAACCATCTCATTACTTAATAAAGTATTTGTTTCGACTGAAACTATTATCAAGGCTGGTCCTGAGATAGCCTCTGATGATTTCAACCGAGCTTGATCACTCCTGCTGCGTTCACAAGAATGTTTTTTTTTTTTTTTTTTTTTTTTTTTTTTTTTTTTTTTTTTTATTTATGAACAAAACTACAGAGTATTAATTGTTTTTACACTAGTATTAATTGTTTTTACATTAACAAGAATGTTGATGGCAACGTTTGAACTCGGCGGCGAAGCGGTGTAAAGCGTGATGGATTGGGCATAATCCTCAAAACATCAGAAGTATTGAGACTCATCTCGTGATAAATGGCACCGAAATCACCCTCTCCACTCATTTGCGGCCAGTTGGTTCGTAATACAATCTTAATAGCTCCATTTTACATAGTTTTGACAGCTTCTAGAGGGTCAAAATGGGTGCCTACATGAAATTAAATATTACTTCAGAGTAGGCGTAAGTTATTTTTTTCCAGTTCATAGTCCGGCTTATTTCATTTTTGGAGAGGAAACCCTCTGAGAATGATATACTTGCATTTCTTCCCAATTCTATATTTTTGTTCGATTCACTGATGGAAAAAAACACATTGGATCTAGAGTCCAGACTCTTGATTCAATCAAATTTAAGCTTAAATCAAAAGGAAATCCGCTCAAATTAAGAGGCTTGGTTCTTGATTTAAGCTTAAATCTGATTGAATCAAGAGTATTTTTTCTTGTCGATGTTTTTAAGAGTCTGGACTCTAGATCCAATGTGTTTTTTTCCAAAGAATTCGTCATCAGTGGCATCATTTGCCCCCCCCCCCTTCGTTTTTAGAAGTCTAATAAAAAACTAGAAATATTGATCGAATTGCTGAGAACTTAATTTGTGAGCAATCTTATTGATTATTCTACTTACATATTTGTACCTATTTTAATATTTTCTCATTTAACTCTTTTTAGTAAAATGAACGGCCATTCAAGTAATTTTAATCATGTCAACGTAGAAAAATCTCTAAGTTCCGTTTTAACATTGATATGAGCTTAAATGTTTCTACATTTTATCCGACTCCTCTCATTGAATCGCTCCACTGCCACTGAGCGGCACTGGCGAGGCAGACAGTGTCTGAAGTCAAAACGCCTTCACTGCCGTGCGTATGCAACACGGGCATCCATGGAGCCCGAATGGTTGCATCCAGGTGCTATAATGAAATTCTTTTGGTATCCGCCGCATGCGACATTACCTGAAGCTTCGATTGCTTCTTTTACTCCTTAACATGATTCCAGCGTTGCATATTGTGCCTATAATGGAGATGTTGCATGTGTGAGGAATTTGCGATTTGACTATTGATTCTAATGTAAAAGTTCGCGAAAAACACGATGGTGCCACTGATTTTCTCTGAAATCAACTCCCAAGCTCAAAAAAAGCTCTCAAAGTTGAGGCTGTAATGGAGGGGATATCTCACGCTATCCTGGAAGTCCACCTCTACATCACGACAAACTCTCCATGCAAAGATAGGAAGCAACTATATTAAGAGGGCTGCCACTTTATTTGGGGACTCTAAGACTGAAAATACGGCAACCCTGCTAAGGTATTTGTTCCCTATCTTTGCACGGAGAGTTTGTCTTGATGTAGACGTGGAATCTCAGGATAGCGTGGGATATCTCCTCCATTACAGCTTCAACTATGAGAGCGTTTTTTGAGCTCCAAAGCTCAAAAAAGCTCTCAAGTTGAGACCAAAATGGAGGGATATCCCACGCTATCCTGAGAGTCCACCTCTACATCAAGACAAACCCTCCATGCATAGAGAGGGAACAAATACCTTAGCAGGGTTGCCGTATTTTCAGTCTTAGAGTCCCCAAATAAGGTGGCAGCCCTGCTAATGTATTTGCTCCCTATCTTTGCATGGAGAGTTTGTCTTGATGTAGAGGTGGACTCTCAGGATAGGGTGGGATATCCCCTCCATTACAGCCTCAACTTTGAGAGCTTGTTTTGAGCTTGGGAGTTGATTTCAGAGAAAACCAGTGGCACCATCGTGTTTCTCGCGAACTTTTACATAAGAATCCATGGTAAAATCGCAAATTCCTCACACATACAACATCTCCATTCGCTGCAATGCTCCTTTTGGAACCTCTTCGATTCCAGCTTGGAATCTGTGGAGCGAGCGTTTTCACTTTCGGCCGCAATCCTCATTACAGCGCCATTAGATTCGCCACGGAGCCATGAAGGCCCCAAGTCATCTTCGGCTTGGAGCCATTGTCTCGCGATCCTTGCGCATGCGCACACACGTTACGCAAACACATATCCTCAGGAAGCAGCATACTTCATCGTTTTTTCGAGGGTTGGACCCGCGATAACAATGGGCTCCGAATTGGCCGTCGAGCACCGCTAAGGTAACGCACGGGACCCCAATATCCACGGATGCGCATTGAGTGGCCCCTTCGTTTATTCGGCGCAAGTGCCGTGGGACACATCCGGTAATTTCCTCTTGGAACCTACGTAAGTGGATCACTTTATAAGGAAGACATAGTAAATAGCTCAATCCGAGAAAGCACGTAATATTTTACTCGACGTTTCAAGTAACAGAGAGACTGGAGTATCCGAATGATGACGGGAGAAAAACACAAAAGTATCCGACATGTTTCAATGTAGATATTATACATTGGAAGAAAAAAACACATTGGATCTAGAGTCCAGACTCTTAAAAACATCGACAAGAAAAAGGACTCTTGAATCAATCAGATTTACCTAAGCTTAAATCAAAAGGAAATCTGCTCAAATTGAGAGGCTTGGTTCTTGACTTAAGCTTAAATCCGATTGAATCAAGAGTATTTTTTCTTGTCGATGTTTTTAAGAGTCTGGACTCTAGATCCAATGTGTTTTTTTTCCAGTGTAATAATAAAATTGTAATTTACCCACCCCTGTAATTAATGTAAATTAGCATTTTCTTATACTGTAAAATCTATATTGAAAAATGTCGGACACTTTTTTTTTATTTAATTGTTAAACCAGCAAGACCAATTTTTCTCGTGTCAATGGAAACCGTCCGTAAAATACGTAACGTTCTACGGGTGGATGGTCTGAGCCTGCGTTACGGATGCATGGCAGAGGGGACGTTCAAGACTGCCTTATGTATCTCTAAAATGGGCGCTAGACGCCGATTTGTCGAACAGTTAAGATGGAAAATCAACGCGAGCTTACAATTTTTCATAAAAATTTTATCGTCATACCCCAATTAATGGGGATATCGAACTTAGCGCTACGTACTTTTCTAGGGGGGTGCAGACCAAAGGTATCAGGGTGCGTTATTAGTGGGGGGGGGGGGAGTAAAATCCAACTTTTAACTTTGCAGAATTTATGAATGGTTCCATAATAATTCATGGCAGGACGTTCCCAGGAGACTTTAACGCGAGAGTAGAAAAGTAAGCTATTAAACTATTCGCATCTTGCACACAAGAAGGAAGAGTAATCTCTCTGAAAGCACATATGACAATAAACTGCTATTATCTGACTATGTTTGTTATTTTTTACCATGTTGTAGCATACTGCACAATTTTTGACACCCTATCGACACTATGAACACTTAATTTCTGTATAAAGAAAACTTTTTCGACGACCGATTACAGTTAGATGACTTACTTTTTTTTATAAAAAAAAGTAACTTTACTTCTAAAGTGAAGTTAGTACTTAAAGTAAGTTTACTACTTTAAAACAAGTAAGTCATCTAACTATAATCGGTCGTCGAAAAAGTTTTATTTGTAAAGAAATTCAGTGTTATTTTTTAGTTTATTTCTGCCTCGAAATGTTATTAAAAGATATTAATCTGTGCTCTTACACTGGAAAAAAACACATTGGATCGAAAGTCTAGACTCTTAAAAACATCAACAAGAAAAAATACTCTTGATTCAATCGGATTTTTGCTGAAACCAAGAACCAAGCTTCTTAATTTGAGCGGATTTCCTTTTGATTTAAGCAAAAATCTGATTGAAGCAAGAGTATTTTTTCTTGCCAATGTTTTCAAGAGTCTGGACTCTAGATCCAATGTGTTTTTTTTCCAGTGTGTGCTCTATTATAATCCACTAGAGTTTCAGTTTTTTGGACTAAAGCCCTTTCCTGGATGACCATCACATTAGTTCCTCCTCTTATTTTTTTGCCTCTTTTTTTCAATGACTCAGTTCTCCGCACCAGTGGCGTGGTGTGAATTGCGATGTATCGATTGTTATGTCATTTAAACCTATGGTAAAGAATCGATTATTAAGGTGTTCGCTGCGAACACCCGGTTTACCGATCTTTTTCCAAAGATTTAAATGGCATATCTATCGATATAGCGCAAAGCACGCCACGCCACTGCTCCGCACGTTCGGCCACTCTTCGCGGAATCGATGAGAAAAATCGGGCTTCCGGCAGGACAGGAGCAGCAGGGGTGTAAAAGCTGCCGGAGCCCCCTTCAGTCGGCGAGGCGCGCACGATCGATTATCGATATTTCCCCATTCGGAGTCACAGCCAAGAATCGATTATTAAGGCGTTCGCTGCGAACACCCTGTTCATCGATCCATTTCCACAGGTTTAAACGGCAGATCAATCGATGTATCGCAAAGGAAGCCACGCCACTGCCCCCTCCGCACCGCTCATAATTATCCTGTCAGCATGAAACTAGAATTTCCGGCATCTGCCTCGATAATTTATTCGCGGAATAAAACGAGAATCTCGCGGGATATTTTTTTCTCTCTGCTCAGGAATAACGACCAGATAAGCTGCTCCC